>CM053594.1:188839222-188890417 GCA_028646575.1 Pseudocheirus occidentalis
TCCCCTGGCCTTGCCCTCGCCACAGCTAGCCAATTGTGCATCAACCCCGAAGGCAGAGAGATAATCCTGCTTATCGCAAACAGGTGCAACCTTCGAATTCTGCCCAGAGGTGATCACGGGCCTCCTGTTAGCTGAGGACCAATTCAACCCATTACCAACAAGAGCCCCAACAGAAGACAAATGGAGAACATCAGTTGGATGGCCCACCAAGGGTTTCCTTTTGCATCCCCTCTCAGCATACTGCTCCTGGAGAAAACTGAAAAGCAGACACTAAGATTTTGAAGGTGAAGCTGAGATAGCAAAGAGTGGTAGCCAAAGGCCCAGGACAGAGTACAGTCATTAGAGGGATATGGGTAGCAGGCAAACCCCTTTGCAAGTCTAGGATGGCCATTCCCACCTTAGGGATACAAGTTGGGTGCGTCCATAAATTAAGGACTATTTCTGTTACTAATTAAAAGTCTGCATTTCCCAAAGTGTTCCTATTGTTAAAGAGAAAAATAAATTCTAAATTCCTTTAAATCATATTATATTGCCTCTATAAGTTTTACAATCATCTCAGAAAAACCAAAAACTTCTAAGCCTGATTCCTCATCCATGAAATGGGGTATTATGAGAGTATCTACTTCATAAAGATCAAATGAGGATGAAAGCAAAGCAAAATGCTAAATAAATTTGAGCTATTATTATTATAAGAAATAGAATAGCCTAGTGGATAAAGAGTTGATTTTGAGTCAGAAGGCTAGATTGGAGGACTGTTTTGACCCATTAGACACAATGGAATGCTAGGCAAGTTCCTTAAACTCCCCATGTAACTATCAAAGACTAAAGTATAGAGCAGTTATTGATCTGTACCAGTTGAGAACATGCTGTCACTGAGTTTCCTTAGATGAATGAAATCATGGCCCTGTCCCCAAGATGAGATGTCGTCATCGGCATTGTCAATGTCATCCTCATCCTCATCCTCACCAACAGCATTGTTCTGAATGTTGCAAGGTCACTTAAATAATGGCTGATATTAATATTATACATTTGTATGGATCTAGAGCCAATGGGGCCTTGGGAATCATCCATTCCAACACCCTCATTTTACAGATGAGAAAACTGAGTACTGGAAAGGTTAAGTGACTTATTGACATAAAGTATCATACTGTAGTGAATAGCGAACTAGAAATTTAGCCCAAATGTTCTGCCTCTAGATCTAATACTTTTATATCCTCTGCTAGAAGATGGGCTCCAAGCCATCAAAGAGTGCAGAAGTGTCCCAGAAGTCTTAGTGTAGTTTTGCTCCTTAGTAGCTTAAATATCAATTATTAATTCCCCTAAAATTGCATTAAGACCTTTGGGACATCTTGTATGAGAGAAGGAAACTGATAATGACACAGTCTGACACAGAACTACACAAAAGGAACAAATCCCCATTAAAAGTCTATATGAAAAAAACAGAAAACTCTCAATGTTGTAAGAATAGATGAACAGACTTAAAGGTCTATTTAGTGATGTTGAGGTCAAGGTCTGCTTCATTATGAATAATTATCATCATTATTCTTTCATTAGAATTCTACTCTAAAGTGCCACCTTGGAATAAAGATGACCCTGGCATCTGAAAAGCTAATCAATCAGTCAACAAGCACCTTCTATGTGTCATGCAATGCTAAATGCTGTGCTCTCAGAGAGCTCATAGTCATATGGGGGAGACAAGATGGAAATAAGAGTATATATACAACATAAATAAATTGAAAAGAATCAACAGAGGGAAGGCATCACAGCACAGAGAGAGATGGGCAAAGGCTTCTTGGAGAAAGTGAGATTTTAGCAGTGACCTGAAGGAAGTCAAGAGGCAGAGATGAGAAGGGAGAGCATTCCAGACACGAGGAAGATACCCACAGTCTGAGTCAGGACAAGTCAGACGATGGAGTGTTTTGTTCAAGGAACAGCAAAGAGGCCAGTGTCCCTGAATCTCAGAGTACAAGGGGATGGGAAAGTGAGGGGGGGGGCCAGGAGAGGAGGGATATAAAGTGTAAGAAGACTAAAAAGGTAGGAGGGAGTCAAGTTATAAATGGCCTTACAAGACAGAGGATTTCTGTTTGATCCTGGAGGTGACAGTGAGCTACCGGAATTTACTGAATAGAGGGAGGTGGAAAGTGACATGGTCAAGTCTATACTTCAGGGAGCTCAATCTGAGAGCTGAATAAAGGACTAGGGGTGGGGGGATGAGGGGAGAGATTTGAGGCAGAGAGATTGTAGTCCTGGCATGAGGTGATAAGGGCCTGTACCAGAATTACCATTCTGGAGAGAAAAGGAGAGGAGACATGTGGCAGAGATGTTAGGAGAGTAAAATCACCAAGCCTTGGCAATAGACTGGATACGGAGGGTGTGAGTGAGGATCCCAGAATGACACCCAGACTGTGACCCTGGGTAACTGGGAGGATGGCAGTATCCTCTAACTTGGGCACGGTGGTAAATCTTTAACACCACCCCCTCCAAAAAAGTACACAGAACACCCTTTTAAGTCTAATCTGCATTACTGACATTTTCTCTATTACTTTCTTAGGTCAAAACAATCAATAATCATCAAATTAAGCCCTGATTTAAAGCATTGCCTATTTTCATGAACAAAATTTAACTTCTTGAACTGGTTCCAATACACCTTTGCTTCCATGGGGAAGTTGAGAAGAAAAAAGGGTTTGGAAGGAAAGACAAGCTCAGTTATGGATGTGCTGAGTTTAAGATACACTGGGGCTATCCAGTTCAAAATATCTAATAAGCAGTTGGACATTCAAACCTGGAAGATAGGAGAGACTTTAGGCCTGGACAAGTGGACCTGAGAATCCATGGCAACTGATGAGATCACGAAGCAAAACAGTAGAGAGGGAAAAGAGACCAGAAGACAAGAGTCCTGGGAGATATCCAATGGCAGGCGTGGCCTGGGCAAAGACCTAGCAAAGAAGACTGAGGAGTAATCAGATGGGTAGAAAGAGCACAAGTTTTGTCTGATCTGGCCTTTACTATGAACTCAATGAAGAACAGCATGTAAGAGGTTCATCACCAGAAGTTTGGTTACCTGGCAATAGATTTCAGAAGACATAATTCATATAGTACCACTGCTGAGAATGGAATCTATGTCAATAACAGAAGAGTCCAATACTGATAAAAACCACAAAACATTTCAAGTATCAATAGAGTTTTTATATTACTTCACAGCTTTCAAACTGATCTTACATAAATTATGTGAGCTCGTGGCAAGTGTCAGGTTTTCTGTTTCTTTTTTAAAGATTTTAAAGTCCAGAAAAGAAGCAGAGAAATGTGAAGAGTATTCAAGTTTGGCAAAGAAGGATCAATATCCAAAGAGATGATGAACACAGAGTGTCCGAGTGTCCCCATCTCCTCAACACACACACACACACACACACACACACACACACACACATACACACACCATTCTTCTTCATTCCACAAAGCTTCCAAATTGATATTCCTAAAGCATAGGTCTCGGTCATGTCATTTTTTAAATTTCTGTAGCTCTTACCTACTGCATGTAAAAGAAAATAAAAACTTCTCTGTTGGACACTTAAAGCTTTTCACTGTCTGGCTCCAGTAAAATTACATATTACTCCCTCTCACTTATTCTTTACTCTAGTCAAACCAGGATTACTTGCTATGCCCCATACAGAACCTGCTATCTCCCATCTCTGTAACTTTACACAGCCTGTCTTTCACTCTAACCATCGCACAATATGTAGAATGCTCTCCCTTCCTTCAAATGTAAGCTCAAGTCTTCAAAAGCAAAGGATGAACAACAACAAAGGTCACCTCTTTCATGAGATCTTTCAGATTCCTTTGTTAATATCTCCCTCCCATCACTATGTAAGGATGTGTATATACGCATATACATATATACAGATGAATATTTATTTAATTATATATGTATATGTATATATTTAAATACATTGTGAATTTAAGAGTGAACAAGTTCTATTCCACTGGATGAGTCTCATTTTTTAATTCATCTATCCTTCTCCTGGCATAGGAAATGGAAAACAGTAGTCACTTAATAAATGATGCTGATTTTTGATAGATGCTTATTCCGTAATACTCAGGGAGAAAAAAATTTCTTTGGATGAGAATTTGTTTTTATGAAGTAAAAAAAAAAAAAACAGAGGAAAGCTTAAAGACACAATCTATAAGCTACTAAAAATAAACATGCCCAAACTCTACAATTTTGCATTTTAGTAAGTTAAAGTTTTTCATATCTCCTAAGCATCAGGTTCCTTCCAAGTCACTGAGATAACCAAGTAACAACAATATGAACACAATGACAACACAATAATGGACACTTGTGTAGGGGTAGCCCTTTCAACTTTGAAAAATGCTATACAAAACATCTCATCTGAGTCTCACAATCAGCCTGAAGGCAGAGACTAGAAAGGCATCCCCATTTTACAGGTAAGAAAGCCAAGGCTTAGAAAGATTAAGTGATTTCATTTTCCAGTGGTCATTGAGTTAATAAATGACAAAAGTTAAATCTGAAGTCAAATCTACTTCATTTCAAGTCAGGGACTCCAATGTGATGCAATTTTAATGACAGTACATAGAGTTCAAAAACAATATTTTTTTTTAATTATATATTTCAGATTTTAGATTTTGCACTAATTCAGAACAAGGTCTCCCTACTTTAATCCATGATTCTGTGGATCCATGTATTCATGTACAGGATTCCACAAGGCTCAAGTTGCTAGTCTGTGGAGTTCATATAATTCCTTAACATTCTTCACGTTCTGTTTTTCAAACCCTGAGTTGTCTTCCTTTCCCGTGGAAAATGTGTTCACAAAATACTGTTATTCATACACAAACTGATTATTCCCACCAAGAATGACTTAATCTCCTTCCCCCAAATTTTACATATTTTGATTTAAATTTCTCTATTTGAATTCTACTTAGGTTTATCAGATACCAAATAAAATGAACTCACTTTCAGATACATGTGTATAGACATAGTGAAAAAAAGTGGTGGGGAGGATGAGGGGACAAACAGAGAAAGATTTTATCACTTTCCACATGAATTCAGGTTGTACAGTAGAAAGAGGGCTGGGCTTAGAGCTAAGAACACCCAAGTTCAAATCTGGCCTCAGGTGCAACACTGGGCCAAGTCACTCAACCTACTGCCTCAACTTCCTCAACTGTAAAATGAAGATCATAACAGCACCCACCTCATAGTGTTGTTGTGAGGATCAAGAGAGGTAACATCCGTAAAAATGCTTAGCCTGGCATGCGGCAGGTGCTTAGTAAATGTTTCTTCCCTTCCCTTCTCCCCACCCCCAGATTCTTAAAATCAAAGACTTTTCTCCCTGGTCCTTTTAAGTAACTCAAGAAAAAGGCAGCAGGGTTTTATGGCTAGAGAGCTGGCCTCAAAGCTAGGAAAACCTAGGTTCAAATCCTACATATGACACATACTGACAGTGTTACCCTGAACCAGTCACTTCATATTTCAGAACAGTAGACAACTTTATAAGACTATTAAGTTGTGGAGAATGTGCTGAGCTGCACTGACAGAGTGGGTTTCCTTAGCTGGGAGTTGCCTATTTCAATGAAATGATAAGTCTAGTCTCTAACCTTAAGATACCCAGAACATTTAGACTATCATAAAATAACTTAATCCTGCCAACTGTCTAGCTGTACCTTCACAACAAATCCACTTTGTGAATTTAGGATTACAGTCAATGACTATTACCAATACCACTGCTAAATCTATATCCCAAAGACATCAAAAAAAAAGGGAAGGGCTATTTGTGCAAAAATAGTTATAGTAGCTTTTTTTGTGGGGGCTAAGAATTGGATATGGGCATGAAGCCATGCCCATGAATTGCGGTATGGCTGAACAAGCTGTGGCATATGACTGTAATGGAACATTATTGTGCTATAAGAAATGACAAGCAGGATGATTTCAGAAAAATCTGGAAAAACTTACACGAACTGATGCAAAGAACCAGGAGAACGTTATACACAGTAACAACAATACTGCTCAATGAAGAACTATGAATGATTTAACTATTCTCAGCAATACAATGATCAAAGACAATCCCAAAGGACTAATGATGAATCATACTATCCGCCTCCAGAGGAAGAACTGATACTGTTTGAATACAAACTGAAGTAGACTATTTTCCACTTTCTTTCATTCTTTTTCTTTTGAGTCCTTGTACAAAATGACTAATATGAAAATGTTTTACATGACTGCACACATATAAATTGTATCAGATTACTAACCATCTCACAGAGAAGGGACAGAAAGAATAGAATCTGAAACTCAAAACTTAAAAATAAGACAAATGGTAAAAAACTGTTTTAAAATATGACTGGGGGGAATAATATGTATATAACATACACACATATGTGTATGTGTATAAAAAGAACATACCCAAACTTTAAAAGCAGTAAACAACTTTTCCATAGCAAACTATGCAGTAATACACATATTCTATGATTCATCAGGCAATATTTTACCAAACCTAATTTTAATGGTCTCATTACTGGGGTAAGTAAATCTATTATCCCTTTGTTGCCTCAGAAAGGACTCTAACTCACTTTCCACAAATTTAAGCATTTATCTGAGAAAGTTTTTAAAGTGGCTAATTGATCAACTGGTAATTGGGGTAATTTCAGGAACTGCCCAAGGGCCCCTGTCAGCACACTCCTAATTTTTGCTTTTAATCCAATTTCTCTTCCAGTTACAAGGTCCATATAATCAAATCTGGCAGACTCCCTACTGTCCATACAGGAAATTTCATTTATGATGTTGGAGGCATCTCTATTAAGACAATGCCCAAAGTGCTGCTGCTGCTGCTGCTACTGCTCTTTCTGAGATTTCTTCTAGTTCTAAAGCCCTTCAGATTTTACAGCAATGCTATGTGTTGTAGTGTGCACAAGTTCAAGTGCATTTTTCATATCTTATCAAATTCTGACTCTGCTATTCATCTTAAAGGGCCTTAAATTGGCCCTCTTAAGTTGACCTGCATGGCAGAAAACAGATTTTACTTAAAGGTCTTCAGATGTAATGAGGTGCTAACTGGCAAATAACTCCTGGATCCCTAAGTTAACCCCACTGAGCAAATGTCTGTGAGCTAAACTTATAGTATGTTAATAAAAATAATGTAATATTGCTAATGATAATGATAGCATTTACATAGTGTCTACTGTGTGCCAAACACTTGTTAAGCACTTTTAAAATATTATCTCAGGGCAGCTAGGTGGAGCAGTGAATAGCATATCCGCCCTAGAATCAGGAGGACCTGGGTTCAAATCCAGCCTCATACTCTTTAACACTTACTATGTGATCTTGGGCAAGTCACTTAACCCCAACTGTCCTGCCTTTCCCTTCTCCAAAAAGACAAAGCCAAACAAAACAAAAATATTATCTCATTTGATCCTTACATCAACTCTTCCAAGTAGGTGCTATTATTATTATTTCCATTTTACAGGTGAGGAAATCTAGGGAAACAGGTTAAGTGGCCTGCCCAAAGTGATACGGCTAGTAAACGTCTGAGGCTGGATTTGAACTCAGTTTTTGCTGGCTAAGGGTCAAGTGCTTTACTCATTGCACCACCTAGCTGCATGTAATCAATTATATAGTTCTCCTATTCACTCTTGGCCAACTTGCCTCACAGCCATTCTATTTTCTAAGAGCATAATCCTAGGCTATGGAGACTTTTTGGATGCCACTTTCCAACAAGAAGCCAATCAATCATGTGCCCAGATACTCAAAGAACCTCAGTGAGTAAAGCAGCTATTTATACATCTTCATAAGTTTCTCCTTGCTGCTCACAAAGTACTGTAACTCTACTTAGCTTCAATAATGTCTTCAAACAAAAAAGTGAGAAAACCAATAAGAACAGAAAGTGACAGCTCAGTAACTCAATCTCTACTCCTGACAAGATTTTGGCCAGTGTCGTTTGGTTTACATATTATACATCATTAATTATGTGGCTTTATTATGAACAGTAATAAGCATGCTTGTTCTTTATCATATAGAAGGCAGTCTAACCTCTAGAAGATAATCAATCTCATAAAAGTATGATACCATCAGAAGGCCTTGGGACTTGATGGTTAGAAAAGTTAAGTGGATGAAGTCATCAAGTTCCAAGGCCATTTCAATTAGCCTTGCCAATCATCCAGAAGTGATTATGCCCTGTCAGACACATTCACTATCAGAGTGAAAAAGTGAAACATGGTTGTATAATGGTCCAGTTTTATCCTATTTCTTTTACACCGCAGTGTTCAAATGTAATATCAAAGAATCTGATGCCTGGTGTTAGACTTTCTTTCCTGTTCCAGAAGAAACTCTTTCAACTAAATAGGTCACATGCTTTACCAAAAATCTTCCCCCAAATCAACCAGAAATATCTGCACATATTCATGGAGATACATATTGGGCACATGAAGCTGTACACATTTAATAAGTAGCCTGGCATAGTGAATAGGGCACTGGACTTGAAAGACAGAAAAATCTGGGTTCAAACTCCACCTCAGATACTTACTAGACATATGACATTGAGCAAATAATTTAACTTCTCCTTATTCAGGTTCCTCATCTGTTAAACAAGGAGGTTTGTCCTCATGACCTCTGAGGTCCCGTTCCAGCTGCAAATCTATGGTCCTGTCATAATGCAGATATCATGCATTAGTGATCAATTACCAACCTCTTTACCTGTCCTTGATGCCATCTTTCCTCCATGACCTTGCTGCATCAATCATCCTTTCTGTCTCCATCAATCTTCAATCTCTTCCTCTCTACTGGCTCCTTGTCCTAATCACAGATGCAGATCTTCTTATTCATTTTTTTTAATTCCCCTGACCCCACTTCCTCTTTCCGTGGATTCTATCTCTACCACTCTGCTCAAATGACTTTCTTCAAAGATTATTCATAGCCTCCTTATCATCAAATCCAATGACTTTTTCAGTCCTAGAACACATGAAACTATAAAAAAAATACTTTTCACCTTTATCAATATAATGCAATTCAATATTAAGCATCTACTAAGTACAAAGCACTATACCCTATGTTGGGCACTGGAAATACAGCTTCAAAATGATAGAAACTGGTAGTCTACTTTTCCCACTTTTTTTAATATTTCATTTGCTCTACTTGCACCTCTACCTTTGCCTTTACCATCAACTTAAGTGACTACCCTGGCTATATGCCCCCGAATCCACCAGCTTGTGGCACCTGACCAACCAGTTGTAAACTTACTGCCTCAAATTCCAACCTTGGAACCAGTATGGGTTATTAGGCAGTGGCCACACAAAGAACCAATGAATCCATATGTTAAAATGGGCCCAGTGTGGGATAACAACCTCTCTGGTCCTCAATTTCCTCATCTGTGAAGTGAGGGGATCAGACAACATGTTGTCTAAGGGCCTATCTAGGTTTAAATCTAGAATTCTATGACTTTTGCTCTGATTTTTGTACCCTGGTTCTAGTAAATGGCCTATGATTGAGCTAATTTGTACTCTAATGACAACAGCCATGTCTCTTTCTTATTCTTCTACATGCCACATTCTCATGTCAAAGTACTTTCCTTGGTAACCTGCTTCATACTCCAGTTTCTCTGGGACTGAGACTCTGCCTTGCTCTCAACCATCATCCAAGATTAAAGCTCTGTCTCTTAAACTATAGGTTTACCTACTACCTGATGCTCACAAATCCCCATCACACCAACAACCTTCACAGACTTTAGAAAACCTGCAACAAAATCAACTGGAATGGAGCAACTAGGTAGCACAATGTATAGAGCACTGGCCCTGGAGTCAGGAGGACCTGAGTTCAAATCTGACCTTGGATATTTAACACTTACTAGCTGTGCAACCTTGGGCAAGTCACTTAATCCTTCCCCCTCCAAAAAGCGCAAAAAAAAAAAAAAATCAACTGGAATTCTGAGAACCTGTTTAGCTGTCCTATATGCCCACTGCTGGGACCAGTGAAAAGCAAACCAAAAAGTTTTTCTGGTCACCGTAGTAGAAGCTATCCTTGATTCAGCTGATCTCAAGGCTCCTACATCCCAAGTTCTGAGGTCAACCATAGTTTTCTATCACAAGGTTTTATTGTACTGTCCTAGGATAGTTTCAGTGACCTATTGCCCTTCCCTTCCTCCCCTCCTTTCCACATTAACCCTGTAAAATCATTCTTTCACAATCAGAGATGTCCTTGAGCTTGATTTTTTGGAAGGAGGGCAGAGATGACAAAGAAAAGAAAATGAACAATACCAAATTCAAGGAACTCCTAATATCACAGCCCTCACAACTAAAGTTCTTTGTAAAGCCTTCAAATATTTATATGCTGCAGTGGCTATTTTTGAAAAGAATGATCCCAGCTTTGAGTGCAGCTCTAAGGTCAATGGAATGGTTTTGAATGCTTCTGCTTGCTACAGGGAAATGAGAGGGAAAAAAAAACATCAGTTCAAATTTCCATGAGTTGATTTTTTTTAAGGTGGGCCATCCAATTTATCCCCCAAAGGCTTTTTAATGCTAAGGCACCAAGGAAAATTGTCAATTAAGTGTTCAATTAATATTTGGTATAGATAGCATACAGTTTTAGATATGTCAAATTTATGGTACAACAGAGTTGCAGTTTTATGTGATATAATTATATATAGCACTTTGGGGCTTTTGTATAATCTATGTACAATATGTTTATTCCCATTTTATTGGGCTCTGAAAATAGTTTTACTACTAAAAATTACTATAGAGGCTTATCATTGTAATAAGCTTTGCTTTTATGAAATTGTGTTGGTCATATCTAGGATTTAATGTTAAGACGTTCAACCCCCCTCCTACATAATATATGAAAATAGAATCTGCCATCCAGGATTGCATTGTAGCAAAAAGTAGGAACTCAACTCCAGCACAAAAAGCAGACATTTATTATCTTATTAAGTAAAGGTAGCACATTAATGTGCAGTGTTCTTATAATTAACACTGGTTAATTAGTATTAACAGACAATGTTCTTATAGTCCACAAAAAGACCCACGATGGCCTATCTGGAGGGACATTGGTAACTATGGGAAACCAATATGCTGAACTCTAGTCTGCAATGAAGACCAGACTAAGTGGCCGTGAGAATGCTTCATCCAAGCTCTGATATTTGGATTGCACTTCTTTACCAGATCCTTTCTAGGACCATAAATTTAGAGTTGGAAGGCACTTTAAGGGCCAACGAGTCCAAGTACCTCATTTTACAGATGAACAAGTAAGGTTCAGATCAATGCCATTTCCTAGGATTCTTACATTAAGACAATTTTTTTTAAGTCATCAACAATAAGATCCTATTAACGGAGCCAATCTTGTATCACTGATGAAGATCAGGAAGAAACAGATTAAGTCCACTGGTGTTATCATGACCACAGTTATACCCAAGTCCTAGGCTTCCTATTCACCTGGAATAAGGACAAGGCTAAGCGTACTGAGACCGAACATGTCAGGACTAAGACTAATCTGATTTGGTCTATGCTTACTGCTGTTGTATTACTCTTGGGTTACCTCAATTAACTACTTGTCACATCCACATACCTTGAGTTCGGCTTTTCTTTTAAGTTTCTAATTAACCTCCCTTGGTTCCCCAAGTTCCTTTCCAGATAAGACACATTGCTCATTTCATGAATTTCTTCTGGTCACTTGCCTTCCCTTGAGGTACCCAGTACAAGATTGTTTTTGGACATGCCATGAAAGCACTGTCAGAATTTTTCCATCCAGATCTCCTCCAGATTATAAAACCTCCTCTGATCCAGGTCATTTTGTACCATAAGCAGTGGTCCTAAGTGCTTCTGTGAATTCCCAGGAATATATTACAGGGGCCCCAGAAAGTCCCTTGAACCAGGAATCTGGGGTTGGGGAAGATACGGAGTTATTTAGGCTGCTGAATCAGTCTGCTGTACATAGACGCAGTACCTCACATGGTTACTGACAGAGAAAAATAAAACTTGCCTGAAATATATGCACATAAACCTCAAAACATATCAGACCTTGAATTTGCAGAAGAAATTTTTTTACATCTACTCTTACTAAAGGAAAACTACCCATTGTAAAAAAAAAAAAAGCCATACAATATTAATACAGAATAAATGGAAAGCAGCCTTAGAGGGAAGGACATTACACCAGTTGGCAGAATCCTGAAAGGCCTCCTGGAAGAAGAGTTGCTGGAGCAGTCTTAAAGTCAGCCAGAGAAAATACAGACAGTGCAAAGTAAAGGCAGAGAAAAGAGATGGAGCACCATGTGTGCAGATACAATTGGGTCACTGTGGCTCGATGATAGCATCTGCATAGCATGTGTCACATTTATTAAGGACATTCCTCACAATTCTGAAGCATTAATATCTTCATTTCAGAGCTAAGGAAACTTAAAGAAATTAAATATCTTCCCCAGAGTCCCATAGTTAATGTGTTAAAGTAGACCATAATCCAAGCCTTTTAACTCCAGGATCTTTTTTTAAATCTGCGATACTATGATTCAGACACTCAAAATAAGATCTGAGAACTACTAGAGGTCCATGAGATGAGGCCTGGTATAGGTGACAAGATAGTCGCCAGTACTATTAATAATGGCAATGTCTATGAAATATTTTTTTAAAAAACATACACATTACCACAACTTCTATTTCATCAGAAGTGGCAGGCTCTTCTCTTAATTCTAGAGAACTGCATGTCTAACTGGTGAGAGTGTAGAGTGGAGGAGGCAGTCTGGTAATCAGGACAATGTAGGCCCATCGGACTTTGTCCTCCCTCCTCCCCCAACTAAACATTCCTGCTTTACATAAGAGAGTACAGATATCACTTTGGGGTCGGGGTAAAAAAGCTAGCTCTACTCACTTGCAGTTAGCAAAGTGAATAACAAAAGAGGTTTCCTGCTAGCCAACATCTTTATCAAGTCATCACAGTATCTACAAACCATTATAAAAGAACTATGAGAGGATGAAAAATAGAGATGACAAAAGTTTAAGTCCTTGAAATGTTTACAGCTTAGTTAAAAACAAAAATAGACAGAAGAAAGTAACTTGGGAATACACAACCTCTTAACCAAAGGCAGCAAATGTAAATACATCTAGTGAAGAGCCTTTAAGGGGGAAAGAAGAGGGATAAGAGTGGGTTTTAATTCTGGCACCTAAAGTGCGGGAGAGAAGATGGATTCCAGGCAGGAGGATTGAACTAAACTTTATAAAATCACTGAATTATAGAGCCAAAAAGAACGTTTTAGACAATATTAATTCATAGAACCACAGTTTTGAGCCATATGGGCCCTTAGAAGTCATGGAATCCAACTATCTAATTTGACAGGTGAACTGGGGCCAAAGAGATTAAGTGATTTGCCCACAGGCACCCAGGCATAAGTAGCAAGCAGGCTCAGGATTTGAACATAGGTCTTCTGACTCCAAATCCATAATTACCTCATTTTACAGGTAAGGAACCCAAGACCCAGAAAGTCACAAAGTTGACAGATTCCTGTTTGGAAATCAGATTTCTGACTTTAGATCAATTTTCTTAGCACTGTAAGGCTCCCATTTAATAACTTTAACACTCAGACTGCCTTTGTTTGCAATACTTTCTCACCCAGGTACCTCCACCCCCTACTGGTGTCACTTCCTCCCTAAAAGCAGACTCTAAAGGAACACCCAAAAAGGAACATAATGTAAAGTGACAAATGGCTTTGATATCTTAAAAGAAGCCATGATTTCTCATCAAGGTCACACTCCCTCTAGCAACTAAGATTTTTAAAACTCTCCTCTTAGTAGAATTCTTGTGCTAGGATGATGGTTCAAGGCTGCCATGTACTTTTCTAGTTCAGTAGAAAAGGACCCACTAGACTGCTTGCTGGTAGGCCAGAAACCAGGAGCCATTTCCACAACACAGTGAAAGCACTGGATTAGGATTTTACTGGGTAATACACATAAGCAAGGTTTATACTTGGAAAAATAAAGGAGGTGAACTTGGTGATAGCACCTATATAAATAAATACACATACATCATAACTGTGCTTACATATTTTTGCTTAGAAATGGGAAGCAGGGATGTGGACTCAGAGATCAGGACTATATACTTAATAGGCATGGAAAAGATGTGTAAACTCCCTTCAATTCACCAGTAACTTAAAGTCTTAGAAAGCTGCATGGGGGAACAAAAATGCTATGACTCATCTATGATCATATAAATTCAGTATTTGTCAGGACGTGAAGGGTTGGCCCTTCATTCACAACATACCATGCTATCTCTCAAACATATGTACAATTTAAAAACAAAAACAAAAAGTTCTGGGTCTCTTTTTAAAAAATCTTATAAGGGCTACTCATATCACTCTTGGAACTTTTAAAAACAGAATTAAATAAAGCCATATATTATTGCTGTTATTGTTGCTCATCCTTCATTTTCAAAAGACCAATGACATCAGGCGGTGATGTCTTAACTCAGTCCTGAATTGGATTTAAGTGAGGCAGAGTGTCACAAAGCTGACTGCCTCACTTAATCTTCGAGTCACTAAAGTTCAATGGTAAGACAAAAGTCAAAACTGCTGTTGATGACCCAGGATGCAGCTAAGCTTGGTCAGACACCAAAATAAACATACATTTATAACCATATGCTATATGAAAGGAAATATGTTAGGCTAGGGGATGCTAAGATAATTAAGAAGCTGCTAGCAGTACCTATGTACCTCACATACATTTCCAAAGGGGAGAAAAAAACAGTAACATAAAAAATAATCTCTAATACCAACTAGAAAGTAGTGTTTTTCCTCAAATACTCAGGCAATTCTGTAGTCTTCCAGACAAGAAAACTTTTGAACAAAATTCTCTAAAATGTTTATTGTAGGTGAGTAGCACCCTAAAGGGGCTGCTAGGTGGCACAATTGATAAAGTGCTCGGCTTAGAGTCTCGAAGACTCATCTTCTGGAATTCAAATTTGACCTTAGACACTACCTGACTAACCCTGAGAGAGTCACTTAACCCTGTTTGCCTCAGTTTCCTCATCTGTAAAATAAGTTAGAGAAGAAAATGGCAAACCATTCCAGCATTTTTGCCAAGAAAACCCCAAATGGAGTCACTAAGGGTTGGATATGACTGAAATGACTCAACAACAACAAAAGATCACCTAAATGAGTTATCAAAGGTTTTAAAAATAGAACCAACCATAATACTGGAAAGAAGGGAGGTGGAAATGTGGTCAGTCTCCATTAAATACACAAATATCTCTTTAAACCAGTATTTTAAAGATATATGCAGATAATCCACAAATATGTCTGTAGTTATCAAAGTATATGCCTTTAAAATAATCTGTCAGAATATGTGGCAACATTATGTTCATTTTAAAATCACATACCTACTAAATGACTGCTTATGATACTGTCCAAAAGTATCTTTGTCCAGTTATCAAATTAAAAAAAGGTAGGAGGAACTGTAAATCAAACTTCATGCTTACATACAAGGATTGTAGTTTTGGTATTACATAATAAAATCTTCTGCTTTGGGTGTGTCAGACTGCTTAATACTTTTTAAAATATAAAGTAAGGCATAAATAATAGAACTAAAACACACCATCTAAGTGAAATATTAAAGAGCTGAGATTTTGTTTAAAACATTATACAATTATGTCCAAAAACCAAATACCACAAGGAAGATAGGAAAACTGCCTTTTAAAGTATCCTTGAAACAAATAAATCCTGGGTGGTCAATTATGTTCAGAATCAGGTCTTTAAAAGTCTGTGTCATTATGCATGGAATTCTTCAGTTACAAGCTATATCTACTAAACAACCATTATAAACTAAAACAATGCCCCAGGAAACAAAGACCCTAGGACATGAATAGAGAGGCTTCTTTATCCCTTCCCAAGAAACCCCTCAGATTTTCTTTAAAAAGAAACAAAGGGCTGTACTCTGCTCCCAAATACCAAGTGCAGAAAAGTCCCAGCACAAAAGGCTAAAGGGTTGATGGCATTGTAATCTATAACAATGACTAAGTCCTTATTTTAATGTCCTTTACGTTAAAAAAAAAACAAAAACCCTGCACTATTTAGAGCCTTATTTAATAAGAAGTGGGTCACTATTAAGCTCTATCTGGGTATTAAGTGACACTGAAAAGATTACAATCTATTATTTCCCAAATCTTAAGTCTCAAGACTTGAGGCCAAAAGGGCATTTATGTTTCTACCCCATCCCACATTTTTATCTCTTCTCAAAGGTCAAAGACAAACACATTGATTTTGCTCTTGAAAGAAAAGTATTTTCAATGCTACCAGAAATAATTATCTGTTTAAGAAAACTTCACTAAAAGGAACAAAGTTTTTGTAAAGCTCTGACCCTATAAACATGCAGGTGACCCTGAGCTATAAAGAATGCTCCCTGTGATCAACTACCTAAGACTTCCTCTCTAACCTTCCCCATTCACCTTCCAGGCCAAGTCTTCTGTATTTTCCAATTATTAAACATTTTAGTTCACTTCCATTTCGAGTCTGCTAATAAACTGACACACAGAAAGAGAGCCCTGTGTTAGAAATGTACTGTGGAAACCAAACTTCTAAGCATTTCTCACATCTGGAATCTAGGATCAAAGAAGTTAACAAGAGGAAGCAATGGAAGTGAGGATGGGCTCTGATCTGAGAAGGATACCAGGAGAACATCAAAAGGTTATATTCTGGCCATACCACTTTAATCCTATTTACTTTACCAGAAGATATGAACTTTGTGCTATGAACATCAGTATTCAACCTCCAGATAATGGAGAGATAATTTTTGAAACAGAGGGACCACAATCTAAAAAAAAAAAAAAAAAAAGAAACAAAAGAAATGTGCCCAGAGTGAGGCGAATTCCTGAATAAGTTGAATTCTTTTTCAAGGCAACACAATTAATGATTTTTAATCATCTACTTCAAAGTCTGCCTGATACATCCCCCAACCAAGGAGAGATCTTTTGTTAAGAATCACAACCCATATCAAGGGTATCCACCCACCAACTAGAGATCAAATTACAAATAGTTCTAAACTTACTCAGAGGCAAACAAAACAGCTTGTGCACCTTCTCTACCCCACCCCCCCACACACTCTACCAACTTACAATTATATAATGCTTTATGGTTTGCTAAGCACTTCTTTCATATAGCACACACACACACATCTTCCTCCCATCCCTAAAATCCACATCATTACAGAATAAGCACGCATACATGTTTGTTGTTTAATGTGCAGAGATTTTGAGAGTGGAATCTAATTTGAAGAGAGATGCCCAATCAATTTGGGGAGGGAAAAAAATGAATTAAAATCATCCAAACATGAAAAGTAATACATGAAGCCATTTCAAAATTCAGGACAGGGCTCTCATTCATTTTTCTTCTCAATTAGGTATAGAAAAAAAAAAAATATATATATATATATATATATGTATATATGTGCTTCATAGAAACATATGGAGCATGAATATTTACAAGTTCTTTATAAGGTAATTTGACATTTTAAGAGTTATTAGAAGAAGTTATTCAATTTTATTTGAGCCATTAACACATCATTACATTTTCCTCAGACTTGCTGGGTAGCTAACTCTGCAAGGTACCTCAGATTAAAAGAAAAAGTTTACTATGAATAAGTTCAAGTAACTAGCTATCTACTCAAAACCTAAAAGATGCCTATTAACATATCAACTAACCGAGCACAAAATACTCTGGGCAGCTTCATCATAATAGCAAAATAAAATAAAATGAAGCAAAAGATTTCATAGTTGTTCAGAGTAACTCAAAAGGTCAACTACATAAAAATTCTATCAACTCAGGTACAAATTTAAACCTTCTAATGAAAGCAACCTCTGCAGCCTTTACCCAAGATTAGTACAGCTAGGTGGTGCAGTGGTTAGTGCGGGGCCTAGTCACGATGATTCAACTTTAAGTCTGGCCTCAGACACTAGCTGTGTGACCCTGGAAAAGTTGCCTCAGTTTCTTCATCTGTAAAATAAACTGGAGATGGAAATGGCAAAACACTCCATGACCAATGGGGTCATGAGGAGTCGGACACTGTTGAACAACAAGCCCCTCTCCCCAAAGTCTCTTCTGAATTTTCCAGTCACTTAACACTACTGTCCTCAAAAATGAAAAAGAAAGCGCCACAAGAAAAATAAAAGGAAAAAGGGAAGGCAAGATAGCAGTTAATATGTTTATCTTTGGTTAGTATCCTCCTCTGGCAATAAATGTTCTTGTGAGGTGCATGGAATAATGAGTACTGAAAGTCAAACAATTCTTGAAATGCTCTAAATAGCAAAGGAAGGTAATTAAAATATAATGGGCAGAGTAGTCTTCACAAATACATCCCAAGATCATTAATATGTAAGAGGCCTGCACTGGGTACTAAGGAAATAATCTGCATAAACCTACAGTGTGTCTTGAGGAAGAAGAAAAACAATCATTTCACTTTCCAACTCTCTGCAGTAACTGCAATAATGATCTAAGACCCAAATAATTCTTGGGCTACATATACTTTCACACGCGCGCGTGCACCCCCCCCACACACACACACACAGTTATTGTCTCCCTTCAAGAACTCAGGGAAAGATACACTTCCATTAATCAAACACTTAGTATCACCTATTATGTGCAAACTAGCAATGCTAATATTTCATCATACTTTTGGATCAACAAATTTATGAAAATCATAGAAATGAGCTGTTTGAGGAAAAGCACCAAGCTCAGCAACAAATTCAAGTTTGTATTCGATTCACTCAACACTCCAAAATTACTATTGAATATACTTTTCCTTACCTCCTCCAATCTCTAATTCTACAGGATTTATTAGAGAAGGACAAATTTTGATGGGGAAAATCAAAAGAATGTAAAATTTCAGTAAATAAACATGAATTAAGTGCCTACTATGTGTCAGGCATTGTGCTAAATATTTTTTAAAGATGGCATAATAAATGAAGAGGAGCACTGAGCGTAAGAACAGGCTTGTAGTATATTGTCAATGAACAATTATATACCAAGTGTCAAAAGATTTTAAAGAGCTGTACAACTTGGAAAGGAGATAAATTCACCACTTAAAGAGAATGAAGGAGTAACAAACAGACAGCAGGTCTACTCTACTTGTAGGTACTACTACTACCTATGAAAAATCAACAAGGCTCAAAGAGAGAGGTCAGCAGCTTGGGACAACCACATATGGAGGATTTATGAGGGCATGGACAAAAATAACACAAGATCAGAAGGCAGTGACAGGCTAGGGTCTATGTGGGTTGAAAAAATGAGCCATTAAGGGATCAAAGAAAATCATGTCACTATATATTTATATTTATAAATAACACCTCTCTGCTTTACTCAAAAAGACTTGGAAGATAGAGTAAAATGAATGTTACTTCTTAATGTTAGAGGTGAATAAGGCCATGATAACTTGTCTGACTCAACAAGTCAGTGGGCACCTTGTTGGGATGTTATCAAAAATACTCAACATATGTAAGCATTTCACAAGTTTTAAATTACTATACAAATGCTAGCTATTCTTAACAACAAACTGCAGAACTAAGAACTTCTTTTGACTTCCATATGTATAGTGTAGCCATTATGCTCCAAATTCTTAAAACCATCCACCTTAGTCTATATATCAATACAACAAAAGGATAGGGTGAATAGGGAAATAAAATTACAAACAGTATTAGTCTATATATCAATACAACAAAAGGATAGGGTGAATAGGGAAATAAAATTACAAACAGTATTAACGGACATAAACACACCTCCAATCCCATAATTTCTCTCTGTTAGTGGCACCTTATCCTCTATTACGGGACAGACTCTTATAATTTCATCGCTGAACATTCATGACTTTCCCTTAATAATAATAATAATGATAATTATGGATCCATCCATCACTGTCTAGCCATGAAACCATCTAAGTCCACTCCCATCATCCTGCTCTACCACTCAGGGTGGTTCTGGCTCATATTACTGACAGCTTTCAAGATGGTATATTCTTATCAGTTATCAAAGGATAAAAAATCTAGAGATGGAAAAGACTTTAGAGGTCATCAAGTCCAACTCCCTTATTGTATGGATACGGAAACTGATGTCCAAACTAAGTGACTAGTCCAGGGTGTGGAACTTGATGTGGGATTTTAAAATGTATTTTTAATTTATGGAATGAAACAAGCATTTCCATAACACAGTATAATAAAAGGTGATTGTGGGTCAGCTAGATGGTGCAGTAAATGAGCACTAGCCCTGGAGTCAGGAGGACCTGAGTTCAAATTCAACCGAAGACATGTAACACTAACTATAGGTATGACCTTGGGCAAGTTACTTAACCCCAATTGCCCTGTAGCAGGTGCTAAATAAATGCTCCTTTCCTTCCCTTCTTCCTACCAGGTATAGAAAGGTTCTGAGCTTGCTGGTGGCAGATACAGCTATATCAATTAAATGATGCATTTTTGAAGTAATAACATACTTAAACTATAATTGTGTTTATATATGCTATTAAATTCTCTTACTCTCAAAAACTCACCTTCTTTCCAAAGAACACTTTTTAAAAGCTGGCTTAAAAAAAATCTTCTTTTGATAAACATACACTTTAAACTATCCATTCCAATTTAATCCTATCCAGCTATCATTTATTAAATGACTGTGTAGAAGGAACTGTAGTAGGTACTAAGCATAAAAAGAAAAAAAATGAGCTTTGCACTCAAGAGCTTATTTCTACTGGTGCGATACAACATGTAAATACAAAGATAGACATGATGATCTAAAGAGGAACAGATGAACAATTTAAAGGAATCAGGAAATGCTTTATGTAGGAGGGGGCGGCACATAGGCACATAAGTAGAGCCTTAAAGGAAGTCAGGGCTTCTAAGAGGGAGTACATTACAGATGGAGGGAATAGCCTTACACATTATAGAGGCAGGAGACGGAATGACAAGTTCAAAGAACAGCAAGTAATTGATATCAATGAAGTCCAGAATTAAAGCTCTGTTACTTTGCTACTTTTTAAGATCTTTTCTGATTTACTTGAAGATCCAATCACTTTTAAGTTCAAGAGTAAAGTTCTACTCTTTCTCAAATAAATAATAAAAACAGGAGCTATCCTTACAACTGAAGTTTCATTCCACAAATTAGAGAAATCTTAGGGCCAAAAAGAGCTTCCTTCAAGATTATCAAGTCTAAACCCCTCATTTTAGGGATGAGGATACTAAAACCCAGAAAAGAGGAATAACTTGTCCAAAGCCACAGTTACTGAAAAAACCAGGACCCAGACCTCCAGACTTCCAGGCTAGTAGGAACTTTCTACCACTTCACAATGACTATACAATCAGATGTCCCAGACACAAACAGAAGTATTTGCCAAGCTTTCTTTATATCTCCCCCATCCCCACTCCACGATGGTATACTAAGTAGTTTTAAAAAAAAAATATATATATATATATATATATATATATATCCCTGAACTCAACATATACAAAAAACAACTAGAAAGAAATTAAAATTCAACAGGCATGTACTAAGCACTACAATATGAGAAGAATTATGGAGGCAGTAGAATTAGTACAAAAACAAAAAGTTTATGCCCTCAAAGTCTCTGCCTTATAGGCAGAAACTTAGGAAAATACATTATGGACACACGCATGATAAAGAATAAACTGAAGAGAGAAAGACCTGAAATAATTAGGGAAACCTTTATGGGGGAGATGGCACTGCAGCACAGTTCAGTCTTGAAAGGAAGTCACAAAGGTCCTTAGAGGCCAAGACGAGAAAAGCATATATTCCAGGTATGGGAGCCAGCTAATGGAAAAGTATAGAGGCTGGATATCAGAGTCCTGAATTCAGAGAACTGTCAGTTCATTTTGGTCAGAATGTAAAAAAAAAGAACTGAAATAAGCCTAGAAGGGGAAGAAACAATCCAGGAAACGCCTCAAACTTCAGATTGAGGAAATTTATATTTTCTCTTTCAGCAATGGGGAGTCACTGGGTTCTTGAGGAAGGGAGTAACGTGATCAGAGCTTTGCCTTAAGAAGATTATTTTGGGATCTGATTGGGTGGAGAGAGACAGAGAGAAAGAGAAACAGAGAGAGAGAGAGAGAGAGAGAGAGAGAGAGACAGACAGACAGACAGAGACAGAGACAGAGACAGAGACAGAGAGGCAGTCAAGACAGAAGGTGATAAGGCCTGAAAGAGGTAGCAAAGGGAGTGGAGAGGATATGAATGGAAAAGAAGCTATGACTATAGAATCAATAATCCTTGGCAACTGACTGGAGGTGGTGGGTAGGGACAGGGCAGACAGATTGGGAACCTGGGTGATTGGGAAGATATTGATATCTCTGACACAAGGGCAAAATTTGGAAGTTGACCTAACATGGGGCCCACCTTGAAAAGAGTTGACAATAAGTACACCAGATTATATTACCTAACTTCAGTTGTGTAAATATGACAAAAAAACCACAAAACAATGTCATAAAATTGATTATCCTGGCATTTTGCAACTTTAGAATGTAAATGATGGCATGGGATTACTAGTGTTGTGTTTTGTTTTGTTCCATTTATCTGATGATTTTTAAACCAATAAAAATTGCTAGAATAGGTTACTAATAAGTTATTATAGTTATGGTAGATGTGAAATGATTATCTAACTGATTTAAGTAAAATTTTAGATTTCTCCTCTTTCTAAATTGGTAGATAAAAGTTATAGTCAAGATTTTGTAATTAAGCTTGACTACTAATATTTAAGTTAAAATTATACAAACACACAATTTTACATAGGTCAAAAGGGAATAACTATAACTATATATGTGTGTGTATATACACATACACACTTATCTCAAATGTTAAGTCTTTTTTTTATCAGACAATCTAACTTGAGAATATCCTCTTGAAAAATAGGAAGGATATTTTAGCCACTTTAGATCAAGAAAGGATTTTAAAGCGAGCTTAACTTTGCTTTTAAGTCTTGACATTTCCTCATTAAAAATCCTAAAGCTTAATGAGGCACATCAGATTTAAGAATTTTAATGAAAAAAAGAAAGAAAATTAAGAGCAGTGAAGACGTAGTGAACTATCATCAGAAATATGTTCCATAAGATGTACACTTCCTGTACATCTTCCAAAATAATAACAGTTTAAAAAGAGAGTTTTCCTCTTTAATCCTGGTCCAAACTTCCTTAAGAGGAAGACAAGTGGTTTCAGGAAAGCAAAGACAACATCATACATTAACTTCTAGGTTTGTAATTAATTTAGTCTTCATTTTAAAACAATTTACTCTTTCAAAAAAATCTCCAAACATTCAAGATACTTCTATTGTTTTCTTAAAAAAAAAATAATTCCAGCCTATTCAGTCTTCACCACACCACATGTAACAATCAAATGTGCCAAAGAAATTCATGAGCAGATATGTTTATGACTCCAACGGGGAGAAAAAAAGTATTTATGCTTATTCATACAATTTTCCTTCCCTCCATATGTATGTATATTAAACAAATAAATGAAAAGTAAGTACCATTGTGTTTATTTTATACTGAAAGTTTACCAGCTTATTATAGTCTAGATTTTCTCATCCTGACTCATTCTCCTATTCCTAGGACTGTTTCATGGGACTGACATAACTGCAAAGTATGTTGATAATAAAAAGGGAAAATATTCTTTTCCTAATTTAAGAAAATATCCTTAGATTATACACTTAGGTTTCCAAAGAGATCATGTAAGACAGAACATAAGGACACAGTGAAAAACAAAGGAACAATGGAAAGGAGTTTCATTAAACAACTCAGAAAAGCTTACTGCCTAACTCAAAACAAGTACATTTAAATAAAAACAATGTAAGTAAGCAAATAAAACATAGCAGAACTTGAAAAGAAAAAGAGGTCCCTCATTCAGTTATTGGGTCTGCCTTAAATGCATACAGTAATGGGTTTTTTGCAGGGTGGGGAGTAATCACAAACTTGTTTAGAATTCAAAAGTCTCAACTTTAAAGGAAAACAAAGTCCATATATTTGAAATGAAGTTAGTTAATTCTTCCTTTAACTTGTGAAAACTGAAGTTCAAAGCTACATGTCAGTGCCCTAGGTGGGCAGTGATGTTATATATTTTTAAAAGGGTAAGCTGAAATTAAATATCACAAAATATAAAAACTTACACTTTATTTAAAAGCAATCCACACAAAACACAAACAAGAATGATTAAAGATCTCAATTGCTTAGGAAAAAGTTAAAAATAAATAAAACAGCTTAGTTAACTGGTATATACATTTTTAAAAAAATATTAGACTGCTATTCCTTTATGCCACACTAATGTAGGTGACATGTCTAATATTTAACTATAATTAACACGCAGGTAACTCTATTTTCTTTGAAATGCATTCTCAGACCTGCCCCAATAAAACAATTTTAGCAGCAGCTGCCTGATTTATGTGTTAAGGCTACCCTTACCTTTCAGAGAGTGCTGTTGTTTCTGAGTATAAAATAGAACACATTAGCACAAAGCCATTTCTAATCTCAGATGTACAATACACATGGTGCACTTGATCCTAAAATTTCTGTTGCATAAACTGAGCACACTGCCATTTCTAATGACCTTTCAAATAACTCAATGTTAACTGCCTGACTTAAACTACTCATGAGTTACAAAACTGTCAAGTTGCAGAAAAAGGTTATGTTTGGTTTTACATGACAGACCACAAATGACAATTTCATAAGACAAGAAACTGGAAACTTTAAGCAACTGAACATACTTTGGAGAAAAGTTTAAAGTGAATCCTTTACTTAATTATATGCAATGCTTACTACATTCGGTGTTTTAAAAAATAAATTGAGGTCAAAGGGAAATGAACTATGGTCTTTAAAACTGGCTTCATGATTCAGACTTATAAAGCTAATTTGTTCTCAACAGTATTTCTAATTTTGTAATTTACTAACAAAGCTCACTCCAAGTAAGATATCCTAGGGTTTTTTTCCTCTCCTTAAAGAGGAAATTAGATTTCCTCAACCATAACTTACTTAGCAATACCTCAGATTGTGAATATCAACAAACAAATCAGCATGACCAGTTTCCTGTCCTAACTTCACACTTAGTTTTAAATTAAAACTGATACAAGACAAAAAAAAAACGGGTTGAAGTAGCTGCTTGCTACAGGAATTCATGCTGGAAAGATTTATTAAATGATTTGTATAGAGATGAACAGAAGCATACACTGATGTCTAAATACACAGAGAGCTTAAAAAAAAAACCTTCGAAAGCTTCATTGTGAAAAAAAAGCAACGCCAATAATCTGAAACAAAACGTATTTGTAAAAGTTTGTTTTGTCTAACCAATGCCAAAACTAGGCGTCTTCTCCAAGAATATATCTCTGGACAAATTCCCTTTTTAAAGGGTGAAATAATTAAGTTTTAGAAGAAGAAAGAGTAAGGTGCTGAAGCTTTTATGTTGGTAGGAGCCACTCTTAATAGCTTAATGACAGGGACAAATGGTCTCTTTCCCCCTTCATCGCCTCCTCCCCAGATGAAAAGAAATCCCACCCTGAACTTACAAAGAACGAAAATTTAGAACTGATGCTTTGCCCTAGTCTAATAAAAACTACCCCTTTATCCCCCACCTGGTATTGGGGAATCTGGGGAGATGGGGAATAAGACACCAATAAGCCGGGAAAAGGAGGACTGGAGGGAAAGAACAAAAGGAGAGACCAAAGAGAAAGAAAAGGGAAGGAGGGGTCTTATTAAGAACTAGAAGCATGTGAAATGCACTACTAAGTGAACCAGGTTAGAGGAAGGGAAGAAGAAAAGAGAGAGGCCGGCGACGGGACTGAGTGACCCCGGGCTAGCTTGCACCATGGACAGAGACTCCGCAAAAGACTAGCCCAGCCCACATCCCTCTAGAGGGCGGCTGCAGCTACACAGCCAGCAACACCCTTGCCCCGAAGAAATAAAGAAGGAGCGGGAGGATGCCCCGACTACTCTGTATAGTGCTCCCCAATCCTCCCCCCTCCCAGTAAGTCTGGTATTCCCAGAGGAGCCAGCTCCTCACTGCACTTTGGGGCAGGAAATGCCCCAACCCATAAAGACCATTAAGGGATGATGAGCGGCACCATCTGTCCTAGCACAGCAAACCTTCTTCGCTGTTCCCCACCCTCAACACACCTTGGGGGATCCCACCCAGTCCCGACTTTGCCTTTGTGCATTAGAAGCTCCTTTTCTGTCCACTTCCCCAGTGAAGTCTTTCCCTTCAGCATTTCCTGCCTCTTAATCTGGGTTCGGGACATCGATGCTTGGGACCAGGGGGGAAAGGAGGCTGCAAGACCAAGGCTTTTTCCCAGACTCCCGGGCAGGCTGCTAGAGGACCCAGCGCCGGAGAGTCGGAGCTCCTGCCCCCGGAGAGGCGGCAGAAGCAGGCTTTCTATTCCCAGGATGGGATTAGAGGAGCCGAGGGGACGGGAGGGGCGAGATGAACGACTCCGTCTTTCCGGACCAGATAAGTCCAGCTTAATCAGGAGAGAAGCACAGGGAGGGAGGTGGTCCGAGGACAGGAGAGAAGTTAAGAAGCCCGAACCACAAAGCAAGAAAGAGAACCGGGGGGGGGGGGGGGGGGGCAGGGAAAAGAGCAGGTGTTTACTGACTCAGAGAATAACCCACTGCACGCTCGATATCTCCAGGGTCTCTTTACCCAGACCCAGTGTAGAGAGGAATGTGGGGGAGGATTCGGAGAGAGTCCTAAAATGAACAGGATGCACAAGAAGGTCGGGGAAGGAGACCCCAGGCTAAGGTTTGCGGGAAGGGGGCAATGGGAGCAAACGTATGAGAGGTAAAACCGGAGGCTATGGACCTGTGACGGGACCTATCCCTTCCCAGACTGGGTAAGGGCTTGTGGGATGAAGGTGGACACGGGAATGAGTTTGTTTCTTTGTTTTGTTTTGTTTTGTTTTTCCTACGGAGAGGTGGACAAGAGAAATTGCCCGAGTAAGTGAAAAGAGTACAGGAGACAACTCTTTGGGGATAAATCAAGCTGAAGGAGGGTGGAGGCTGCTCTGGGCACAGGGATGGTTGTGGGTCAGAGTAGAGGCAAGTGCCGCTTTGCTTCTGCATCCCAGACAGAGAGAGCAAAGACTGGGGGGAGGGGGCGCTCAGAAGGGAAGCTGGGGAATCCCTACCACAAACTACCCACCTCATTTCCAGAGAACAAAACAAAACACAAATGGAGCAAAGTAAAAGGGGGCTAGAAAGCGGAAGATTGTAAAATGCATGGAAATTCCCCAACTACCCTTTGAGCTTTTTTTCCCTGAAGATCTATCCCCTTGTTCCCAGAGGGGCGCCCCCGGCGACCCGCTTCAATCCTTCCCCCCCCCCCCCCACCCCGGCACTGCCAGAACAGCGACTGCAAACAACCTGCTCTGCCCACAACCCCCTGCCCCTGCTCCTCCTCCTTTTCCCTGGCCCACACTCACATCTTCTCCCTTGCTACAGCAACGGTGCAGCAGCCCCCGTCCCTCCCACCCCTTCCCGGGTGCATCGCCCTGCACCGGAGCAGCAGTGCGGGGGAACAAAGGGACCCAGAGCCTCCACCCGCCCACACCCCACCCTCCTTCCGTCCCCATCCCCTAGTCCGTCCCCGGGCCAGCCGGCCTGTCTGCCCCAGGCGCCCTTTACCTGGTGCAGGGCCGCCAGCAGCGCTAGCAGCGGCAGCAGGGTCCACGGCGCTCCCGCTATCCGGCACATGGAGGCGAAGAGGGGCCGAGGAGGAGCCGGAGGCGGCGGTGGCAGGAGCAGCGGCAGCAGCAGCAGCAGCAGCCGAGAGAGAGAGACGACTCCAGGCAGTTTTCCACACACACATACACACACACACACTCACACACACGCAACCCTCCCCCCTTACCCTTCCCCACCCCCACCCCCCCTTTTCTCTTTCTCAACCTCTCCTCCCCGCCAATGGAGAGAGAGCGATGATGACAAATAGCGGAGGGAAGAGTCCGCGGGACTCGCACCAGGAGTAATAAAACAGAGCGAGAGATCAAGGGGATGGATGCAGGAAGGAGGGTCTGCGTGTGCCTGTGTGTATGTGTATAGGCAGCGGCAGCAGCAGCAGGAGCAGAGCAACGGAGCCGGTTCCTCTCCCGCTCAGGCGGACGCAGGGATGGGAAGCAGCAGCGGCGGCCGCTACGGTCCCCCTCCGACCCGCTTACCAGCGAGCTTCCCCTCCCCTCTTTTGCTTCTTTAGGATGCGGAGAAAGCAGCCGGGCAGACGGCGTTCCCAGGCTGCTCCGTCACGCCAGATTTCTTTTTTTTTTTCCTCTATGGGTACCCTCTCTTCACTGTTCCCCGGTGCAGTTAAAATGGAGAGGGAGACAAGCCGAGCAAAACCGGGAGGGATTTTAGGGCCCGGAGGCGGTGGGGCTGCAAGTACAAAGGGCAGTAAGTAGTAGCAGGACCCAAGGCTGGTTCGCCGTGGTCCTCCTCCTCCGCGCTGTCGGATGTCGTCTCCTTTTCCTGGGTGCGGGGCGACTTATTTGGTTTCTCCCTTTTCTTTTTTCCCCTTTTCCTGCGAGTTCCAGGGAAATTTTTTTTTCTCTCTCTCTCTTCTCAGAGCGACCCTGGGAGAGGAGAGGAGGGGAACGCAACCCTGCCACCGCCGCTAGTGTTGCTGCCGCTGATGCTGCATACTGGCCCCCAAGATTGCCTCCCTTCTCCTTCACTTTCTCTACTGCTCACTCTCACGCTCTCACTCCCTCCTCCTCCTAGCTTCTAGATCCTCCTCCTCCTCCTCCCCGACCCTCCCCCGCACCCCTCCCCCTACCACACACACATCCACGCACACCCTGCGAACTCCGCTTCAAGAAGGATCACAATACCAAGCCCCACTGCCTGCGTCTTCCCCTTATGCCAGTCTGCTGTTGCTGCCGCTTCCAGCTTCTCTTTCTCTCTGTCCCCCGCTCCTGCTCTCCCCCTCCCCCCTCCTGCCTTGGCTGATTCTCTCTGCCGGCTGCGTGGCCAATCGGAGACCAACAACCAGCAGCAGTAGCCCAGCCCGGATCAACAGCAGCCGCCCACACCTCCAGCACTAACAACCCCGGTTTTTTTTTTCTTTTTCTTTTTTCTTTCTTTATTTTTATTTTTTTTCTTTTTTCTTTTTCTGCAGGATGAGGGGGATCTCTGGAGAGAATGTGTGGGGTGAGAGAAGGGAGGATATTCGCCGAGGGCCAGGCTTGCAGAAATAAAATAAAACTTGCGCAGTAACTTGATTTGGTTTGTTGCACGGGGCTATTATATTTTAAACGGTGGCTGGGGAATCTGGGGGAGGGAGAAATGCTTCCCCGGTAACCTAACACACGCACCTCCCTCTCCTTTTGTAATTCTTTCTAGATCTGTTATTTATGGGGGAGGGAGGAATGCTGCAAACTACAGGCCGGTGCAAAACCAATCTTGGCCATTGTTGTCTGTGGCGATTGCAATGAGCCACCTGCTGGGAGGGGAGATTGAAGGCAGCGGCCGAAGCTTAGACTCTGGGTTGGCTTTTACACCTCTTCAGCTCCTACCCGGAGAGAGACGTTATTGGAACGCTGAAGTTTTTCTTGCATCTGCTTGAGTTAGGGGTGGGGGAGGGGGATTGCTCGTGTTTTGTTTTGTCATTTTAATTGGGGATGACTAGTTTTATATTTCCAAACGCTTATTTGTTTGTAAGCAAACGTGTGATCGACTTGGGACTCCCAAGAACAACAGAAAGGTGCCAGGAAGTACCTCCTGGACTCTCAACAAATCCTGGGTTGTCTAACCAAAGGGAGAGAAAAAGGAAGTCAAAGAATAGACAGCGCTGTAAGTGAGTTTTCCCTCCACTTCAAAGCGGTCTAGAGGCCTTGAAGTGGAGACTTGACAAGTTTGGATCTTGCGAACTTTTTAGGCTGGATTTCACTGGGGGAATTGATTGTTCTGAAAAAGGTTTTTAAGTTTAACGTGTTTTTAAAAATCCAGATCTAATATAAATGTTTCCATAAACATTTGAAACATTTATATTCGGTATAGACAAGGATTATTTTTGCATGTGTTGCCTGTTTCTCTTGAGAACTGGAGATTTCTTTTTATTTCAGTCTACTGGTTACTTAGGAACGATGACAAACCTGTATAAGTCAATACTAATTTATCATGATATATTTTAAATAAAGTATCGAATAGTCATTTTAAAGCTTTTTTTTTTTTAATCTTTCCTCCTGGACTTTTTTTTTCCGCTAAAAAGTTTTCTGCAATGTTATCTTAATAAAATTTAAAAGTTAAAGGCTAATTTGGTGATGCAATACTACTTAGTGCTATCTTCAGTTTGAGTGTGTGGCTTCCCCCACCCACCTTGGTAAATTCACTTGCAGACTTTATTGCTGGTCTGCCAGACCATTGTTCTTAAAAATGAATACAACTAAATAGCTCCTCCTAAGGGTAGTTAGAAAAGCCCTTCCTTTAGTGAGTAGATTAAATCTTAGAATTAGAATTAGATTAGAATCCTGGCTCTACTACAGTAGAAGTCACTTAACTTTTCTCATCCTCAATTTCCCCACCTGCAAAAGAAGTATTGTCTTTAGTTTATAATCTTAAAGCGAATGCGTATGTCTGTGTGTGTATATGTGTCCCAAACTGGATTATAGAAGAAACCAACTGAAATCAAGATGTGATTTTTTTTTCCCCCATCCAAATTCTCAGGCCCCACACTAAGAATCCCCATTTCAGAGGATTACCTGGGGCACTGAGAGGTTGTATTTTTGCTCTTGGTCTTCTTGAGCTCTGTGCTAGGCAAGATAAGAAGCCAAGTCTTGTAGACCCTGCCTCTCAGAAATTTATTTAGTTAAACATATTAACAAGATGTGCAAGTAGCTGTTTGAGAATATCAACTGGCTGTTCTTTTGATTTCAAAATGTTACTATCAGAGTTAGATCCTGTTCTTAGGAACTGGATTTAAAAAGACCTAAAACTGGGATGAACAGGCCTCATTATCTCAGTTATACAAATACTTTAGTCATTTGGACAAAGTCCTTAGCCAGAAACTACGACAGCCAGTTGAATGTGTTATCCCTTTTTGCCCTTATCCTAATGGTTAAACAAATCTCTTTTACTCTTGATAACAGTCCCTTACTACAGCTTGGTAGAACTTCCCTCCTCTGGACACCACCTCCAGTCTCAACAGACACCCAAGTCCCTTATAAATTAAACTCTTAAAATCTGTCTCATATTGTCGGTTAACTAAGAGTCTGCAATTCTAATAAACTTAGATTACAGCTGTGTGAGGTAGGAACTACACAGTTATTTCTTCTGCCTGGCTTGTCTGAGATTGCCCTCTGTAGTTCACCAGATCTGAATTATTTGGGTAGCCTAATGACTTTCATTCTGATCACATGATCAGCCCAGCCTAGCTAATCTGCCAATGGGTTAGCCTTTGATCATGGGGAATGTCTAACCTCTAAAATCCTTGTCTCGGCAGCCTTTGTACAACTATTTGATGTTTAATGAGAGGAGATCTAGTGGTGAATGAAACTTGTTATATTCTGAATGCATATCAGGAACAGGCCCGGTTTTAAATCTAAATCGCTTAGTATTATTTAGTAGGACCATTAATTGCTGGGTACAGGTGGTAATTAAGCCCTCAGGTTTTTAGCAGCTGCTTATACCTAAGGCCCTGTGAAAAATAGACCATCAGAGCTGCCTGTCCCTTGAGTGATAGAAGTCATGGGCCCTGATCATAAGACTTTTATCATTTATATAGTGCTTTAAGGTTTGCAAAGTGCTTTACAGATAGTCTCTCATTTTATCCTTACAGCAACCCTGAGGAGATAAGTGCTATTAGGACCCTGTTTTATAGAAGAGAACATTAAGTTTGAGTGACTTGTCAGGAGTTACCTCAGTATGAGTGTCTGCTTGTATTTGAACTCAGGTCTTCCACATTCCAGACCCAGTACTCTACGAGGAGGAAACATACCGATCGTCTATGACAGTTCTCTTGTTTTACAGACAAGGATAATGAATGCCAGAGAGGGGAAATGACTGGTCACCTTACTAGTTACAGTCAGGATCAGGCCCCTGACCTTCTGACTTCCAGTCCAGTACCCTTTACATCAAACTTGTGGGATAGTTGGGCAGTGACTCAGGGAGGCAGATACTTAGAAGAAAGAGTTGATAACTAGACCAGCAAAAGAGTGGAGCATACAGCGAACTCCCTTCCCACCATTAGCAAACCAAACAGTTATACTTGATGTTTGGTGAAGTCAATTCACCAAGTATTTGTGAAAGTTTTACCAAGTACTAGGCCTAAACAAGTAAACACCAAAAAGAAACAGTCTCTTCAACTCTAAATTTTAAATTTTCTGTGGGAGCATTTACAGCCTCAGATAATCCAAATCAGGTCTTGATTTATTGTTTTCTGTAAATTTTTTTTGAGTGAAAGAAAATGTTAATGCATTTTAAACTTTAAAATGCGTTGTGTGCACTTTTAGAAGGGAGGGAGGGAGGGAGGGAGAGCTGGGAAACCTTAGAGATCATGTTATACAAACTTCATTTCTTACAAAGAAAGAAGCCCAGGGCCAAGAGGAAAAGTGAATTGTGAAATATTACAGAGATTCCATGAGGGAATTTACACCAGAGGCTTCATCTTGTTACTCCTTCCCGGTCCATCTTGCTTTCCAATGTGCCACAAACCTTCCATGATTTCACTTTTATAAGAATGTTGGTGACAGGAAGGATAGAAACAGACAGAGAGATTTGCTCAGGGATGTTATGTTTTCTTTAGGATGTCTCCTATATCAATGTATCCATGTGCATATACATGTAAAATTTGAATCCTGCTTCTGCTGTATGCTGGCTGTGTGATCTTGGACAAACCATTTAACTTCTTTTTTTTTTTTTTTTTTTTACCTTTTTTTGCTTTTTGGAGGGGAAGGCAGGGGAATTAGGGTTAAGTGACTTTCCCAAAGTTACATGGCTAGTAAGTGTTAAGGATCTGAGGTCAAATTTGAACTCAGGTCCTTCTGACTCCAGGGCAAGTGTTCTATTCACTGTGCTACCTAGCTACCTCAACCACTTAACTTCTTTGAGACTCAGTTTCCTTTTCTTTAAAATCCTGGGGAGTGAGGATAGAATGATCCAGATGATTGAGGCCTTTCCAGCTCTAGGACTATGATCCATTACCAAGTTTTGTTAACTCTACCCTATTTACTCATGTTTCAGAACAAGGGGACCACAAATGCTCTAAGTCAACCAATTAACGAGCATTTTTAAAGTGCCAAGTCAGAGACACTAAGATAAAGCTTTAGTCCCTGTCCTAAAAACAGTTCCAAACAAAAATTCCATTGGAGAGACAATAAATTCAGTAGCCTATACTCTGCCCTGTCATTCTACCCTAAAGATAATTTATGTCTGGTGTTGGATCTGGTGGACTTATGCACCCAAGTTCAAGCAGATCGCGTTTGAGATACTTTGGTCTACTGCTTCTTAAAATATGGGTTGTAATTCTATATAGGGTCGAGTAACTGAATGTGGGAGTCAAGAAAAATTTGACAACAGTAAAAGGTCTCTGAACATGCAATGATCAAAAATTAATTCATAATCAAACTGGTAATGAATCCAAGGTATTTCTGGCAGCCCTTGCCCGTGTTGCATTACAGCTTTGGTTCTGAACATAGAACATGCATACTTTGCACTGCATTTGCAGTGGCATGCAATGCCAGTGAGCACGGCCAAAAATATGTTGGCTCAGATTTAAAGACTATTTTATGTTATGAATTGCAGTGTTTTTACTGCACATACAAAATCGTCAAATGAATTTTGGCTTAGAATTAGGATAGAATTTCCAACAATTTCTGAAATGGCCCTAAACATACTTCTGCCATTTTGTGCTACGTATTTATGTGAAGCATTGTTCTCAGCATTGATGATTATAAAATCAAAATATCAATTAGCTCTGAAAAATGTTGGAGGTGTTCTACCTCCTACCCTATCAAATATTCCCCCAAGATTTAATTCTTTATGTAAAAATAAACAAGTACATCCTTATTAGTATGCAAATTTGCTTTTGTCTTTAATAAATTGTAAAAGTATATGTATACCAAAAATTGTTCTAAAATAGATTTCTTTATGATTTATTACCAATAAATGTTTTATTTGTATGCCTATTTTATATACATATGTACCTAGAAACAAGTAAAAACTTCTTGGGTGAAAAGGGATCGACAGTGGAAAAAGTTTAAGAAGCCCTGGTTTAGACCACTAGGCTTCTAAACTACATCATTGACTCTGGCCACCCTTCTACCACTTTCTCTATCCTGCTTCATATCCAAAGGGGCTAAGTAATTTATTTAGTCAAAAGATCTTGCCCAGAGTTTTCAATTTTATATCCCATTAGTGTACTGCTTAATTCTGTATGCTTGCAAAGTACAGGATTTACTGATTGCTTTAAACTTGGAACTGCCTGTGAAGATTTTGATGATTTCCCAAGCATCTTAATGCTATAATAATAAGTATGTAAAATGAGGAAAAGATCATTATAAAATTTCTCTGTGTATATGTAGGCCTAATGCTAGATTAAAATCTCATCTTTTTAATGAACTTGTATCAATACACTTTTATGTTTAAATGTTTTAGATAGTGCTTTTGTAGGTAACGAAATGAAAGAAAATGAAAAGGTAAAATTAGATATATTCAGCTTGTATCTCCTCTAGTTTGGAGAAGTTGTTAGTATATTTTTCACATTGGGAAGTGACATTCTTTTTTTTTTAGGGCCTTAATTTTTTTTTAACTTATTTATTTACTTTTAGTTTGTAACTTTAAGTTGCACAATCCCTTGGGTTCCAAATTTCCTCCCCTCCTTTTCCTCCCTGCTCCTTCCCATGGTGGCATAGATTCTAAAAATACCTTCACATTAAACATTAATCGAGTTGTAAAGAAGAATCATAACCAATGGAGTGAACAACAAGAAAGAGGGAATGAAACAAAACAAAACACAAAAGAGAGAGAGCAAGTAATTTGCTTCGATCTGCATTCAGACTCTGCAGTTCTTTCTCTGGATGTAGATATCCTTTTCCATCATGAGTCTTTTGGAGTTGTCTTATAACCTCGCATTGCTGAGAGGAGCCCAGTCTATCAATTTAGTTGTCACAGATACGATGTGTCTGTAATAGTGTACAAAGATCTCGTGGTTCTGCTTTCCTCACTCAGCATCAGTTTATATAAGTCTCGAGATGACATTCTTAATGGTCTTATGAAAATAATAAAATTTTAAATGTTTTATGTGTATATATACACACTAGGTGGCACAGTAGTTAGAGTGTAAGACCTGGAGTCAGGAAGACTCATCTTCCTGAGTTCAAATATATGCCTCAAATGTATGACTCTAAAGAAGTCACTTAACCCCGTTTGGCTCACCTGTAAAATGAGCTGAAGAAGGGAATGGCAAATCACTCCAGTAATCTTTGCCAAGAAAACCCCAAAATGGGGTCACAGAGTTGGACAAGGCTGAAACTACTGAACAAAAGCACAGATAAAGGTCATGTATACATGTGACATATACACACATGTATTTTGTCTTGCTACTGGACTTTGATGACTGGAGGAGAACTTAGCTTAGTTCTGCCTCACAAATTTAATTGACCCACAAATCAAGACAATTGTCCTCAATGTCATTGTTCCTTTTTGAGAACAAAGGACAAACAACAACATATATGTATGTGTAAATATATGCACATATCCTCTATGTGTGTGGATGGATATGCACACGCACTCATGCATGCACGCACACAGACGATGACAACCACCACCACCACCACTGGCAGCTGGATAGAGTCCTGGGCCTAGAGTCAGAAGTGACCCTTGAGGTCATCTAGGCCAATTTACTCATTTTGCAGGACCTTCACATTAATCTAGCCCAACTCCTTCATTTTACAGATGAGGAAACTGAGGTCTAGAGAGGTTAAATAAGTTGTCCAAAGTCACACAAGGTTTTACATGGCAGAGCTGGGATTCTCGGGTCTTTTGACTGAAAATCCAATTTCCTTTCTCCGTTGTTCCAGGTTGACTCCTCAGGGGAAACAAGATTTCTCATGGTTTAAGACAATACCTTGAATTAACATCATTAAAAGTTATAAAATTAAGTTTAATAAAGTCTACAATTGTAGAACGCTGTACAGAATGAAAAAAAGAAATACTGAAAAATATGTTAACTTCTAGAACTGCCAAGAATTTATTTTTTAAACTCCTCTGTACTTTTAAAGTCACGATTCTGGCTTAGGGAAACTTTTGAAGACCATAGTTTCTGAAACACAGACATCAGAGTTTGATGAAGAGCAAAAAAGAGCCATAGCTGATGTTAGGTTTAAATGTAACTTTTCCTCATTTAAAGTCAGTGTAGAGGACCAAACATGTTCCATGGAGTGAATCGTCCTTGGTTCTATTTCCAGGGTCACTGATTGTGTAATCTTGGGCATTCTACTTTACATCTGTTTCCCAAGCTCTATAGTAAATATATGACTACCTTGCGTAAAGGCATATGGTGAGACCTAAGGACATAATGTCTACCAAACATACTGAGTCTGTCAGAAAAATACAGTAGAGAGATAAATGATGCTAAGACATAAAAGTGTGTGTTCCCATTATCTGACAAATATTTGGCTTTATGTCAAAAGATCAATCATATTATGATGGGATACAATCAACATACTACCAAATGCTTTGTTATAGCTTACATTTTAATGTGTTTTTCATTTTTCCTTAAATATCTCAAGCACATTATTTTTAGTTAAGTGTATCTTAGTCATACTTAAAGATACTATACTTAGACATCTATAACAATGCTTTCCAAGTTTTTTTGATCATATGCCCTAATGGTAAAAAAAAAAAAAATAGAGCACATTTCCTTAATATCTGTATATTTATTTGTTTCTGTTTTATATACTATGCACTAATAATTATAAACATGCAACTTACACACACACACACACACACACACACACACAAATAGAAAGTTAACAAGAACGAGATAAAGACAAAATCACATTTGATCTAGAGCAGCGGTTCTCAACCTGTGGGTTAAAAACCCTTTGGTGGTTGAATGGGGTCTCCTAAGACCATCAGAAAGCACATATTTCCGATGGTCTTAGGAATCGAGACACCACTCCTCTATCTGTCTCCAGGTGGATCTGCCTGCAGATATGCCCACATGAAGATATGCCCACAAACGAGTATTAAAGGGTCTCGGCGGTAGGAAGGTTGAGAACCACTAACTAGAGTCAAGAGGGAGCCGCTAGGATTTACCGAGTAGGAAAGTGACATGGTTAGACCTGCATTTCAGGAAAATCATTTTGGCAGCTGTGTGAAGAATAGATTGGAGTAGTGAAAAATAATTTGGCAAGGAGGAAAATTAAAAAGTTATAGCAGTCCAGGCAAGAAATGATAAGGGCTTGAACTGAATGAGTAACAGTGTGGATGGAGATAGGAAAAATGTGAAAAAAAGAAACAAGATTTGGCTACTGATCTGCTATGTGTCCAATAGCTGTGCAAGGTAGAAAGTGCTTTAAGCATAGTTCCAAATTGCTCTCCAGAATGGTTAGATCAATTTACAACTCTACCAATGGTGCAGTAGCATTCCAATTTTCCCACATTTTCTCCAATATTTATCATTTTCCTGTTTTGTCATATTAGCCAATCTGAGAAGTGTGATGTGGTGCCTCAGAGTTGTTTTAATTTTCATTTCTCTAATCAGTAGTGATTTAGAGCATTTTTATACGACTATAGATTGTTTTAACTTCTTCCTCAGAAAACTGTCTGTTCATATCCTTTAACCATTTATCAACTGTGGAATGACTTGTGTCATTCTTATGAATTTGACTTGGTTCTCTATATTGTTTGGAAATGAGGCAATTTATCAGAAACACTAGCTGTAAAATTGTTTCCCAGCTTTCTGCTTCCCATCTAATCTTGGTTACATTGGCTTTGTTTGTGCAAAACCTTTTAAATTTAATATAATCAAGATTATCCATTTACATTTCATAATGTTCTCTATCTCTTGTTTGGTCACAAATTCTTCTGTTCTCCATAGATGTGACAGGTGAACTATTCCTGCTCTCCTAATTTATTTATATCACCCTTTATGTCTAAATCATGTACCCATTTTGACTTTATCTTGGTATACAGTATAAGATGTTGGTCTGTCCCTAGGTTCTGCCATATTATTTTCCAGTTTTCACAGCAGTTTTAGTCAAATAGTGAGTTCTTATCCTGGAAGCTGGAGTCTTTGGGTTTATCAGAAAGTAAATTACTATGTCTGTGTCTTTTGTACCTATTCTCCTGATCCACCACTCTTTTTCTTAGCCAGTACCAAGTAGTTTTGATGATTGCTGCTTTATAATACAATTTTAGATCTGGTATGGAGCCCCTAGCAATTTTTAAAGTTTTCTTATTTCTTTCCACATAGCTCATCAAAACTTCCTACTCCATTATATCATTTCAATACACCAAAATATATACACACACTTAATGATATCTTAGAAAAACTAGCTTCTTTTTTTTTTTCAGAACAAATAATTAGTATAGAAAATGAGCAAACTTTTTCTTAAAGAAATTAATGGGGAGGTTTAATGAGTGTGGCAGCACAATTTAGGAGACGGGGGTAGAAGTTTCTCCAGTCTTGTTTTCCTTCAACAGAGAGCAGTCACAGTCTCTCCCCTTCCTATCATTTGCTTTCCAGCAAATTGGTAGCGATGGGAATAACCATTCTTATCCTCCCTTCCTCTCCTACTCACGTCATGAAGAAATGATGTCCTGCCTCTGATTCCTCTCTGGAATCCACTTCTAAATCTTTATACTTCATCTCCCATGCTATATCAGCCTCCTCAACCTGAAATATCATTTACTCCTGGGCTTTCTCTCACTAAAAGTACAATCTGCCTAGGGTGCCTTCCCCTATTGGCTGGTCCCTGCCAGAACTTTTTAAGAAACTAGCCATATTGTCTTTAATCTCTTCGGGTTCTATTTTTGATTCCCCAGGCTTTCTCTACCATGTGCCAGGTGGTATCTTCCCTATTCCCACCCTTCAGCTTCTCTTTACAAGCTACTTTCTTTCATTAAACTTCATGCAGTTTGAGGGCAGGTACTATCTTTCTCCTTGTATTTGTATTCCTAGCACTTAGCACAGTGCCTGGTCCATAGTAAGACTTAATGAATACTTGTTGACTTGATCCCCATATCTGTTACTTAGCTCTCATTTATTCAGAGATTTCTATTGTCTCTCTCCTTGAGGACAAAGGAAAGAAGTGTCTTTTCCTTGCTTAGTGCCCTAATTGGTCATTGGATCAAACTATACTAATGATTTCTATCTCATCCATTAGGCTTACATTCAAAGTCCTTGGGTAAAAGAACTGTAAGTAGAGGTGGGATGTGGGAAAGTGAGAAGCTAAAGATGATAGCAGAGTTTTAAATACACACACACACACACACACACACACACACCATCTAAAATGAAAAGAGGAAGGGTGGGATTCTTACAATTAAATGAAGTAGGGAGGGAGTTGGAGTTTTGCTGGTTGCATCTGAGCAGCTTCTACGGGTGGTTGATACCTGAAACCTGATCTACTTTTTTTTTTAAATGTCCAGCAAAACTTTTCTTTTGCAATTGTGAGGGCTCCCACCTTATGTGGCTTCATTTGTTCAGTGTGATAGGCTAATAAGCCCTCTAGGAGCTCCATCTCTTCCTTCTAAAACTGGCGACCTAGAAAAGATTTGCAGGATATCAATTCACTTTATCCTCAAGTTTTTTCAGTTCTGATCACTCTTCACTGACCAAATGAAACACCAAGTACAGGACACTAGAATCAGAGGACTTTACCTTGGACATCATCTTAATCTGTGTGGACTCTAATATACAGTCCATAGTAAAAATCTATACATCCATAATATTAACTTTATTTGTTTATCCTCCAGCCTTTGGTAAAATTCTATCATAACTCAGTTCACTCATTGACCAAAAACACATCCCTTTAAACATATTTTTTCTTCCTCCTTGGTTTTTCCTTATTCTCACACCATTCACTATCATTCTAAGAATTTATGACTGGGGGCGGCTAGGTGGTGCAGTGAATAGAGCACTGACCCTGGAGTTAGGAGAATGTGATTTCAAATCTGGCCTCAGACACTTGACACAAAAACTAGCCATGTGACTTTGGGCAAGTCACTTAACCCCAATTGCCCTCCCAAAAAGCAAAAAAAAAATCAAACCAAAAACAGAATTTATGACTGCTTAGAAAAGTCTGAGACTATCCAAACTGACTTGCAAGTAGTCAAAGCTGCATATAAATGGTAAATCATCTGACATTGCACACAGGATAGCTCTTATATGTTGAGACCAGTTGGACTTCCTGCTAAAAACCTATGCAAAAATATACCCTCAAAGGAGAGAAAAAGTCCCAACCCAGTCACTCAGGTAATAAGCAGTATAGGTTACTGAATAAGCTTATCTGCCTCATTTTTCTTCCATTAGCTCACTACAAAACTACAATGAACCCATCAAATTCTTACCTTCCTTTGTTAATTAAAAGGAGGCAAAATAAATACGCAGTCTAACAGGTCCTTGGCATATGGAGGCAACAAAACCACCCGGTAGACCTGGAGGACCTGGAGGAGAGATGCACACAGCTGGTCTGCAATAGCCTATCAAGCTACAACCTTGAACTCCAAAGAGGCATCCTAGCAGAAAAGAAAATCTACAAATTCACAAATACATTGTCTTCCAGTAAGTGTGTCAGGGACTGAGCTAAAAGAAAGGAAGAACAAATGGCTAACGTAAGAATTATGCTTAGACTGATTTTTTTTTTATTTGAATGAAACAAAATGTCATTAAAGAGCTACAGCCCTCTACGTGTTGTTTTCTTGCTTCAGACCTGCTACTGCTTCCAGCTTTTACATAATATCCTTAAGCTCAGACAATTATTATCTCTATTATCTTGCAAAGGGTCATAAATTCAAAGCTGGAAGGGACCTTTTAAAGTCCTTATATATACCTCATCCATCTTTATCTTCTGTATTGTTTACTGGATATTCTCTCTCTCCCTCAAACAGTAGAGGATGCTAAAAACACATTTTCTTTCCTCAACTTTGTTCATTTTCTCTTCACCTATTAAGCACTTACCCATGGCATGCTCCACCCCACCCTTCTGGAACCTGGACATGGCAACAGGGCTCTATAGGAATTGGTGATTGCACTAGGGACCTGTCTTCGCCAGAGCTCTCATAGTTGCAAAAATATTCAGAAATCTGATATCCAAGAGTTGACATTTATTCATGTTCCAAATGTTTCTTTTAATTTTTTTTTCTTTTTGGAGGGAGGAAGGCAGGACAATTGGAGTTAAGTGACTTGCCCAACGTCATACGGCTAGTAAGTGTTAAGTGTCTGAGGCTGAATTTGAACTCAGGTCCTCCAGACTCCGAGGCCTATGTTCTAATCACTGTGCCACCTAGCCACAACACTTTTTTTATAATAGGGGGAAACTTTTTTGAATAAGTTTTAATTGTCTGGTTGTTTTCCCCATTTGATAAATAAACTTTTGCCACAGATCCAACTGGCTCATAATTGACTCATCTTGGCAAGAGGCAAGATGGTGTGATGAAAAGAGAATTGGCATTAGAAACAGAGGCTCTATACCTCAGTTACTTGTGTGATTTTGGACAAATCACTTCATTTCTCAGAGCCTCCATTTCTTAATATCTAAAATGAGGGAGTTTGACCAGATGGCCTCGAGGGTCCCTTCCAGCTTCAAATCTATGATCCTTTGAATTGATAATTCAGATATGTGGCATCACCCAAATGTAAAAGCAAAGTGATATTCTGGGGAAACAGAAAAAAAAATATTAGGTCTGGAGTCAGAAGATCTTAGTTTGAATGCTATGTTACCATTTACCTACATGAATTTAAGCAAACCATTTAACTTCTCCAGGCTTTAGTTCCCTAATCTGAGGGGTTGGATGAGAATCTAGCCAAATAGGTGTTAAAACACACATCTAGGGGGCTTGCAACATCACCAAATAGAGACCCAAACCAGATTAAAATGTAATTAGGAAAGACTTAACCAAGTAAATAAAAATACAATAGAATATAGATAATGTTAACATGTGATTTTCTAAATCAATATGGGATCTGCAGGGATTCATATGTGGTCCTGTTTCTATTTGAGTTTGACACCACTGTACCAGATAATCCCATTCACGTCAGTCTACAATTTAGTCTGAGGCTCTGTCATCTGAGTCCCTCCTTAGTGAGACAGAACTGCTTCAACTTGTACCTGAAAAAAGCCCAAGTTCTCTTAGAAATCCAGCACTGACTCTACAAGCTATTCTCCCTTAAAAAAAATACCAACTATCTCAAAGAAAAGGGAAAAGGGCCTATTGTACAAAACTGTTTATAGCAGGTCTCTTTACAGTGGCAAAGAATTGTAAATTGAGGAGATGCTCATCAATTGGGGAATGGCTGAACAAGTTATGGTATATAATTGCAACAGTAAACTATTGTACTCTAAGAAATGATGAGCAGGATGGTTTCAGAAAAACCCAGGAAGACTTCCATGAACTGGTACAGAATGAAGTGAGCATAACCAGAACAATGTATACAGTGACAGTAATATGGTATCAGTGATCAGCTGAGAAAGACTTAGCTACTCTGATCAAGACAGTGATTCAAGATAATTCCAAAGGACCCAGAATGAGAAATCCTATCCATCTTCAAAGAAAGAACTGAAGAATTCTGAGTGCAGATTGAACAATACCTTTTAAAACTTTATTTCTCTTGTTTCTGAGTATATGTCTTCTTTTGCAATATGGCTAATGTGGAAATATGTTTTGCATGACTTCACATGTATATATTGCTTCTCTTCTCAAGGGGTAGGAGAGGGGGAGAGAGAATTCGAAACTCAAAATGTTAAAAAAAAAAATAAATGCCAAAACTTTTTTGTCATTGGGAAATATTTAATGAAATAAATTTTAAAAAATAAAAAAAAAGATAATTCAACAGTCTACCATCTGGAACCTATACAAACAGGCTTAAGTACATCCCTGTACCCAGGTTTTCTGAGTTGAAATTCAACACATTTTTTTGTTATATAAATTGTGCAAGCAACAGGTTACATTTGATTTTATTTTAAAGTATTCACTCATTCATATGTTTAATAATTAAATGAATCCGAACCCTGGTGAGCATGAATAAAGGATTAATGCATAGCAAGGCAATGGAAAAGTTAGTGACTTGTCAGTCTGAAGATCTGGGTTCAAATCTCAGCTCATGCAATTACTATTTGTATGTCTTTAGGCAATCCACTCAAGTTCCTTTAATTTCAGTATCCTCTTCTGTAAAGAGAGCAGATTGGGCTAATTGTTCCCTAAGGTTCCTTCCAGTTCTAATTTCTAGCATTGGATCCAGTGTACTAACAACAGGCATAGATACAATGGGCACTCAATACATATTAATTGATAATGATTGTCACTTAAAATTAGAAATTTTGTAGAGGTAGGGAAAAAAAAAAACCTTGACTGCAGTATTTAATAATTAATTGCTCACGGGGGCGGCTAGGTGGTGCAGTGAATAGAGCACCGGCCCTGGAGTCAGGAGTACCTGAGTTCAAATCCAGCCTCAGACACTTAACACAAAAAACTAGCCATGTGACCTTGGGCAAGTCACTTAACCCCAACTGCCCTCCAAAAAGCAAAAAAAAAAAAAAAATTAATTGCTCACCACTGTCTGTTTAATATATACCTTCTTTCATCCATCTGAAATCCTGTGAAGTAGAATTTCTTCACCCATTATTCAGCAATGTGTCATCAATTTGCCTCTCCTACCAGCAGAATGATTCAGGTCTGGAGTTCAAAGTGATAGTGAGTATAGGATCTGTTTAACAGATGCCTAGGAAATTCATTCAGTCTTTCACTGCGTTGTCTTTCTAGAGAATGTGGTATTCTAAAGAATGTGTTTTCTTCTGTTAGCCTCTCCAGTTTAACTTTCAGATTAAAGAAGAAAGTTTGACTATTTATTTTACTAGTATAATAAGGGTTTGAGAACTGACTGGCATTTGGGGTTATAATTCAGAGTGATAAGTATTCCCTCTATTTGTAACTCTGAGAATAATTTGGACTGTCATAATCTTTGAGCCAGAAGGGGAACTTGAGTCATAACCAGGAGTTTTGAAAGAGATCTACATACCCATTGTAAGAGAGCAGACTGGGAGGAAGGAGTGGGGTCTTAATGAGTCAAACTGGAATGAATCAGTTGCACAGGGGAAACAGCCAACAAAAGGATAAATTAAAAAGAGAAAGGAATTAAAGCCCCAAAAGGGAGACATCAAGGTGGACCATTAGGTATCCAGTTATACTGACCTTTTCAAGGACTGGGAGAAGTTCCAAAAAAGGCCTGCTTTTTTTTAAAAGTCAACTTTCCCTCCCCATTCCTGTTCAGTAATGATATAGTCATATTTTCTGCTGCTTTCTTTTACCTAAATTTCATATCCTGGCTTTGATTCAGCTATGGAGAGGTCAGGAGTTAGCTGGTGTCATGGCCCCCACATCCCACAATATAGTTAGGTTAGTTTTTCCCTGGACACTGATAAAGCTGTCCCTGGGACATGATTGGTCCAGAGAACTAAGATAAGCTGTGCTTCCCTTGATTACAATATCCAAGTAGCCTTGATCATAATCATGTGGTTTCCTGATCACTTTGGGGAGTTGAAGACCCACCAAGGTGCTATCGGGACCCTTCTGACTTGGCAGATGTTTCAAGATCAGGTAAGTAGAAACATCCTGAACTGCTGACCAGACATGAGGGGAGCTCCAGCTACTCAAGCTAAGTGCTAAAATATCTTTGTTGAATATACTTTCTATACTATGGCTAAGTAATCATCCTTTTGTCAACTATTGAATGACCTACCAGTACCTTATTTCATTCCAACCAATGCATATTAGAAAATGTTCTGCGCCTTAAAGTTTTAGATAGTTGCCAGGGGTCACTAAGATTTGCCTTGAATTGACATGATGCTGGCCTGAATTAGGCCAACCCCTAACTTTTGAAGTTGCACAAAAATTTAATTGGGCTAGATAACCAAACTTCTGTCTAAATGTGAGAGATTTTCTTCACTGGGAATTCTGAGCTACTGTGATTATACTCCTAACTTTTAATTTGATAAAAAAAAAAACTCCATAAAATAGCAGAGGAGAGAACTATACTAAAGGCCATGATAGTGTCCCTAAGCAAAAATGATAGCAAATGATGGTAACTGTATAGTTAATTAAATCTCTAGAGAAGAGGAGTATAGGATGGAAAGGGGGTGACCAAAGAAAAAATTACATGCTAAATCACTCCTGTTTAGGAGAGAGGCAAGATCTGGGAAAAAAAAATTCTGCTTTCTCTCTCTCTCTCTCTCTCTCTCTCTCTCTCTCTCTCTCTCTCTCTCTCTCTCTCTCTCTCTCTCTCTCTTTCTCTCTCTCTCTCTCTCTTTCTCTCTCTCTCTCTCTTTCTCTCTCTCTCTCTTTCTCTCTCACTGTTTTTTCTGATTATCATGTAGATGATAATGCACATGAAATCTCTTATTAACTCTCCATCCTTAAATACACGGAAGGAAAAACCTTCCCTGTAGGACAGGGCTTGTTATTGAGTTCTATAGGAGCTTTGTCTACTACCAGGACCATAAATATGTTTGCAAAAGGATGACGAAAGGAAAAAAGGGAGCAGCTTCAGAACTGCTCAGCATAGAATGAAGGATACCATGTAGAGGAAGCTTGGTTTTTTGGTTGGTTTTTTTTTTTTAATAGACTAGAAGCACAAAATCATGAAGACTAGAATGAGTATTTTTAGCTTATGTGAATTGCAAGTGATATCCTGTGAACAGAGGAGGTAAGTTCATATTCTTCATGCTCAAGGAAAATCAAGCTATCATCAAACAGAAGAAAATCATAGTTTGGTCGCTGTAGCCTAGTTAAGTTAATCTCAAGACTCTAGCTAAAATTTCACAGGTATCTGTACCTTTGGAGCACCTGTGTTTCAGAATCATAAACTCCATCTTGTTGCTGACATGTTGTGAATTTTTCTGAAGGTTCTTTCTATCTGCCCTAGACCTTAATTTGGCCACTCCTGAAATAGTTATTATATATAATATTAAAATCAGAGATAAAAGTAATTCTATTCCTTTTGCTGCTTTTATTTTATTAACTTCAAATGTTTTACATGGCTCTGTCAGGCTTTTAAAAATCTTCAGTGTCTCAGGCTCCAAAAATTAGCTTTAACAAAGTCATTACCTATGTTTTTACTTTTACAAACAACAAATATCAGAATACATAAATTTCTATAAGATATCAAGTCATTACCTCATCATGTCTGACTTGGGTAGCAGGTTTTAAGGACATTATCAGCTTTCCTGATTACCTTGCTATCTCTTTCATTTTACAATCTTAACTTTCCCTTTGACTCTGAATTTTATTTCCCTACATATCTCTTGTCATCTAGGCTTGCTTTTTTGTTTGTTTGTTTGAAAAGCCTAGCTAGAATAATTTGTTTGCTATCTAGAATTGATACAGATTTCTATCCATGCTTTTGAATGAACTTGTGTGAGTGCAGCTCTCTTCCTGCTATGGTTTGCTGACAGTATGTCTTACGAGGAAAAGGAGTCACTCACCCTACTATTGACTTTCTCAAATGTATTTTTATGAGCCTATGTATCCTTAAAGGCTGCCACAGGATAGCTCCTCTCCTTGAACTGACCATTAGGAGGTGCTCAAGTATAGAACTCTCGTTAAACCCTGAAGACTACTTGTATTTTGGCTTTGATGTTTATTATGTAGCTTTGTTCTTTAATTTTTGAAATTTTTATTTTGCTTGAACTTACCACTTGTAACAATTGTCAAATTGACAGCTCTGGGAACCAAAATCATCCAATTAGTGCTCAGAACAAATGCTTCTCTGGCACCTATCACCACAGTGCATACAGAGGCCCTCAGAAAAACACATTAGGTTCCAACAAAACATGTATTTCAGAAGCAAAACTTTTTCCTGGTCTACTCTGCTTTTAGAGTTATGTTTGATGATAATTGGCTTAGAGCTGTGGTCTTCAGTAGAGTTTTCCCAAGGGCTTTATCCAAGTTTGTGAAATGGCAACCGTGTGAATATTTGAATTCAAGTTTTTATTATTATTTGCATAAAGCCACATAGAAAGTTTATGTAAGATAAACTTTGAAGTGTCGCTGTTGTTATTGCTTTCTTGTATTTCAAGCTATTATCTATGGATTTTCCTGGTTATTCCCTCTTGCCTTTACTGGTTGACTCAGATTTCCTAACACAAGAGTTTAGAACTTAATCCAATGCAACCATCATTGTTAAAGGCCTACTGTGTTTAAGACACTGTGATAGGTGTAGGACACACTGAAACAAGATTTAAAACCATCCTTGCCCTCAAGAAACATATATTCTACAGTGAGAATATGATATGTAAATAGATAGGTGTATAATATATATACTATATATAGACATACACACACACACACACACTATCTATTTAGGAGAGAAAGGAGGTAAAGAGCTTGATCAACTAAGAGAATCAAGAAAGGTCCCTAGCAGATGGCACAGAAGTGGAAAGACTTTGAGGGTTCCATGAGATGATGTGGGAGTTCATTCAAAACATGGAGAATAACCTGGGCAAAGGCATGAAAAAAAGTATAAACATATAGAACAAGAAAGAAAATGAAAGCAGGGTGAGGTGGGAAGTGAATGAGCCAATAGGCAGCTTTAGGTCACCAATAGCCTTTATGAAATGGAACTTTACATAGACTTTTGAACCTCAAACTTGGTGATAGAACTGATTTGAATTATTGTGGAATAATAGAAGACTGGTCTGGAAGCCAGAAAAACCTGCATTCAAGTCCCATTTCTGAGAGTAGCTTGTATTATCCTAGGTAAATCATTTAACTCTTAGGTGTTCTAGGGCCAGGAACCTCTCTAAGACTACAATTTCAGAAAATGTGATAATCTGCACTAATAGGAGTTACCTCATCTGGGAGGTCTCTGTATCAATGAATCACAGTTCTATTCTCTAACCTTATCTATGGAGAATACTTAACTTTGTTTCACTGTGGTCATGAAAGTTGTCATACAATAATTAATAGATAGGTTACCTAGAGCATGACCTTGAATTAAACATTACTATGCTTTTCTTAACCAAATTTACAATCTAATAGAAAACAATATTACATAGGAAAATTCAGTATTCATGGTTCTCTCAAATATTTGTTGAAGAAAATCAATGAAAGAATTTGGAAAGTGAGCAACTGGTTTGTTTTCATGCAACCGGGGTGTCAAAGTTAATAATTTTTCATTTTTATCCCTAGAGCTTAGCATGGTGACAGGCATATAGCAGCACTTAATAAAGATCACTTGACTGACTGTTACATGGTGGCACCTACTGATAAAGTATAATACCATAGTCCACAGCCATTATACACCATAGTTACCCAACAAAATGAGTTATAGGGGAGCTAAATATATCAGAAAATTACTATCTCTCACTAATTGCAAATAACCAGTGTATAGGGTGAGTAAAAACTCAGGCAGTTTGGGATTGTTAACTTCCCTTTTTCCTCCTTCATTGCTGCTGTCAATCACTTTCATTTCTTTGTCTGCTTTTCTCGCCTAGGTGGACCCCTCCTCCTGACCAGTGGGAGTCAGGTTCAGCCCAGGCTCACTCCTCCTGCCTTGCTTTGGGATCCTTTCCCCCCCCACCGCCCTTTTTCTTTGGTGTCCTATGTGGGGAAGAATTTGGTGAAGTCTGCCTCTCAACCAACAAGAGAGGAGACAGTCAGGAAGGGGGCTTGATTACATTAGGGTATAAATACTTGCACTGTCTTTTGTAACATGCCTCTCCTCCATGATGAGTCATGGGGAAAACTACCCTCTTCTCCCTGGGAAGAGAATAAACTCCTACTCTTTTCCTGAGAGATCTCTGTGTTGGTTTTTTTTTTTATTATTAAATTAAGGATGAGGGTTATTTTTCATCCCAAACACCACAGACTAATAATGAGGAAGGGACAGGATTCTAGAGTTAGTGATCCCAAAGTTGGAAAAATGTGTTAGAAATTTTATTTGGAGTTGGGGACCCAGACCTGCTACTTTCTGAACTATACTTGGATGAAGGTTATTGGAAACATGTAACTCAAAATACAGATGAGCATCATCTAGCTTTTCTGTTTCTAGATGACTTGTAAGAGTAATGTAAATGTAAGAAATGTAGTAGATTCTATCATTAAACTACCTTTTAAGCAGTTTAAAATGAATGATAATATTATGTAAGATTCAAGTTAGTTTTAAAAGTTTATCACCACCAAAATAAAAAAAAATAACAACTATACAAAATAAACTATTAGGATTAGAAATGCCAACAATTCCATTTTACAGGAAGATAAGTAGGGGGAAGGAAAAAAGCATTTGCATAGTGCCTACCGTGTGTCAGGCCCTGTGTTGAGTAATTTTTATAAACATTGTCTCATTTGATTCTCTCAACAACCCTGCAAGGTAGGTGCTATTATTAGCCTCATCTTATAGTTGAGAAACCCAGGCTAAGAGTGGTTGTGACTTGCCCAGCTATTAAGTGTCTGAGGCTAGGTTTGAATTCGGTTCTTCCTGACTCCAGGCCCGGTGCTCTACCCATTGCACTACCTTCTGCCTCTAAGTGAGGCCAGAGAATAGCTAAAATCTTATTCCTATTTCTGGTTTACTCATAGACTGTGGAGAAAGAATTCAGCAAGTAAAAGCCAGGCCAAAGAGAGAGCCAAATTTTCCGATGGCCATTCTTATAAATTATAAGGAGGGAAAAAGAGTCCAGTTTTAACATATTGTATGAGCAGTGGTTTTACATGTTGACAACTTGTAAAGGTGAATTAGGTTGGGAAGCATTTGGGAATTAAGCAAGAAAATTTTCTTTCTTCTTAAATCTCTTTGCTTCCAAGAAATTTTTACATATCCTAGTATTCTCATTAAGAATTCCTGATTCAACAATAGAGCTTAACAAACACTAGTGCATAATGTAGGCAAAGACATTAATAAAGATAGAAAGTTAAGTAAGGCACAGACTGTATCCTCATAGGAACATAGAATTGCAGTGACTAAAGAGACCATTTACTTCAAGTCCTAATCATACCTCTAACAAGTTGTTATCCAGTCTCTCCATGGAGGCCTCCAGGGATGGGATATTTCTCCCTACCCAAGGCCTCGCATATCACTTTGGGGCAATTCCAATCATAAAGATTTTTCTCCTTTAAGTTAAGCTGAAATCTATGTGCCCCACTGGTTCTTGTTTTGTTCTTTGGAGTCAGATAGTCTAATTCCTCTTCCATATGATTTACACATACCTTCTTTAATTTGTGATCTCTTGGTGTATGTACTGTCTCCATTGGTGCAAATCTTAACCCATTCGTGCTTTCTCATCCTGTGAAACTTTTATCTATGTCTTCCCAAAAATTCTCCATGAAGTATCTACCTAGCTCACCAGAGACTTTGTAACATCACATGGCTACCATTGGAGCACTTGGGTCATTTTTCTGGTATCTATTATTCTTACTACATGACCATTCCACTTCAATTTCCAATCATACATCTCTCTGACAATATTTTTTATACCTTTTCTTGTGCACAGGTCATTAAGGGTAATATGTTTCAAACTATTTATACCAACTGTATCATTCTTTTAGCATATCCTTAATTTAATTACTTAGATATCATGATTTTCTAAGATTTGTAGACATTACCAAAAAGTATGAGTGATCAAAAAAAATTTTTTTTTCCACTAGGGAGTAGTTTGGAATATTTGCATATACTATGCAATTTCTTAATGCAGTCCTGTCCACTCTTTTCTTCCTATTCAAATTTGGGCCAATTTATCATCCACCTTCAATTCTTGTCTAAGATATATGTACTAATAAAGTAAATCAATGAACAACCCAACAAGCCATAATCTGAATAACTGACATTTTCTGCTGCGGCTAGCAAGTCTGGGCCTAGCTACCAGCTGACTGAAATCAAGGGAGAGAGAGCTTCTAGCTGAATAAGAAAGAGTGAGAGAGACGGGGATGTATTCCATAGTCTGTTTATTGCAGAACCATTTCATACAGAGCCAAAGATATATGGAAGATACAAGATTTATATACCCTTAGCAGAATGCAAGGAACCATCCTTGGTCTCGATCTTTCTCTACCCC
>CM053594.1:188890917-188906621 GCA_028646575.1 Pseudocheirus occidentalis
GCTGCCTGTAGCAACAGATGTGCTTTCTGTCTTGTGGAGAGTTTCGGAGCTTGAAAATCTGTTTAGCGTCCCATTTTATGAGTTTTTTAGTGTGTTTGTGTGGGAGCTGTGGCCCTTTGCTGCTTCTAAGCCGCCATCTTGGCTCCTGTGGTAGAACTTCTGATTTTATTTGTACCATCTAATTATTAGCGATTCAGAGAATTTTTCCATATGGCTGTTGATAGCTTCAATTTCTTCCCATTGAGATATACCTGTTTATACTGTTTTATCATTTATCTGTTGGGAAATTATTCTTAAATCTTTTATAATGGGAAGACTGACAAATGAGAGCTCCCTCCCATGAGGACATATATCTTAGGTGAGCCCTCTTTTAGAAATGCCTCATGAATCAGAATGAAAGAACTCATATCTCCACTTGAGACCATACATAGGCATCTTGTAACTGTTTCTTATCTACTTACCAAGTTTTAAATAAAGCACCTTTTGGTTGTCTGTGGAATCAGAACTGAGTGTGCATTCAGAAAGTTCCAAGCAGGACAAAGAGCTCTTTGTTTCTTGGTAGAGATTGAGGAAGATTCATTGTAAGACTCTAAATGGGGAGAGAGGTCTTGGTCTTCATCTTTCCACCTAGGCTATGACCCAGGGGTGTGTGGCCCTGTGATCACTTTTGTTTCTGTTGTGTGTATTATTTCTTGCTCTTAGGTAAAGGAATATTACAGAAGGAATAGATTAGATTGTGGCTTTGTGAGCTATGAAAAGCTGTAAGTATGAATTGCCAAAATTGTAGGAACTGGAATCCATTCAGCAATTTGCCAGCAACTAAGCCAGAAGATATTTACTAGCCTGGGCAAGTCACTTAATCCTGTTTGCCTCAGTTTCCTCATCTGCAAAATAAGCTAGAGAAGGAAATGGAAAAGTATTTCAGTATCTTTGCAGAGAAAAATCCCAAATGGGACCGCAAAGAGTTGGACACGATTAAAAAGTGAACCACAAAATAAGCCATAATTTATCTTTTCCTATGTTTGTTGTCTCAGTTTCTTTTTCTTATCTTATTGTTATAGCTAGCATAGGTGGCAGGTAGGTAGCTTAATGGATAGGACACTGGGCCTGGAGCTAAGAAGACATGAGTTCAAATCTGACATTAAGACACTACTGTGTGACCCTGGGCAAGATGCTTAACCTTTCTTTGTGGAGAAGGAAATAGAAAATTACTCCAGTATCTTTGCCAAGAAATCCCCATGGTCACAAGGAGTTGGACAGGACTCAACTACTGAACAACAACAATGACAATGACTAACAATGATGACAACAACGACAACAATGCTAGTATTTGGAGCGTTATATTGAATATTGATGGTGATAATGGACAGCTATGCTTTATCCCTAATCTCACTGGAAATGCCCTTAGCCTTTTTCCATTAGTGCAATATTTGCTCTAGGTTTTAGATAGATGTTATTTATCATGTTAAGGAAAGGTCCATTTTCCCCTATGCTTTCCAGTATTCTTTTTTCCTTCCCTTTTAACAGAAACATATTTAATTTTGTCAAAAGCCTTTCCCCCTCATTCAGTTTTTCTTCCATTGAAACAACTCTGAATCCCTGATATAATTTCAGTCTGGTCAGAGATGGACAATCTGGCCATCTTTTTAATATATCATAATTTCTTTGCTCATATTTCCATCAATATTTATTATTGGCTAAACTAGATGAGTTACCTGTGGATACCATCCCTAGTTTACAAATGCCCCAAAAGCTAAAGCTCAGTTTGTCTGACAGTCTTCAAAGTGGTTTAAAGTGCCTACATCTGAGCAATGATCAGATGATTGAAACAGTGCTCACCATCAACCTTGAGCCATTACTCTTTCAACAGGAGTAAATGAAAGAAAGATAGTAGTCTGGGCTAACTTCCAGGGCTCTTTTCACTAAATAATTGGAAAACATTTTTTGCCAACAAGGGATTAAGGGAGCTTCTTTTCTCCCACCTTCCTGTCCCCAACAACAGCTCTACTTTGCAGATAGTTTGAAGATGTGGGAAAAGAGGTCTTTAAGGCAAAAATTAAAGAAAAATTATTTAGCGTGGTAGAAGAGAATCCTGACCTGTATCAGGAAATTAGAATGTCCAAGACAGAACATACACTGTAAAGCAGCAGTTCTCAACCTGTGGGTTATGTTCAATTTGTAACAATGAATATACATCCTGCATATCAGATATTTACATTATGATTCATAACAACAGCAAAATTACAATTATGAAGTAGCAACAAAAGTAATTTTATGGTTGGGAGTCACCACAACATGAGGAACTGTATTAAAGAGTCACAGCATTAGGACGGTTGAGAACCACTAGTGTAAAGGGAAGGAACATTGAATATCTGACGTTAAGTTACAGATATGAAATTCTTCTTATAGAGAAGGGAGCCAAATGATAACGACATGTATCTGCAACTATCATTGGGTGAGAGAACATCCAGTAAAGGTAAGGTAAAGAAATGAGTAGTGGTAATTACTAACTCCCTGCTGAGAGGATGCCCAAGCTACTATTTACTGGCCTGACATTCACAATTATCTTCCCATGGTATGTGCCTACTACTTGATAGAGAACTTAGTGAGATATTTTTTGCTTTAGTACAACTAAAGTTATTTTATGTTTCTAATGTCATCAAAAAGGTATAACTTAGGAGCACTAAATTTCCCATTTTGTTATACTAAAAACATAACTCTATTACAAAAACACCTTTATTCAACCCCAGATTTGGATAAACACAATACTGATGATGAAATGCTAGAATTTCACATCATATCCAATGGTGAGAATGCAGCAATGCCACAGACCAGGTTTTGGAGACATGCCATCCTCAAAGAGGCAATTAATAGAACCAAATATCTGTTAGGAGGTCCCTGGCATGGACAACAATTGTATATACTTTAATACAAAAGCAATGATCATGTTACTGATATTCTATGAATACACAGGAACTGACAATACCATAAAAACTGACATATGCATTGGAGCCACTCTGTGTCAGACTGGCAGAGAATACCCAATATGTCAGTCCAAATGATCTATACTAAACCTTTTTAAACCTAAAAACCGCTACCACTCACTTTTGATGATTCATATGTTAACAAGTAATACCACCAGAAAGAAAGTACTGTTAAGAAGTTTTAAGAATCTTAAGCAACAATGAATGGGGCAAAGGTAGTGTTCTCATTATTGTTTCTGTTTGAGATCATTGATCTAGAACTTGAAGGGACCTTAGAGGCTATCTGGAACAACCTCTTCATTTTACAGATTAGGAAACTGAGGCCCAGGAAAGTTAAACAATTTGATCAAGGTCAAATATGTAGTAAGTATCAGAGGCAGGATTTGAACACAGGTCAATTCAGAAAAAGAAAGGCAAATCAGAGGAGTGAATGATTGGTTAAGGCAATAGTGATTGAGAAAAGGATTTTAATTTCTGGAACATGACAAAATATAGAAATGATGTACTCTTGACTAGGGATAGAATCTATCAGAAGAGGTCAGATAAAATATATATTTGTATGGAGTCTTGTAAGTCTCATCAAAGAGTGGAATTGGTTTCCTTGACATCCACTGTGGCTTGGTCAATAGAGAACTGGCAACAGAGTCAGGAAGACCTGGATTCAAAACCCACCTTTGATGCATACTGACTGGGTGACCCTGAGCAGGTTATTTAATTTCTTAAGTGTTTTAGGCAATTCTATAAAAGTATAAATTATAGAGAAAGCGTCAAAATGCTTTGGTAAAGAGTTTTTAATCTCCTCAAATTCCCTGTCAGTGAAATCCAAAATCTAGGTTCAGTCCCTATCTTCAGACCCTTTCTTGGCATCATATAGATAGAGACTCATGGTTGAAAATGATAGAACTGTGCTGTAGTCCAGTGTTATTACTGTTGTTATGGATTGGGCATGACACATATAGTTGTGCTGATACAGAGCATGTGGGACTTGACTTCTCATAATTATTAGTTTTCAAAAAGTTATAGATCTTAGATATATTTTAAAAATAAGAAAATATCCACTAGAAATGTCTGCATAAACCCTCAAATTGATTTTAATACCTAAATACCAGTTTTAGAAAATGCATTTATCAACTGTAGTGAATTATTGAGTTTAGTGGCAGAAGTTAAGGTTCTTTACAAATGGCTTATGTTTAAATTTCAGGCAATGGTTCTTTGGTGTAAATTGGTATAATGTCTGAGAATTCCTGATGATCAGTAGGCTGTCTATAATGAGGCAGAGTCTATTGTTGTTTAAACTTATGCCCAAGCATTTCTCATGGCTACACACATAGGCTGGTTTCTTATAACTTTGATCATTCAAAAAATCTATCTATGTAGGGCCAACTTTCAAATTAGTGAGAACACCTAAGTTTCCTTTTAACTCTTAACTTTCTATGTCTATTCAGTCTATACGAAAAACAACCCTGCTACTAGGATTAAATTCTAAAACATGGATAAGATTCAAGGTAAGGATTATTTATCTGAACTTTCAATTTTGTGAAGAAACATTCTGGTGGATACCATAAAATCAGATGAGACTTCATTAAGTTTTCTTGTTAAATGGTTGTTGAAGAATGCTCTGTTGGAGGGGATAAAAACTCTTTCAGAAATCAGTTCTGAGGAACTCTTGCTAAAGATATTTGTGTCAGAGCCAATTTATATAGGTGGATGGCTGCTGGGAGTTGCCAAAGGGAAGTATTGTATTTAAATTCAAGTAATATCTAGCTAGCAGCTTCTGCTGGAGATACCTGCTGGGAGGATGAAGGTTTCTCTCTTTTGCAAGAAGTGAGTAGAAAGTTACCTCCTCCTGACTGGAAAAATTAGATGGGGTTTTTATGTTCTCAACAGCATCATGCTGGTGTATTCCTCAGTCCTTCTCTTCTTTTTTTGACTTAATGGAAGGGATGAAAATGGGTCTCTGATGAAGATGAAACCCATGGGGTTTCCACAGTAAGTTGTAAGGGAGGAAAGTCACAGGAATCTCTCCTGTAGATGAAGTAACTCATACCCAGCTGTGACAAAGTGGGGCATCTCAAGGACAGCCCCAAAACAAAAGAACTCCTGGCTAGGTTGCTTCTGTGGGCTAACTTAACTAGGATAGCAAGGGGAGATATTTTTCTTCAGTAGACAGTAACCTTGGGTTCACGGTCATGGATCATTATTTCCTCTTATCCAGTGATTCTTCTTTTTCTTTGAACACAGAGCAATCTGCCACATAATCAATTCAAATGTATCACTAATTTTTCTGTGGGAATTTAAGCATAAAAAGTTAAGATAGCTGTACATAATAATAGTTCACATTACATAGCACATTATGATTCACAAAACACCTTATATTTCATTTCATCTGCACAGCAACCCTGTGAGGTTAATAGCACAAGCATGAATATTGGCCTCATTTTTCACATGAAGGGACTGAAACTCAGGGAGATTCAGTGATTTGCTGAAGCTTGGAGAACTGGTGAGCAGAGAATGACAGAATCAGACCTTGAACTCAGATCCAGTGATTTTACATCCAGTATCACTTTGCACTATACCTTATCATATTATTCGAAGGTAAGTGATTAATTTATTCCTATTTGATTGTGGTTTTGAATATTAAATTTAACTTTGTAAGCTTTACTATTTAAAAAAAGTTGAAAACCACATTCCTATTTTTTATCAGAGGTACATCTATGGAGTAGTCTGAGAGTTTGGAAAATGGCATGGGAACAGATCTATGATTTCTTTGGTCAGGGGTCCTGAGGAAGAACCTTCTATCCTTTACTGATGCAAGTCAGCATGTTCTCAGCACATTCTGGTCACTGAGAGGTTAAGTGATTTACCCAAGGGCACACAGTCAGTGGTTCTAAAAAGCAGTGCCTGAACCCAGTTCTTGACTTAAAGGCTAGTTCTCTATCCACTATATCACACTGTCTCCTTAGCATGGAAAATATGGCCAGACTAAGTTCACCTGGGGCACAAAACCCTGACCTCAATAAGAATTTAAATTTTTTATTGCATAGTCTCCAGCTTTTTTCTTTAGCCTGGTCATCTTCTTCTGGTTGCATTACTGTTGCATAGGGGTTTCATGGGGGGGGGTGATGTGTACCTTGAAGGAAGCAGAACATATGCTTCTAGCCTCTTTTTTCCCTACCTTTTTTCAAGGGAGACTTGAATTCCTTCCAGGAAGCAAAGCAGGAATTTGGTTAGAGAGTGGTTACTGGACCAGAATTATATCTATCTGCCACCTTAAATATTATTAGTCTAGGGAATGTGAGTTTCAGGTTCAATCTAACTTCTGATAGCTTTTCATTATTGAAGATTCCAAGCTTTGTATAAAAGGCTTGATTAGTTTTCCACTGAATTCCAGTTCCACAATGAACACACATAGTACTTGGCCAAGGAAACGAATTTCTCCAAATTAGTACCAGGACAGAAATCAAAGACAGTATACATAGGAGAATTTGTACCAGACGATACAATGAAAGAGATCTCCCATTGGGAGTGAGGTAATTCAACTCAACCAAGAGAGATTTCTAGATCTCACCTAAGGAAAAGTTCCTCCAAAGTCTCTAGTATAGCAAGCTGGAGATTGTTGGTTGCTGTCCTTCATTCTCAGAGAGGACTAAAATGACATCACTATGCTAAAGTCAAATTTCAATGCATTTGACTGTGGCCGATCAGACCAATATAACCTAGGGATGCTCTACCACAGGTTGGGCACAAAGTCTGTGTGAAGATTTGAGGTGGATTCTCTAAATTTGTGTGTCCTGCATTTCCTTTGAGCTGTTTCAATTCTACTTTGCTCATAGAGCACAGCACCTTCTCTGATGTGGGCACCCTATGCTGACTGGTCCTGTGCCAGTGTCTACCATATCACACAATCAGTTCCAAAGTTCTTAAGAGATACCTTGAAAGTATCCTTGTATTGCTTCTTCTGACCACCATGTGAACACTTGCCCTGTGTGAGTTCTCCATAAATAGTCTTTTTGGCAAGTGTATGTTTTACATTCAAACAACGTGGCCAGCCAATCAGAGTTGGGCTCTCTGAAGCAGAGTGTGAATGCTTGGAAGTTTAGTTTGAGTATGGGCCTCAGTGTCTGGTACCTTATCCTGCCAGGTGATCTTCAGAATATTCCTAAGACAATACAAATGGAAGCAATTCACTTTCTTGGCATAGTCCTGGTACACTGTCCAGGTTTCACAGGCATACCACAATGATAGAGACATGATGAAGACTGCCTTTTCCTCTCACACCTTCTCTGAGTCTTTTCCTTCAATAACCTGAGTTGGGGTTGGCCTTTTCCATTTTCCCTCTCAAAGATGGAAGTCAGAAACATCTGAAGCAACTGCAGAGCCCTATGCAGCTTGAAGACCTGACAAAAGTGAAAAATCCTCTTCTTTCCAGATCTCATTGACTCCACTTTCCTCCTCCTGAAGGACAGGGCACTTGCCTCCACCAATAAAGAGAAAATCCCATAACAGTGGATTTGGGGACTAGAGTTATAGCAAGCATTATCAGAATTGTTACAAGCCATATGACTATAAATCACTTGATTTCTCTGCACCCTACTTGCTTCATTTTTAAAATGAGAGGATTTGAAATAATGAGCTTTGATGTCTTTCAGCTTTAATGGTCTATGAATGCTGAGGTGAGTTATTATTAGTATTATTATTACAGTTCCTTGAACCCAAGTTCTGACTCCAGGAATAGACTAGTTTTAATTGGCAACTAGAAAAAATGCAAAGGTGATCCATATTAAGATCACAAGCCTAGGGGAGAAAATGACATAACGCTGTTTAAAATTATTTCTTAAAAAACAAAATTACATAATTTTCTCATAGATTTCTCTTTGGAAACACAGAACATAATGTTAAGACAGTAAAAAATAGAAAAGAGGAAACTAGCATTTAATGTTGCCATTAAATGGTCATTAAGATTTGGAGCAGAATACGAAGAAGCAGTGAAAATGGTAGATGGATAATTAAGGTCTTTTGTATCATTTTACTAAAATCATATAATCTAAGGTGCTGCATGTCTACATGACTCCAAAACAGCCAACCAAATGTAGCCACATCTAGTCACAACTGTATGTCAAATATGAGATATTTAAACAGAAAAGGGATGATACTGAGAATTTTTCAAGAGGTAAAACATGGTGGTAAAATTTTCTATGCTTAATTGATAATTAGCTTTTTGCAGGTTGTGACTTTGAAAAGTTTCACTAGGCTAGCCACTTTACTAAGGTATTAATTAATCATGGTCTATTTAAAAATTATTTGTTTACTTTTAGATTTCAACATTTAGCTCCACAATCCCTTGAGATAATCATGGTAAAGATGGTTTGGCTTTTGGGGAGCTTCTGGCTTTCATTATAATGGGGCAGCAGATTGAAATCCAGTATGACTGGCAGCCAGAATGAGTTTCCAACAAAACTGAGCTGCCATGGCCATGGTAGTCTTTGGAAGTCTGGGTTCTCTTCCTCTTGTGCAGATTCTCCCTGACTTTTAGTAGCATTCTATAGCTTAAGAGGACACCCAGGGAATGTCTCTGGTGTTGTCTACAAGTCTCCTGGGGAATGCTCATGGAGGTGCTACTTATGTTGCATAACTAGACTCACAGGGACAAGCAGGTGAGGGATTGAAACAGCAAATATCCGGACATTTAGATAACGATGACACAAATAGCCTTAGACTCAGCTGTCTGCTGCTTGTTGGAAGCTTCCTAACATACCTTACCCCTTTCCTTTAGACAATGCTTGGGATGTGCTTTGTAAAACTGAAACCACTATGTAGATGAGAGCTATTAGCATACACCAGCTTCAGAGGTCATGGTCTTTGACGTTAAAGACCATAATAGTTGAATAGAGAAATAAATTAAAGTATCTTGTCAGAGTTAAGCTGCTTTTCTTGGTGTGTGATAAAACTGTTTTAAATTTATTCTTATCATCTCCTATGTATTTTACATATCAATACACTGTATTGTGATCATTTAAGGAATGGCCATTGCTCTTTCAACCTAATTGGAATCTAATTTTTCCAAAGAGTTCTATTAAAAAAACCCCAAACAGCATAGGACTACAGAGAGAGTTAAATGTTTAATCAAGCAGAGAAAAATCTACTTTGTTAAATATGATACTGAGTTTATTCCTTTGGGGAATTCTATGCATGGTATTCCAAGCAGTTTTACTACACTCAGTAGGGTATCATACATTGATTCTTTGGTGGGATCCATGATTTCATAGATGTGGTTACTCCCTACATCAGTTCTGATCACGACTTATCCAGGTCTTTTAATTCTGTTCAGTTGTTATCCTTGTCTTCTCATATATCCTCTTTAGAAGATCTAATTGAGATATTAGAGGCTTTTTTTAGGGTGTTTCTATTTTTCATTGACCCTTGTGGAGCTTTCAAGTTGTCCATCTGTTATCCTTTGCTCTTGTTACACGACCAACCGACTTCTAATTTCTAATTATACATTCTCATGAATGATATTCTTATTCTCAAGAAGCAACATGGCATAAAAGAGAGAGAGCCAGCCAGGGAGACCTGGGTTCAAGATCCACTTTTGACATGTACTGGCTCAGTGACCGTGGATGAGTCACTTAACCTCTAAGTGCTCTAGGCAACTCTCTAAGACTATAAGTGGAAGAGAAAGTGCTAGTTTGCATTGCAGAAGGAGTTTCCTTACCTGGGAATTCCCTTCATCACTGAAATCACTGGGGCAACCCCAAACTTCTATCTTTAATAATACTTCTTATGCGTAGAGCATCATTTGTAGGAAGCTGAAGTTAACTTTATCTCAAAATATATCTCTCCATTGCCCTTTGGATCACCTGTAATTATGATTCTTTTGAGATTGTGGTGTTCTAATTTATATCCAAATAGCATTATCAGAAGAATAGTGGCATTTTAATGGTTTGTGTGTGAGAAAGAAATAGGTGAAGGGAGGGAGAGAGAGAGGGAGAGAGACAGAGAGAGAGAGAGGGAGAGAGGGAGAGACAGAGAGAGAGAGGGAGAGAGAGAGAGACAGAGAGAGAGAGAGACAAAGAGAGAGAGACAGAGACAGAGAGAGACAGAGAGACAGAGACAGAGACAGAGAGATAGAGACAGAGAGACAGAGAGACAGAGAGACAGAGAGAGAGACAGAGACAGAGAGACAGAGACAGAAAGACAGAGAGACAGAGACAGAGAAAGGATAAGTTTAGGATCACTAAATGTACTGTGCAATTTTCCAAATACAATATAGCTATCTTTCTTCAGTTTAATTCTGGGCACTACTCATTTTCTATCTATAGTTCTCCTATGTGCTGATGATGGACTAAATTGATGGACTATCTAACTACATATCATAGTTACAGCAATAGACATTTTTATTCATTTGATTTCTTTCTTCCTTTTTCTTAGTATGTGTATGTGTGAGTGGATTGTTAGGTAAAGATCTTATGAGTGGCTGTGATTCTCATTTAGTAGATACTGAATTCTGGGAATTGTAATCAAGAGAAGGTCATCTGCAAACAAAAAGCCTCCAAAGAACTTTGTCATCTATTGGGAATCCCTCTCCCATCTGTACCTTGTGCTAGACATTCTCTTTCAGAAAGACATTAAGACTACTTTTTGATCTATGCCTTTTCTTTTGTTAGCAACAAACAAATTCAGCAAGATCTTATATTCTCTTTACTTTTAGTCAATTTAATGACTGAGAATGTGTGATAACCTATACAATCATCCTCAAAGCCCTCCTATTCTCATAATATCACGAAGGAAAGCATTGATATGTCATTATCATAATAATACTATTATTCTATAGGTATATATGGAGTGTTCAGGGAGAACTAACACCTCAAGTGTTGGGGTTTGCTGAGCCCTTTCCAGAACTGCAAAATCCACTTTTGGTGTCTACCTTTATTCAACTTTTACCTGTGGCTCCAAGAAGCTGTAGCATTTATAGCAACCATACCTCAGTAAATAGTCTTGGCAGATGGGCTAAACTAGCAAACAAGGCCTCTACCTATCAATGATTTAGGAGAACATCTGCCCCAAACATGTGTAGACTTCCCCCAGTGGACAATTTGTTCCAACATCCATGAAGGCAGCTGAAGCATGTGCTATGGAGTGCTTAGAACTTGGTTAGACTTCACTTCTTTTTTTGTTTTTTTTTTTCCCCCTTTGGAGGGTAGTTGGGGTTAAGTGACTTGCCCAAGGTCACACGGCTAGTTTTTTTGTGTTAAGTGTCTGAGGCCGGATTTGAACTCAGGTACTCCTGACTCCAGGGCTGGTGCTCTATTCACTGCACCACCTAGCTGCCCCATTTGGTTAGACTTCAAAGATACCAGGTCACCCCCTGCATCCCAGACCCTTGAGAGTTATCTTCCTTTTTCTCCTGCCACTGGGCTTTGATGAGTAAGAGAGTGAGGTTAATGACTTTGTACAACTCTGCCTCACTTAAATCCAATTCATGCCCAAGTCAAGACATTACCCCATGTTGCATAGAGACACACATTAGGACATAATCATAATCACATTTAAACAAAAATAGCTTAAACGTGTAAAAAGCCTTTGATAAAATAATATACTCATTTGTACTAAAAATTCTCCAAAAGATAGGCTTTGAGGGATCATTTTTTGATATGATGCAAAGTATATATCTGAAATCAAAATTAGTATTCTTTTCAACAGAGAAATTTTAGGAACTTTCCCCAAGAGAAGGAAAGCATGGGTAACTTTCTTCACTTCATCCTGTGCCATCTTCTCTTCTCTTTCTCTACTCTTTCTTTTGTGATTTTATGAGCTCTAATGACTTCAATAATCATTTTTATACACATAACTTCCAAATCTATATATCTAATGTTAAACTGTCTCCTGCAATAAAGTTCTACATCCACAATTACTTAGCTCTAATTGGGTATCTCAGTAGCCTCTTAACCTTAATATATTCAAAACAGAATTCATTGAGTTTACTCAGAACCCCCCCCCCCCACTTCTCCAAACTTGATTTCTGATGAAGTCACCACCATCCCCTTAGTTACCTAGGTTTGAAAACTTGGAGTTATCTTTGATGTTTTCTTTTCTCTCACTCCAGGTAATTTCCAAATCATTGATTTTACCTACACAATCTCTCTTGTCTGTTCCCTTTTTTCTATTTTTATAACTACTACACTACTTCATTATCTTTCACTTGAACTGTTTTAGTAACCTGCAAATGAGTTCTTCTGTTTTGAATCTTTCTTCCTTTCATATTCTATATAGGTACCAAATCATTATTCTGAAGGAACTAGCTCTCTCATGTTATTTCCCTGTTCAAAATCTTCAGTGGCTACCTATTACCTAAAGTAGTGGCATCCAAAATTCTTTGATCGCGCACTCCTATCAGTAAAAATATATTTGATAAATTAGAATTGAACACCTAAATATGTATATACACAGATATACCTAAATGTGTTGTTTATTCGTTTATAAGTTATATACATGCACAGGGTTCGAAATTCAGTTTATTGTGATATTTAGTTCTAATGGCTGTCATGGCTAAGAAAGATGTCTTGTAACAATATGTAACTCCAAACGGAAGAGGCGTGATTGGCTGTATTTGGGTATACATGACATTCATTTTCAGTTCCATTCACCAGTTATGTTAGAGTTGTCAATGGAATTCTCTTAGTAAATTTTCTTCTTCCACACTGCTACCTCCACTCTAGGCATTCTCCTCAGTCCTCTCCCATCAATACCACTCCCTTTGATTAATTTTATTTTGCTTATCACCACACTTCAGAGTCACTTCCTAGTCATTTTTAAGGCATTAAAAAAGCCCCAATCCTTATTTCTCTGTTTCATTTATGTGTTATCTTCATTCATTAGAATATGGTCTCTTTGAGGTCAGGACATGCCTTTCTTAGTATACCTAGAGCTTAACACAATGCCTGGAGCATAGTAAATACTTAGAAATGTATTGCCATTCATTTGTGAATAGTAATATTTCCTCATATCCTTTAGTTATTCTTGCAAATGAATCTAAAAGTGTTGGATTTTTGTATTTTAAAAAATGAGTTCAAAATCCACTGAAAATTTTCATTTGGAAGATTCTGAAACTGGTTAGAAAATTCTGTCTCTGAGTTTTTAATTTGTGTAGATAGGAGTTTTTATGGGTGATATAACTTAAATCATTTTCAGTAACAAAATCTCATAATGATGGAAACACTTCCAAACATCTGTTTACAAAATGCTCTCTCCATAGTACAAGTTTCCCTCAAAAAGTAGTTACTTTCTTTATTCACTGTAAAAACATTACTTTTGTCTTATATCCTACTCTGAGGCTACTGGGTAGGAAAAGCTTGCCAGCAGTGAAGAAAGGAAATAAGCACTTATTCAGGGCCTACTGCGTGCCAGGCACTTTACAAATATTATTTCATTTGATCCTTACAACAGCCCTGTGAGGTAGGTACTGTTATTATCACCATTCTACAGTTGAGGAAACTGAGGCAGAGAAGGGGTAAGTGACTTGCCCAGGGTCACAGAACTCGTAATTGTTGGAGGCTTTCTTTGAACTCAAGTCTTCCTGATTCCAGGTCCAGTGCTCCATCCACTGTCCCATAAGGCTTCTAACAGGGATACTTTTAGTCCTTCTCTTTCTTAACTCTCAGACTTCTCAGGGCAGAGGAATAGGAAGACCAATAGAGATGATCACCATTATTGGGTGAACTGGGAGTTCCCACTTATAATCTGTGAAAGATAACCAGGCTTTACTTCCACTTTGCCCATGGTCCTCCAGACCTTCTCATATACTTTTCCATTATGTCCTCCTGTTACTTTGGTACTACTAACTGATTTGCTGATAAAACAATTGGCCTTGAGCACTTTTCAATATCATATTGAAAGGTAAATTTGCACATGCCTCTCAGTGTTCTCTCTCTTAATTAGAATGGTTGCTCCCTGAGAGCAGGACTTTCTTTTTTCTTTCTCTCCCTCCCCCTCTCTCTCTTCCCCTCCCCTCTCCCCTTCCCCTTCCCTCTCCCTCTCTCTCTCTCTCTTTTTCTCTCTCCCTCCCTCCCTCTCTGTCTCTCTCTCTCCCTCCCTCCCTCTCTGTCTCTCTCTCTCTTCCTCTCTCTCTCTTTCTCCTTGGCTCTTAGGATGGTGCTTTGCACACAATAAGTGAGGCATAGTCAGGCAGATAGGTGGATAGGTACAGGTACGGTGGATAGATTCTGATCCTGGAGTCAGGCCGACCTGAATTCACATCCAGACTCAGACACTTACTAGCTGTGTGACACTGGGAAGGCGCTTAATGATATTTGCTTCAGTTTCATCATCTGTAAAATGAGCTGTAGAAGGAAATCACAAACCACTCCAGTATCTTTGTGAAGAAAACAAAGAGTTGGACATGACTGAAAAATGACTAAATAACAACACACAGCAAGTATATAATAAAAGCCTTTTTCATACTTTTTTCTTGTTTATTTCTTTAGTTCCCAATGTACCTACCTCTGATCTTATCAAAGGTACATTGGAAATTAGAACACACTCACATATATCACAAAAAGATGTTATACATCTTTTCTATATTTGCATATACAAATATATCAACCAAGGGTATCTATTGTGATAAGAGGTCAGAAGATATGCAAAAATAATTCTCAAAATAAGAATTGTAAATGATTAACAATCAAATGAAATATTGCTCCAAGTGACTAATAATATCAAAATGATTCTGTGGTTTCTTCTCCATAGCCAGTAAATTGGTAAAGATGATGAAAGATGGGAATAATTAATATTGGGCAGATTGTCCAAAGACAGGCACACTAATACATTATTAATGCGACTGAATAGGTACAACCATTTCTGAACAATTTGCAGTTATGTTAAGACAGTGACTAAAGTGTTCATATCCTTTGATCCAGAGATTCCATTTCTCTGCAAGTATACTGAGATCAAAGACAGAACTAAAAGGCCAATATTTAGCAAAATATTTATGGCAGTGTTTTTTTTGTAATAGCAAAGACCTGGAAACTTTAGAAACCTATTGATCAGGAAACAGCTAAATAGTTGATATTCCATTAATGTGACAGATTATTACTAAGCTGTAAGAAATGGTGACTATGAACAATACAAGGAGGCATGAGAAGACTTATAACTTGTTGCAAAGTGTGCTAAGCAGAACCAGGGGAATAGAACACACAATGTACATATAAGGAAGACACTACCAAATAAAAAACTGAATGCTGTATGAGGATAATGATCAAGCCTGGCACTGAAGAAGAGAGAGGCAAACGTATCTCCTTCCCTTCTATAAAATACTGGGGAACTATGGACGCCAAATACTGCATATATTGGCAGATTATATTGATGTGCTGGGCATATCATATCCCCCCAAACTGAGCTGTTTTTAATCTTTTTTTCCCCTTTGTTAAAGCAAATGTATGTCTGGATGGAGATCAGATGTTCTATAGAGGGCAATTAAGGTGATTAAAAAAACCAAAGATATCAATATATTTTTTTAATGTCACCTTTATTTTGAGGAGACAGAGTATGTTATTTATTTATTTTTTTAAATTTAGTTTTTCTTTGTTTTCTTGTTTACATTATTCATTTTAATTACATTTTTTGAATTACACATTTTCTCCCCATCTTGCTCCTGCCCCAACCCCATAACAGCAATCCCACTGTAAAGCCCTTCCCCTGCTCTGCTCTCCTATTTTCTGGTAGGGC
>CM053594.1:188907121-188935904 GCA_028646575.1 Pseudocheirus occidentalis
GGTTTCAGCCGTGGGTCCCAGACTGCTTCGAAGAGCCCCGCCTGCTGCGCTGCCTGTAGTGCTTTCTGTCTTGTGGAGAGTTTTGGAGCTTGAAAATCTGTTTAGTGTCCCATTTTATGAGTTTTTTAGCGTGTTTGTGTGGGAGCTGTGGTGCTTTGCTGCTTCTACGCAGCCATCTTGGCTCCGCCCCCGAAATCTACAATCTTACTCTTAAGATATTTACTCTTAATTAGGTTAAGCTAAACCACAGCCCAAGTCTCCTCAACTCTGAGATTTTACCTTGTAAAGGAACTTAATTAGCTTAAGGTAGATCTCAGCTCCTAATGTCGTTGCCCCCTTCCATTGGTATTCATGTCATAAAGTGCAAAACAGGCGGAACAAAGTGGTTTTCCTTGCCCAGATTGCTAAGAGCCAGTGGTGTTTCATGACCAGACTTTGCCTCCTCCCCCTTTTCTCCAAAAGTATAAAAATATTTTTCCTGGTTCTTGGAGTTGGGAAATTCATTGTACTCTGCGCTCATAAGATATCCCTCAGGGTGGCAGGTTTCCTACCCTGTTATCTCAATTAAAAACACTTTATTCCTCAACTCATGACTTTGATTTATTTCAGGATTTGGCAAACGGTTAAAAGTTTTACTTGATCACTGGAATCAATATCTGTGGATCAGATTTGGATTTAATTTTATAGACCTCAGCAGTAGACTTTGTAAGAATTTAAGTTTCCTAATTTTAAGAGCTACTTGTCTCATTTAAGAGTTCTTCTCTCATAAGGGAGATAAGGAAGATGAGTGGGAGATGAGTCAAACTGGTCAGGAGATATTTTGCCTAGCACTTGTGTCTCTGGTGTTAAGTGATATCTGGCGGGGGACTTTCCAGAGGATGGCATTTTCTCTGTTGCTTTAGATCAGAGGTTCCCAAACTTATTTGGACTATTGCTCTCTTTCCCCTCCCCCCCCAAAAAAATTGCTCAGCACACCACTGCAATTCTACTTTTTTTTTTTTAACATTTTAAGACTTTTTATATTAAATTTTCATCATTTCTAAAAAAATATAATTTTTAAATGACATCTTAAATTTAATAATTTAATACAAATTTGTGTTTTTTCTTACACTGAAATTTTGATGAGGCAATATTGCATCATATAACCATATAGTATTATATTGTAAACAAGTCATTAAGCTCATATATTCCTACTGATGCATGCTATACTTCCCAACTATAAGCAACAAGCTTTCCTGCCAACACTTCCTTCTTAAGACCTATCAGCATACTTGACCATTGATTGGCTATAATTTTCATTTTGTGTATTTGTTATCATTTTGGAAAATAATCACTGTGATTTTAACTCTGTTATACAACAAATGAAACATGTATAGGTACTTTTTCAGTTTTTTTTTATCTTCACTTCTGTAAAGCCAAGCACAAACAGCTCTCCAGAAGAATGCTACTGTGAACAGCCTTTAAGGTTCTGATTGCACAGTATAGTGAACACTTTATTTATTCCATAACAAATCAGAGCAAAACATTCACAGTAAATCAAGATACAACATTTACAATGTTACAACTTATCACAGAAAATCAAAATATAGCTTTCACAACAATTTATCACAGAAAATGGCCACATAGTTTTCACCACAGTGGTCACAAAGTTTTCAACAAAGGACAATCATTTGAGGAGGTTTGCCTCCTCAAGGGACACAAAGTACAATAGTCAAAGTTCCCTACTCAAGGGGCACACTAAGCTAACTCAGTCACTTATTCAGTCATCAATTGCTAAGTACAATCATTTAGTCAATCAATCATTCAGTCAACTCAGTCACTCAATCATCCTTCATCATTCACTATTCAATCATCAGAAAATACACCAACCCTCCACCCCTACCTAGGTCACTAGGAAATTTACAATTTCTCAGTCAGTACACAGTATCCAAGTAAAGTCTTCTTTCAGCTTAACTCAAGGTGGTTTCTCAGATTCCCTGGATCCTCTTTCATGGTCCCAGATCCTACTTGGGTTCACCAAACTACCACCTAGATTCAAAGGCACACAGCTCCCAGGTTGTTGTCCAGTTCTCTGTGCAGTTCCTGCTCCACATTGGAGCTCACAGTGTTCAGTCCATCTCAAATCCTTCACTGTCTCTGTTCCTGGGAAGTCAAGGCTCAACAGAGCCACAAACAGGTTCATGCAAAGTACCAACATCCCAGTCATGCTTCCTCAGTCTTTGGCAGCTCTGCCTGGCCCTTGAAAATCCTCAGCAGCTCTGGCTGGCCCTTGGACTCATCAGAAGTTTCAGCTGGTTTCCAGAATCAAAATCACTCCATCCAGGTTTTCAAAATCAAAATCATTCTAGCCTAGGGAGGGGCTTTCCTCTTCAGCCCCCCCAGCAGCAGCTTCTGCCTCCATGGAACCTGCTTCAAGAAGATCTAACTCTCCCTCTCTGGGGTTTCCCTTATACACAGTATTGCCCTTCCCTGTTCAGCCCCTTCCTGTTACATCAGCAACAGGAAGCAGGAGTTCATACCTTCTGTTTCTTTAACAGAGGCTTAATATGAACTAGGTGCTAAGTACCTCTTAGCTTGGCAATACAAAAGGAACTTCATTTTTCACTATTGTTACAACTTCTTTTCTTATGTTTCCCCTGCTCTCTTATTTTTATTCAGCACCTCCTCAATTGCACATGAGGTTACTACTGTCCCACCCTGAATTATTCCAGCACTCCCCTCAGGGGGCAGTATCATCCAGTTTAATAATCTATGTAATATGAACATCCCCTCTTGCAAGTCAAAGTGAGTTAGAAAAATGTAATCCCCCTCTTGACCTCTCCTATAAACCAATCACAGTCTTTGTTTAGTTTGCATCACCAACCTCACATGACCAATTCTATAAAAATCTCCTCTATCAGACGTATCTCTGGCTACTGAAGTTACATTGACCTTCTTTTATTGAAAATTATTAACTTGTGTCTTGTGTCTTGGTTTCCCTTTATTGCGGATTTTATCACAACAGTTCTAATTGTTACAAAGGTTTTCCTTATGCAAGCACATTAAAGTATTCTTGGTGGAGTAGTGAATTGTTGCAGTCATTCTGGAAAACAATTTGGAGCTATGAGGTAAAAGTAACTAAATTTTGCATATCTTTTCACTGAGATGTACTTTCTAGACCCATACCCCAAAGTGAGCACAAAAAAAAAAAATAGGAAAAAGACCTGTGCATACAAAAATATTTACACTAACTATTTTTATAGTAGCAAAGAAATGGAATCTAAAGGGAGTGCCAACTGTTAGGGAATAGCTAAATAACTGTGGTATATGAGTGTCATGCAATACTATCAAATCATAAGGAAGATGAAAAGGACAGTCTCCAGAAGGCCTTCATAATTGACAAGAATTTAATTTTTATGAAAGATTTTCCTTATATCAACCCCAATTTGCCTCTTCTCAACTTCCGCCCATTGTTCTGTCATTTGAGGCTAAATATTAAAGTAGATACTCAACCTCCACTTGAAAACCTTCTTGGAGAGGGAAATTACACCCTTTTAAGACAAGCTATTCCATGTTTAAATAGCTCTAATTGTTATGGATTTTTTTTCTAAAATTAAAATTCAAATGCTTTCATGTTTTATGCTATTTAATTTTTCATAACTCAAGCTTTATCCAAAACAAATGAGTCTCAGAGTATAACAGTGTCTATACCATTTATATTTTTAAAAATATTGTGCCTTTTAAAAAAAAGTATACTTAGCCTTTATTTCTCTTTATAATTAACAGCAACCAAAAAAACAAACAAACTGTATAAGTTCTTACAAAGAATGTAACGCGAGGATAACTTTAAAACATCTCTCAAATACCATCTCTAACATGTACTAGCTGAGCTCTGACCACTGACCTCCCTGGCTTCCTTTAAGTCCTGACTAAAATCCTACCTTCTACAGGAAGCCTTCCCTAATCCTGCTGAATTCTAGTGCTTTTCCTCTATTAATAATTAATCCTATATATAGCTTGCTTTGGATGTGTTTCTTTACATGTAGTCTCCCTTATCTGATTGAATGCTCCTTGAAGACAAGGACTGACTTTTGCTTCTTTCTGTATCCCCAATGCTTAGCATGGTGCTGGGGATATAGTAGATGCTTAATGAATATTTACTTTTTGAGTAAGGGCAACATTTAATCTCACAGTACTCTAAGACAAGAAGTTGCAGAGAAGGTACTAATCTTCCTTGGCAACAGGAATTTCCTATGCCACTGAAATCATAAGTCTGGTCCCCCTCCCTATATTTTATCTTTTACATTTTTTTTATAATACGGTCATGTATTCATTTAGGATGTCCTGCCAAATATGATGAAATGTGCTGACCTCAGACTAATTTCAGCTGGATTGTTTTTCAAAGATATATTTTTAAAAAGAGAAATCAGGACTAGACTCATGAACTGCATTTGTTAAGTGAATGAATTATACTGGATAATGCCTAAGACAGTGGTTCTCAACCTGTGGGTTGTGACCCCTTTGGGGATCAAATGACCCTTTCACAGGGGTAACAGAGGTCTTCTAAGATCAGCGCATATTTCTGACAGTCTTAAGAATGGAGACTCCACTCCTCCGGCTGTCTCCAGGCAGGTCCGCCCACATGCAGATACGCCCACATAGAGTATTAAAGGGTCTGGTCTTGGCATTAGGAAGGCTGAGAAACACTGCCCTAAGGTCACCTCTCACTGAGCAGTTTACCAAATGTAAAACATTGCTTTAAGAATGACTTCTCTTTCGTCTCATTACTATGAATCTACATTGGATTTCCTCCAAAGAATTCAAAATATATTTCATATTTTCTCATAATGGCCCTAATAGTTAGAAACATATTTTTATTATCTTGTTAGAGACATGGAGAAACTGCGGCACAAAGATTTTAGTCCACTTTGCCACTTTCATAGTGAATCACTAACATTAGAGTCAAGTACAGACATCCGTTTCTATTCTAGAGACTTTCCATGTTTTTTTTTCATAAAACTTTTCAAAAGGTATGTTTCATGGTCTCAAAAGTTTCAAAATTGTACTATAAAAATGTTCTCTATGGTAATAGAAGACAAATGCAGGTCATCTGAAAACTAGCTCGTGGTTTTAGCAGGTTTCAGGTTAATGAATGAGTTGGGGGATAGTATGGAAGTAAAAAAATGCTAATGAAGTATGAGGCTGCATTAAGAAAAGTATAGAGTACAGGACAAGGGAGGTAATAATCTTTTTGTCCTCTGCCCTTGTCAGACCCCATCTGGACTACTATGTTCACTTTGGGGCACCACATTTTAGAAGGAGCACAGAATAATAGAGGCAGAACTGGAAGGGACCCTACAGATAATTTAATCCACTTTTCTCATTTTATAGATGAGGAAACTTAGGGCATAGATCTGGTCATTTTGGAAAATGACCCAAAGAGAGTGACCAAGATAATGAAGGACCTTGCGATCATACTAATCATAATCATTTATAAAGTGCTCTAAAATTCATAAAATACTCACAAACATCTCATTTAACCCCTACAATGGCCCTTTTCACTAGAATAGATAATATCGCCCCCATATTACTGATGAAGGAACTATAACTTGAGCAATTTGTTCAAGTAACAAATTTTGTATAAGTCAGAGAAATGATTTGGATCTCCTAATTTTAAGTCCAGCAATTTTTCTGATATACCATGCTACCTCAAGTAACCTCAAGATCAATTGGAGGAATAGGGGTATTTAATCTGGAAGAAAGAAAAAGATTTAAATAAGAAATATGACTGTGTCAAGTATTTGAAAGGTTGTGACCTGAAAGCATGACTACACTATCTCTACTTGCCTCTATGATATATAATAAAGAGCAAATGATGGAAAATACAGAGAGACAGATTCAGGCTTGATGCCAGAGAGAATTTCCCCAAATGTAGAGTTGTCCAGAACTACAACATATTTTCTCAGAAGTAAGGCTGGAAGACTTCTTGAAGAATTACTGTAGAGGAGATTTTTGAAGTAAGGGTTAGAATAGTTGACCTCTGAGGCCCTTTCCAATTATGAAATTCTGTAATTCTATTTTTTGTGATTTCATATACAAAGCATAATAGTGATTTTGTTAAATTATTATAGTGTCATGTTATTATTTTTATTGTTTAGTGTTATGTTAAATTATTTACATGAGTAATCAAAAGATTTTCCTTTGAGCTTTCCCAAGACAGGAAGAAAGAGATAAATTCAAGCAAACAATATCAATTGGTTCACTTTCAGATCATCAGAAATATCATTTTACTTGTGAGATTGTGAATAAAGGAAATACTTCATTTTAGGTGCAAAGTTTTTGTTTCTTTATTCACAAATTTCTTTTCATTCTGTCCTATTTCTTTTAAAGGAGGTATTCTGATCTCTCTATGGTTATTATTATGTTTTGCTTGTTTTAAATGTCAGAATTTGCTCCTACCCTTTCCCGTTTTTATAACCTTATCTTGGCCAGATATTATTATGAGATGCTTATGTATCCACCATAATGGCATGCTTATATGTTGGGGTATTTGTTCCATGCTCTTCAAAACATTTAAGCCATTAAAATAGTCAAGAATAAGCAGTTATATATGGTACGGTTTCTAAAAGACAAATTCATGTTAATCTTTATTATGTCTTCGATTGAATTTATTTAGATAACTGTAATTAGTTAACATTAGTTAAATCATAGACTAACATCTCCTGAATACCACCTGAAATAAAGAATTAGGCAAAAATGAAATAAACAAAAAACTTAGACCAGTGCTTGTGCCAGACTAAAAAAAAATGTTCAGAATATCATATTTTGCAATTCTGATTTGTATTTAGAAAGCTACATCTTGTTAAAACGAGACTGTAGAAACAACAGTAAGAAAGGAGGGGTGCCTTAAAAAGGAACTGCTTCTTTTTAAAAATCAGGAATCTGAGCTTCCTAAAAGCTAGCTACAATGTCACATCTCCCTGTTATATAAGAGGACAGGGGTCTAAGTCAGAGAAACAGGAATGAAATATATAGATCACCAACTCCCTCATATGCCCCTAGTGTTGTTCATTTTTCCTTGAAACTTACTAGGACAAACAACTAGGTAGTTTTGTGGTTAGAGTGCTGGGTCTGGAATCAGGAATATAAGTTCAAATCCAGCCTCTGATGCTTACTAGCTGTGTGACCATGGGCAAGTCACTTAACCTCTGTTTGCCTCAGTTTCCTCATCTGGAAAATGGACATAATAATAGCACTTACCACCCAGAGTAGTTTTGAGAACCAAAAGAGACAATATTTGTAAAAAGCTCTTAGCACATAGTAAATACTATATAAATGTTAACTGTTATTGAAGTTACAAGTAAATTTGCATGATTCTAATGCTAGCTGCCAGAGTGATCAGAAGAATTCACCCTAACTTAACTTTTGAGGCAGAGAGGACAGGTAGCTATAGACTCTATAGTTCAACCTTCCTAATGCCGCAACCCTTTAAATACTCATATGTGGGCGTATCTGTATGTGGGCAGACCCACTTGGAGACAGATAGAGGAGCTGTCTCAGTTCCTAAGACCATTGGAAATATGTGTTTTCCCATGGTGTTAGGTGACACCTGTGAAAGTGGTCACAGCTCATAGGTTGAGAAGCAAGTTGACTTGAAGATGGACCCACTAAAGGAGGAGTTGTCTAGGGCCTGTTCTTTCTCTTCCATGGGAGGTTTGGGATTCTCTGGGCAATCACATCCCTTGGGTTGGAGAGAGTGAGTAACGAGGTTCTCACTTGTTGCTAATTAGTAATTCTGTTCTAATTAAGAGCTTTGCTAATTTTTAATAGTTTCTGGTCTGCTGGTAGAGAATGCATAGTATGAGGGCTTCAGCCATATTTGTATAAGTAGAATGACCCAAATTGCCCCATACCAAACTTGGGCATTGCAAGAGGTTATAGAATCACATGCCATTCACCCTGCAAGATTCAAATTCATGAGTTTCAACAAAAAGTTTCTTAACTACCCTCTGATTACAAAATACTATTCTGGGGTTAAATAGAAAATGAAAATAAAGTAGCTTCCTTGCCTTCATGAAGCCTACAGTGTAAGAAAGGGATATAACACGTTAAAAAATTATCACATAGTATATAACACAGGATAGGGTTACAAGAGAAGAGGTGATAGGCATTCTACCAAACTGAAGGTCTGCAAAGCCGTTGAGCTGACCTCATTGTTGCATGCATGTGAAACCTAGACAATAGACCAGCACCATGCCGGAAACTAAACCACTTCAGAAGCTTTGATAACTTGGTAAGATAAGGTACCAGACAGACACTCAGGTCCCTCTCAAGCTGAACACCCTACATTCAAACTCCACAGCCACATTTATGTTTGGCAGTGTTGTTCAAAAGCCAAACATACATTTGCCTAAAAGACTATTTTATAGACAACCCATATAAGGCAAGTGTTCACAGGGAGGTCAGAAGAAACAATACAAGTACACTCGAGGTCTCTGGGAAGAACTTTAATATTGATTGGGAAACATGGGAGACACTGGCACAGGACCACCCAGCATGGCATTCCTGCCTCAAAATAGTCACTGGGCTCTATGAGCAAAGCAGATATTAGGACTCTGACATGGTATATAACATTTTTGGAAACAAAGGAGTCTGCTTTCATTCTACATTTTCTTCTGAATTGTAAGTTGTAAAACATGAGATGAAATTCAGTTGATATGACCTAGTTTAATTTTTTGGTCCTGACCTATCATTGGTATAGAGATCTCCCAGTGAGAAAATTCTCTCCATGGATTGCAAATTAGTAACCATTTAACTTTTTTTTTCTATTTTAGAGATCGCCTAGGGCAAAGTGAAGTGATTTGCCAAAGGTCAAACATCTAGTATGTGTCAGATTAGAGCCAATTTTCCATCCAGGATGCCATGCCCCTTCAACCTACTGTAGCTGAAGAATAAGGTCCTAAGTCAGTGAGACAGGACATTCCCATTTTTCATCTCCCGTCCCTGAAGCTGAGGGTGTAGTCTACATATACAGCTACCACATCAAATGTTGTGGCCAAAACCACTTTTTTGGTATGTATATATAACATTTTAAAAATACTTTAGAGAATAAATGAATAGTGTTGTGGTTTGATGCTTCACAAAAAGAAAATAAATGATTTCTGGTCACATACTCCTGAGTTCTGCAAAAATTGCAGAACTCTGAGAAGTAACTAGTGATACTTGTTTAAATATATAATAATAGCTAGCATCTATACAGTGCTTTAAAGTTTGCAATGGAATTTATACGTGGTAATTCATTTCATCCTCACAACAACCTTGTGTGGGAAGTGTTATTATTAAGTCCATGCTACTGTTGAGGAAACCGAAACAGAGAAGTTAAATGTCTTGGCCAAAGTCATGTAGCTAGTGTCTGAGGCAGGATTTGAACTCAAGTCTTCCTAACTCCAAGTCACATATTTTAATCATTGTTCCACATAGGAGCATATGTGTATGTTTGCATATGTATGTATGCATAGAGTAGTTTGCCATTTCCTTATCTAGCTCATTTTACAGATAAGGAAACTGAAGCAAATGTGGTTAAGTGACTTGCCCACTACATGTTTAAGGCCACATTTGAACTCAGGGATTCCTGATTCCATGCCTAGCATTCTAACCACTGGACCACCTAGCTGCCCCAATACACACACACACACACACACACACACACACACACACACCCTTGCTTACGTATATATACATATATGCCTATAGACACACATAGAGATATACATAGATGTATTATGTTCATTCATGTATATGTTTTATATTTAATCATCACTGTCACCATTTAAGTAGTCCCACGCTGATTAATCTATGCAAGACTTAAGATCCTGAAGTCTATAGGGACCCCAAATTCACAAGCAAGAGACTGCAGTATTGAGGACAGCAGTGATAACAGAATCATAAAATTTCAGCTTAAAGGGACTTCAGGGACCATCTAGTACAACATCTAACTGAAAGAAGAATCTTCTCTAGAAAATAACTGTTCATTGCTTACCCTGTCTTTGCTTGAGCACCAGCAGTGAGAAAGACCTGCTAGCTCACCACCAAGGAAGCCCATTTCACATTTGGATGGCTCTAATGATATAGAAGATTGTTGGTTGTTTTGGGCTGGTTTGTTTTTTCATGGGGAGAGTGTTGTCGTTGCCACTTTTCCTTACATCAAGTCTGAATTTGACTCTTTGCAGTTTCTACTTATTGATCCTAATTCTGTTTCCTGGGACCAACCACAAAGCTATGATGGCCTTTCAAGTACTTAAGGACAGCTACAATGTCACATCTCCTAAGCCTTCTTTTCCCCAACATAAACATCCTTCATATGATCATCAAATGACACAAATTTTCTCCAGGGCAGCCTGAGGGAGACAAAAGGGACAGCATGTGCTAAGTGGGTCAATTCACTATCATTACCTTGACCACTAGCTCTCAAAGCCACCAATGAGGAGACCAGTCACTGTGGAGGAGAGGCCTACCTTGCTCTTGCCAGGAGTAATAACTGATGAAACAACAGGTAGATGAGCACAAGACTACCTGGAGCAGTAGCACCACCACCACCACTCTGAGGCCACCCTATTTCTAGCCAAGCCTTCATGCAAGGGGTAAAATCTCAAGGAGAATGGACCAAACTTCTCTACCAACTACCCTGCTGACTGCCCCTCACAAGAGGAGTGGGCCAGCCTGGCTGAAGCAGCAAGGCATCCTGAAGAAGAGACAGAAGGCAGCATGTACCAGGGAATATCATTACCACTTTGACCACCTTTTCCACTCAGATCCTAATGGAGCAAGCCAAAGACAATGAAACTGAGAGGCTTGGAAATGCCAAGGAGTCCAGCCCAGTGTCCTGAGTTACCGTCTTGTAGAGATGCAGCCTCCCAAATGCTCCTAGGGGTGGGGGGTGGGGACAGCCACAGATACCAAAACCCCAGAAAAGAAAGTTCCTACCACCAAAGCCCTAGGCACTGTCAAATGATTCAATATCAGAAACTGATACTATTTTATCCGTGGAAATAAGGCACTACCATTTGTTTTGCTGTTGTGCTTTGAGGACCATGAGACCTTTCTGTCTGACTTGTAGCTGAAACCTTCCGTATGTGTAGTTTCCATCACTAGAACGTGAGGTACTTGAAAGCAGGGTCTGTCTTTCTTTCCTACTTGTAGCCCCAACACTTAACACAGTGCTTTGATTATAGTAAGAGTTTAATAAATGCTTCATTCACTTACTCATTCATTAAGCTTATCAATGTCCTTCCTCAAATGTGATTCTCAGAACTGGATATATTGCTTCAAATGTAGTTGAACCAGAGCAGAATTTAGTAAGATTATCAATTCTCTATTCCTGGAAGATATGCTCTCATAATGCAGCCTGAAATCACCTTAACTTTCATACCATACTCTACTTATATTGAGTTAGAAGTTGAGATTTTTTTCCAGAAAAATTGCTGTCTCATCATATTTCCCCATCTTGCGTTTGTGAATTTGATTCCTTGAATCCAAGGGTGACTTTACATTCATCCTTATTAAATTTCATCATATTCAATTTAACTTGGTGTACTGTTTGGACCCTAATCTTTTTGGACCCTAATGCTGTCCCAGTGTTTGTTCCAGTGTCCCATCTGAAATTTGGTAAGCATGCTGCCTACTACTCCTTCATCTAAGTCATTGATTAAAAATATTAAACAGCACAGGATTGAGTACAGATCCCTGAGGTACTCCACTGGAGACCACAGTCCAAGCTGACTCGAATCATTAATGACTACTCTGTTAAATCTCTCATTCAGCCAGTTCCCCATTGTAGTGCCAATGCAATATTTACAGCATCCATGATCAAAATAAATATACCAACCATGCCTACAAATATTCCCGCATGATGCTTGGTCTCAAAATACAACAAACTCTCCAGATAGAGGACAGAAGCAAAGCATTTATTTAGATACCAGAAAACCAAATCCCAAAACCAGTAAGCCAATTCCATCATAGTAGCAAAGAAGTTAATAAACCATAACAACACAGAGAGCCACAGCATCTTTTAGCCTTCCCACAATCCAATATAATATCAATATTTACTCATAAACCTATCTATCTCCTTGCCTGAGTGTCCTCTCTCTCCCACCTTCTCTCTGGCTCTGATTCCTAGCCTCCTGTGGGCTCTGCTCCACCCTTCAACAAACTCTTCCCACCACAGGCTCCATGTGACTACATTTAGCTTATTAAGGAGCAGAGTTTACTTTCAAAGCAGGGAAGGTATTAAAATTCCCCCAGGCATTATTAAGGGGTAGGGAAGATCTTCAAGTTCCCATTACCATTACACCCATTCATCTATCATCTATCAATATTTCTTAAACTGTGGATTGAGACCCCATATAGGATCACATAACTGAAAGTGGAGCTGGCAAAACATTTGGCAACAGTAAAAGGTTTTGAAAATGCAATGACCAAAAATTAATTCAAAATCAAACGATGAATCTGAGGTGTTTCTGGCAGTACTTGCCCTTGTTGCATCATGCAACTTCACTGTAACCTTGGTTCTGAACATATAACATACATACTTTGCACTGCACATGCTCTCACATCATGCAGTGCCATCAAACACTGCTATAAATTCCTTGGCTCAGATTCAAGACTATCGTATGTTATGAATTGCGGTGTTTTTACTGTCCATACAAAATTGTTAAATGAATTTTGGCTTAGGATTAGGGTAGAATTTCCAAAAAATTCTGAAATAGCCCTAAGTAGTGCTCTCAGAATTGACAATTATAAAATCAAAATATCAATCGACTCTAAAAAAATGTTGAAGATGCTCTACATCCTGCAGTGTCAACTATTCTGACAAGATTTAATTCTTTATGTAAAAATAAACAAGCATATCCATCTCATTAGTATACAAATTTACTTTCTTCTTTAATAAATGACAAAATTATATGTATGCCAAATAATTGTTTTAAAATAAATTTATTTATGATTTATTATCAGCAAATGTTTGATTTATATACCTATTTTATATACCTATAGACCTAAAAACAAGTAAAACTTTGTTGGGCGTAAAGGGGTCAAGAGTGGAAAAAGTTTAAGAAGTCCTGATTTAGATGACATCTCTCCATTTTTTTCTGTAAAAAAAGAGAACCCTCCCCCATTTACCTAGTGAGTTTGTTAGTTTAGCAAAAGATATTTCCAAAGTATTTTAGGAGATACATAAAGCTTCACTACAAATGGATTTACACAGAATATGTGCTTCAGATAAGCCTTCTATACTTGCAAGAATTACATGCTTACAGAAAATCAGTTACACAGCTTGAGGTAATTAGGCAATTATTTTCAAGTGGCTGTGTACACAAAGAAAATGGAGAGAGACAGACAGACAGAGACAGAGACAGAGAGAAACAGAGAGAGAGAGAGAGAGAGATGGAGTCAATTGAGTTTTGGAGCTGGTGCCTTGTAGCCATTCCCTTGTACTTTCTTTGTAATGCCACCCAAAGCACTACTGTATTGAAATATAGTGTGTAAAAAGAGGAAAGCCCTCTCTCCTCCAGAGGATGTATTTTTAAGTGTAAGTATCCTTGTTATTTATCTTAGACATGTATCTGAAGTCCACAATGCAATTCAATTCAACAAACATTTAAGAAATCATGACTATAAAGGAAGACATTTCCTTTAGTGGTTTCACTGGAGATTTGTTTGGATAGGAGAATAGTTCTATCTTCTCATACAAGTACTTACTTTTTCTCCTCCACAGGGACTTTGCTTGAGCCTGCACATTCTTTTTTTTTCCATAATCTAACCTTCCAATATATTCATTAATTTCTGAATTGGAGGAGGCAGTGTATGATTGGAGATAAAGAATTATTAAATCTACTTGAACAATCTATAATCAGCAATTTATTCTTGGATCCTATCCTTCCTGTCCTCTATGATTTTGGACACTGACTATTTCTTCCTCTATACTCTCCTGCCTAGATTTTTTCTCTCCTGGTTCTTCTCCCACCAGTCTGACTGCTTCATTTCAATCTCTTGATTGATCTTGACATACTCCCTAACTAGGCTGTTCCCCAAGGGTCTTTTTTTTTCTCTCTCCTCTCCATACCCTCTCTCTTAGTGATCTCATCAATTACCAAGAATTCCTCTTTGATATTTGCATGGGATGACCAATGGAAAGGGAAAAAATTTGCTTGAGAAGCTACCTTGCATACCAGACAGTTTCCACAAACTTCATAATTCAAATCTGTGTCAAGGTCCAAATTCACTTGCTTTTCTCTTCTGTGTAGAATCTATAATAATTTGTGCCAGTGAAACTCTTTCATATTTAACTAGAGTCCTAAGGTGGTACTCCTTCTCTCTCTCTCCCTCTCTGTCTCTCTGTCTCTCTGTCTCTCTCTCCCCCTTTAACTTTTTCACTTTTTCTCTTTCTGTCTCTCAATTCCAACTTGTATGCTCAGTGAGTTAAAAAAAAATACTGTCCCCCGGCAGACGCTGGAACAATGTAGGGAGGTGGTAGTAGTCTTGGGTGCAATTAGAGGGCCTGAATAAAAAACAAGATGTAGTGGTGGAAGCATAAGGAAAAACGAGAAGAAAATTTTGAAAAAACATCCATACATGTTTCATCTGTTGTGTAACAGAGTTAAAATTATAGTGACTATATTATTTTCCAAATAAACACTTATGCAAGTTATAATTATCAGTGATCAAGTCCACCAACAGGTCTTAACAAGCAAGTGTTGGGAGGCAAGCACATTGTGCATTGTCAGGAAGCCCAACACACATCAGCAGGAATGTGTGAGTGTAATGACTTATTTACAATGTGATACTATATGGTTACATGATGCAATATTGTATCATCAAAATTTCAATGCAGGGAAAAAACCCACAAATATAATAAATTATTAAATTTAAGATGCATCATCTTTTAAAAATATTTTATACATTTTTAAATGACACAATTTTTAAAAAACCATTAAAGGGTTAAAATAGATTTCAGGGGGGCACAGAGTAATTTTTTAAAAAGAAGGTGGTAAGCCAAATAAGTTTGGGAATCTCTATTTTAGAGGCTACGTGATCAAAAAATGCAAAATAAAATTTAAAGAAGCAGAGATAAGCTTTGGAACAGATACATGTTATCTTCTGAGGGAGAAGTAAAGTGTGTGTGTGTGTGTGTGTGTGTGTGTGTGTGTGTGTGTGTGAATGGAATCACTGTCTTGAATCAGCCCCTAAGGATCTGCCCAAATACTCCTCTCAGCCCCAGAGTCCAGTGCTGGTCTCATTGCTGCAGCTCTGCTCTCGATTCCATGGCAACTATTTTCTCAGCTTCTGCTGACCCAGTCTCTCATTCTCCTGCTCAGCCTAGTAAGGTTGTTAGCTGGGACAGGCCCCCTTTGTGTCTCCACCTTCCCTCCTGGTGGCAGCAGCCTGGGGTTGAATTGACGGCAGCAGGGGTGTAAGCACTCAGTGGCCTGCTAAAGGAGCAGCAGCAACGGGGGTGCAGGACAGTCTGGGCCCTTCTCCTCCTTCTTGGAGTCTTTTAGGGTACTCTCTGATGACAGTTTCTCTTGCAAGGAGTCTCCTGTCCTCCCTCCCTTCCTAAGAAAAAGGAGGAGCTGTAGAATCTGGCACAGTCTCTACTCCTTGAAAGGGAAAGCCCTGGTCTTAACCTCCATCTCTAGAAACCTTAGATTTCTTTATGGTTTCCTGTCTCCTACAGGAAGTCTTTCTTGATTCACTTAGCTATTAGTAATCTCTCTCCATCTCTGTCTCTCTCCTTCCCTCCCTCCCTCCCTCCTTCCCTCTCTCTTTCTCTCTCTCTCTCTCTTTCTCTCTCCCTCTTTCTTTCTGTCTCTCTTTCCTTCTTTTCTTCTCTCTCTCCCTTTTTCTGCCACTCTTACTCTCTTCCTATCTCTGTTTCTTTCCATAATTCTCCCTCCCCATTTCTCTTCCTCTCTTCCTCCTCTCTCTACTCCTTTCTCTTCCTTTCTTTCTGTTTCTTTGTCCCTCTGCATCCCTCTCTCTCTCTCTATTTATGTCTCTGTCTCTCTGTGTCTATTTGCCTGTCTCCCTCTCTCCTCAAATTATTTTGTATTTGCTTGTATGTTCCCATGTAACCACCCCCCAGGAGAATCTCAGCTTGTTTAGAGTAGAAGTTTTGTTTTATTTCATTTTTTTCAATTTTGTCTTTGCATCTTCAGCTCCTAACAAGTTCCTTGTACATGGTAGGAGATTAATAAATGCTTGTTGACATTGAAGCTGAAAAACACCTCTCTCTCTTTCCTCCCTCTCCTCTTATTTGTACTCTAAAATTAGTTATCACCTTCTCTAATTCAAACATCTGGATCCTGATGCTTTCAGGAACCTCCCTCGCTCATTACTCTTTGAGACTCTTATCCCCATTTCCAGTACTCATCATTCCCCTGCCCCCCATATGACTCACTCACTAATCACTTACAAAGAACTGAACGGGTGATCTTTGCCAGTCCTTCAGTTTTCCAGGCCTCAGCTTTCTCTTTCAAGAGAGGGTGTGGAGTAGATAATCCCTAAACCTCTGTGGGTTTAGAAAGATTTTATAATTCTTCAAATGAGATAATACATATCAAAATGCTTTTAGAAATCCAATGTGCTATTCAAATGTAAGGTACTGAGACTTCTAAACATGCTTACTATCCCATACCAATCCCTTACTGCTGAGGGCAATATTTGAATACTGCTAGGATCTGCGATTTAGATGTGGTGAGGTGGTACATCGGGTAGAGCTCTGGGCAGGGAGTCAGGAAGAGTTGAATTCAGATTCTACTTGAGACATTCATTAACTGAGTGATCCTGGGCAAGCGACTTAACTGCCACCTGCCTCAGTTTCCTCAGTTGAAAGTGGGAATAATAATAGCACTCACTTCTCAGTTTTGTTATAAGGATTAAATGAGATCATATTTGCAAAGCATTTAGCCTGGCACACAGTGGGCACTTAATAAATGCTCATTATTATTATTAGTATTGTTTTATTGGTGATAGTAATAATAAATATTTGTTCCTTTCCCTTTTGCCTTCCTCTCCACCAATGCAGATTAAAACCCCTTTACAATTTAGGAGATAGTTTTTCACAGTAGTCAATCTGATGATGAGTCTCTTCAAACTTATCTGGGATAAGAAATATACAGTATTTTCCTCCAGCCCTACCCAAATTCTCTCCAGCTTTATACAATTTGCCAAAGCTTACAGTCTAGTGACAGAGGCTTTGAGAACCCATGTTCATGATGAAGAGTCCAAGGAGGCCTTAGTTTAAGTCCAGTGTGATAGCTTTAATCAAGGCTCCTTGTATTTGGTGAAAGACTGTGAAGTAGAGTCCACAGTTACTAGAGACTAAAAAACATGACGTACATTAAAGATGTCTTTTCCTTTCAAGTATTAGATTGTGGGGCTCGAGCACCTTTGTATCAAGAGGAAGAAAAACTAAATAGCCTCATAGCTTCAATTCAAAGAAGGCAAGAAAACAGCAAATGTGGAGGCTTGAGAGGGCAAAAGGACAGGGTAATATGAGAATTGGGGAAAAGTCAGGGGAAAAGAAATACCTAGGTTGTAATAAAAAAGGAAAATTGTATTGTCTACTGTCCCCTTTCCTCTCCGTGTTCCCTCTTTACTTCAATCAACAAGGCAAGCAACTAATCAATTCTTTAATCTTCTTTCTTAAAAAAAAAAAAAGACAAATTTTGTCCTTGTTGGATTGATGAGCTCCAGTTTTCACTTTATCTTGCCCAGAACAAGCCTATCCTGTGATTTCCTGGTCATTTCTAAATTGTGCTGTATGTTCTTTGGCCTTCCACCTTCTCTCATCAGAACTCTGACTCTGACTCTAGGCTTTTAAAGGTGAGTTTTCATCTTCTCTTGGCCTGGAATCGCATCATTACTCCTTCTGGCCCAATTCCATCCCACACAGCCTGCCCCACCTCCACCCCTCTCTTTGAGGGCAGGGACAGCTTTGCTTATTTGCATTTGTGTCTCCAGTACTTAGCGTAGTGCACGGCATGTAGAAAGTACTTAATAAATGCTTTCTCATCTGTCCATATATTAATAAACCACTAAGGGCTGACAGCAGAATTGCCATTTCAAAACAGGAAAAAAAAATGTAACTGAAATATCTACCTTCTCAAAATGTAGAGAAAGGGTAATTTGCAAGGAGGCAAAATGTGACTAAATACAGCATAGTATTTTGCACCTATCTTGAGAAAAATCTTTGGAGCATGGGAAATTTCAAATCTGGATTTGGATGAACTAGAGTGAAGGATGAAGGGCTCAAAAATAATGTATTTCTGTTTCACTTTCTTTTCATGAAAAGTGAACAGAAAATATTTCATTGGTCTTGTGTTCAATCCATTGGATCTTTCATGTTCAACATAACTATTGAAGTCTTTCTACTGACATTTGCAGAATCAACCTTTTTTTATTCTATGGTTTTCTATCATATTCTTAATATGCACTGACACAGTGTTCCATTTGTCAGGATTTCATTGACTTGAATACTGTGCCTCGCTTAGTATGAGATTCTGACACAATTTCATTTGCTAGGATCCTGGAGCACAAGAATAGAATAGTCTTACCTAGGCTTACAATGAATTTACACAAGGTTCTCGAAATAATGCTGTCATGCATAATAGATGTAATGCAATCTTTGGCTAAAAGCTTTGGCTAGGGATGGTTATAAAGGTCAGACGGGCGATTTTCACTGAGTTTCTACTCTCCTATGTATTTATCATATTTCCATTCTATGCAAAGATTATTTAAACAATAGGGGAAGAACTTGAAATACTCATTTTAAAAATCCTCCACATCAAACATGCATAGCCAACCTTTCTGTAGTTTATGATTTTCTGCTTGATGACAAAATAATCTTCAAGAGGTGGTCCAGGAACTATGTAATGTTTGCTCTGACCCAGAGTGTCATAACTGTTCTATATTAGCACCTATCAATGTACTTCTGTAATGGAATTATTACAAAGCAGTGTTCCTTCATGATCATTTTGTGGTTCTCTATGACTCCTTTTGAGACTCTCTTTTCTTCCCTTTTCATCTTGGCAGCTTTTCAGGTTGGAGAAAGATCCACTTGTTCAACATTACCCATATGGGGCATGCGTTGAATTAATTATAGAGAAAGAATCTCTGTTAAAATCCAATGACTCCATGATAGCCACATTCTGGTTTCCCAAAGAGCTCCATGTACCACTAAATACAAGGATTAAGTAGCACAGCCTTATAAATGGAACTTACAAAATACACATTAAAATGGGCATCTAGTAGGGTAGGAAGAAATAGTGGAATTTTTAAAAAGAAAAATTTCCCAAAGCAACCCCAGTTTCATATCAGAGTTATTTTGAGGTTGTATGTTTTAAAAGCATCTGTGTTCAGTAAGCTTCTAAAAAATATATGTTTCTTAAAATATGTAAAGTATCATACCCATGGAGAGGCTAATGTGTGTCAAGTTTTAACCTACAGTGATTTTTACAGTGAAATAATAAGCCTTTGAGTAACAAAACCACTATAATTAGCCCAGTTGTCAATAAAGGCTATTTCTTAGGTCCAATTCACTCATAACTTGAAATATTTTTAAACATATTGAACTAGCATACCTAAAATCTTAAGGAAAAACAAGTCTTAGCTGCACCTGATTTTTTTTAATTTGCTGTTTTGATCTTTCTCAGATACACAAAGAAATTGCATCATGTAAATAATATTGTGACAAGAATGCTAAGTTGGTGCTTTTTTTATTTGGATATTTTCTCAGTCTAAAACACAAGTATTGCTATTCTATACCAACAAAAAGAATTTCTTTGTCTAATTAAACTATTGTCTGTATTGACAGTGCCCTTCTGACCTTAGGGACTTTATACATTTTAAGTCTTTAGGGTAGGAAAAAATATTAAGGCAATACGGGCTTATATTGCTTAAATACATTCAGCAGCAAACTGCTGAAGGAAAACTCTTACAATGGTGTTAATTATAAATGACACTCTATTTACTGGCTTACTTAACATAATCATGGTCTAATATAGCAGTTAAATTATTTTCTTTCATTTATTTTTAACAGGAGATAAGCATCTCCTGTTTCCTCAAACAATTTTAGATATTTGTTTTCCTTAGTGAGACCTCTTTTTTAAAAACTAAAGATCATGGAGTCACAACAATACACCAAAATATAAAAATATTATAGGGGGATATACATACATACGAATACACACACATACACACACGGAAACATCATAGGGGGACAGTGCCTATGTTATAAAAGATTCAGGCCTAAAATTATGAAATCAAACACTACTTAGAACATTATCATTGTACTGGTCTTAGGTGTCCTGCTTCCATCTCCCTATGAGAAATCTCCACCATCAAAGTGCCTAACCCACCTTAACCTAGCCTAGCCTAGCTAGAGTCTTATCCTGATTCTGTTGGCGAAGAAGGGCTGGGCTCTTTTTGTCCTAAGGATCTCAGAAATGGAACTGGAATCAGTTTAAAGGACAAAGAAAAATGCTCATCAATAGTGGTTAGAGAAGACACTTTGTTATAGGTTTGCATAACATATCAATGCCTCAATTGTTCACTTGAAATCATTTTCTCATTACCCACGATGGGTTACAATTTGTGTCTCTGAAGGGCGGACACATCAGTGAGATGACAGGTATTGATGCAGGAAAGTATTATTTTTCTCTATCAGTAAGCCGACTGGCTGCGAACCTAGGAGCTTAGTCCTGGTCTGTAAAGAGAAGACCTGGGAAAAGTGGAACATAAAGCGAATTTTGGAGAGAGGATTCACCCAAAAAGGTGTTGTGAAGGACAAAGTTATAAGATATGAGAGGGAAAGGATGGAAGCAGTCATAGTACATTATAGTACATTACAGGGACATAAACCTGAGAAAGTTAAAAGGGCTTGACTTCACAAATAAGACAACTACCAACAAATTAAAAGAGCAATTCTGTTATGTGAAAGCAAGAAACGCAGTTTAAATTAACTAAATAATTTGCAGCTAAATGCAAACATCTCCTTGGATCTAACATCTCTATTATCTGCAACCTGGAAATGTGAACATGCAATCTGGGAAGGATGCTTTAGCACAAAAAGATGTAAAAAAATCCTAACAAAAAGAATTTATATTGCTTCTTTCTCTAAAGACTCTCCTTTTTTCCCCTCCTAGGTTATATGTGTGGTATGTAGAAGGCTGAGGGAAATATTTCAGCTTATGAAAACTAGTCTTTGCTTTAAAAGGAACAATAAGTTTTATATGTATGTGTGTGTGTATATATATACATATATATTTATAATATCTTAGTTGGAATCACAATATTGTTTCATGCCTGGACTTAAGAGTTATATGTTCCTTTCAGTTTGTATAGAGCTGACTCACGTTGTGACATCTTTTATTAGAAAAAAAAAGGGTTTTTTTAAAAATAATAATTCCTTAATATTGTAAAGACTTTTTATACTTAGACCAAATTTATGACATAGCTATGTCCAGCAAGATTGTCTGGAAGGCATGTTTCTGGAAAGCAAATCCTAATTCTTCATGACCTTAATTATAAAGAGATACATTTCAATGGTGGAAAAATAAAAATCCTAGGTTAAATTGAATCAAAACCTTGGCAAGGGAAGGATTACAATGGCAGCTGTTCCCATGGAATGCTGGGTACTCTACTTCAACGTGGTAAACACTTGATGTAATCCTAACCCCACCCCAGAGATGCAGTCTCACTTTTCCAAATGCCTCCTCAGGAGCTATAGTTAACAGGTATAGCATTTTATTGTATTATTTCATTTGAATGTCATAATGGTCATTTCAGCTACTCTAACGATTACTGTCACCACTTTAGAGATGAGGAAACTGAGACAAACTCCTTAATGGTGAAGTGACTTGACCATAGTCACATAGCTAATAAGTTCTAAAGACAAGGTTTTTAACTCACTCCATACCTAGAACTTTTCCCACTAAGCACACTGTTTAGCAGTCCTTGGCAATGCCATAATGATTGACACCAAGTTTTCTTCCAGGTATTTAGAATTGGGGGGAAGGGCAGGGAGAAGATGGAAAAAAGGAAGAGTGGAGCAGAGTAATCCTTGATGGGGAGGAGTGGAGCAGAAGTAGGGATTCTAGCATATGATCTAAAAACGTAAAGCAAATTAGTAGGTAGGGCCTAGAAGACATAAGTATTCTGAAGTCATTTCTTCCAATGCTTGCTCTCTTTTTTAAATGAGAAAATATAAGCAAAGTGTTTTTGCAAACCTTAAAGCAATATATAAACATTAGCTCTTAAGATTATTTCCTGTGTGACAAAGAAATGGTTTTCTTCTCTTTCTTGACTTGCAATAGAGGCCCCACTGGGGCTAGAGGAGGTATATAATAGCTGTCCCTTTCCATCCTATTTTTTTTTGGAGGGTGGAAGACAAGGCAATTGGGGTTAAGTGACTTGCCCAAGGCCACACAGCTAGTATGTGCATCAAGTGTCTGAGGCTGGATTAGAACTTGGGTCTTCCAGACTCCAGGGCCTTTGCTCTATTCACTGTACCACCTAGCTGCCCCCATCTTTTTTGTTTGTTTGTTTCCCAAGGAGATTTCTCTATCTTGTTTCTTCAGGAATACTCTTAAGTTAATCATTTTATAATGAGTTGATATGTTTGTTTCTTGACCATGTGAATATGCAAGAGACTTAGTGACTTTTTTTTCATTGTAGGGAACTCCCATTGTTGGAATATCCTTGACAAGCTGTTCACCACCTGGTTTGCACTCAGTAGACTAGTTCTAAGTTAGGACATAAATTCCAGCACTTAGCAAAGTATCTGGCACATAATAGACCTTTAATAAATACTGGTTGACCTGACTTAACTTAATCGCCTGAGACAGATAAGGGTTAAATAGCTCTCTCAATGTTCCTCAGTCAATGATGATCAGAGACAGGATTTAAACCTAGCTCTTCCTGACGTTAAGCCCAGAGTGTTTCTCACCCTGTATCCATTTTTAAAAATTACATTTGCAACAGAAAGAGGAACAAAGAAAAATTTCCCAGTCCTTGAGATGGATACTTTAATGGTAACAGACTACAGAGATAAAGGGGACCACATTTTGCTCCTGTCTTTTCAATCAGGGAGTATGATCTTCACATTTAAAGAGTTGTTTGTCCATCATTCTTGAAGAGGACCATGGCATCAGGAAGGTGATGCCATGACTTGCAAGTGAATTGTATTTAAGTGAGGGAAGACTGTGAGAAGTACCAGCTTCTTTCTCTCCTCCAGAGCCATTTGAGCTCATTGGCAAGATATAGATCAGGATGACTGGAGATGGCCCAGGTTGCAGTGGGAGACCGTGGCCTTTTAAAGTTAGTCCTTCCCAGGTCTCAGTTTGATTGAGGCAATACCCATTCAGTGATTAATAAATGAGACAAAGAGTAGCCTTTTTTACCTAGTTAAAAAAAAAAATCAGTCTGGGAGGAGAAGGTCCTCAGGATTTGTGGCCAAAACAGAAACAATTGCTGTTTACATTCACTCTGAGTCATCAGGGGTCAAACAATGACCAAGTGGGGCTTGGGTTAAGACCTATAGTTGATCAATTAATAAGAGCCAGAGTGATTTGGGTTTAAGGCATGGTCATTAAGAAAGAAATCTAGCCCATAAACCCCAAAATGTCTTTTAAGGTTTCAGCAATCAAAATTTGCATTCCTTTGGTCAGAACACCTACAGGTAAGGGTAGGATAACGTATGTGGACAGAAGGAAAGAAGGAATGGACAGAGAGGAAGGAGAGATGGAGAGGAGAGAGGAGCAGAGAGAAGGAAGGAAGGAAGGAAGGAAAGAAGGAAGGGTGAATGAGCATTGCTTCAGAGATCTGGGAAAGACTTTAACATTCAAAGAGTATAACAAACATGACTAAAATAGTATTGAAACCCAAAATAAGGGAGAAGGATGTAAAAGAACACCTAGCAATTATAAATGAATGTAAGTGTCCTGACCTAGAGTAATTAAAGCACAGGGTACTTAAGGAATTTACATATGTGATTATTGAACCATCTTAACAATTGAGTAGAGATGTATAATGGGAAGTATTAGACTTGGAGCCCAAGGACCTGGATTAAAAGCATAATTCTATCACTAGCCAGCTGTATGATACTGGACAAAGTATTTTTCTGGGCTTTTAGATGAGGTCCTCATCTTCCCTTTAAAATGTGTAAGTTGATATGGTTAATATGGGGCAGCCAGATGGCACAGTGGATAGAATGCTGGACCTGAAGTTAGGAAGACCTGAGTTCAAATCCAACCTCTCTGTGTGACCCTGGGCAAGTCATTTACCTCTGTTTGCCTCAGTTTCTTCAACTATAAAATGAAGATAACAGCACCTACCTTACAAGGTTATTGTGAAAATTAAATGAGAGAATATTCATAAAGCACTTAGCACAGAGCCTGGCACATAGGAAGCCCTATATAAATGTCAGCTTATTCTTCTCTTTCTTATCATTATCTCTAAGGTACATTTCAGCTCTGACATTCTAGGATTCTATTGGCTATCTCTGAGAAACAGTGGCATCTGGAAATAGGAAAATATAAAAGTAGAAAGCAGACTCTTGAATTTGTAGAATGGTGAGTTTGAGGCTGACACTGAGTGAAACACTAGAACTGTTTATTGACCTAGTGGTATGCAGGCTTTTATAAACAGAAATAGTAATACGTAGAAGCCAGCATTAACTTGATGAGAATAAAAGCATTAGTCACAAGATTTCATAATAAACTTAGAAATATCAAAATTAGTATTTTAAGGGGCATTCATCCCTTTCTCTTGCAAAGCTCATAATAATTATAAGCAAACTACTGTGAAGATAATTTTGTCTTATTCACCATATCCATTGAGGCACTTGCATAAATTGATAAATTATATAAAGAACTTGATGATATTCTACAAAATAAATCAATGTCCTATATTACTTTGATGGTTAAATTGCCACAGAGGAAACAAGTATTGTGAGACTTATGTACAAGATGAAGGGATGTCTACTGAGTAACATTACAATTATGTAGAGTGAGCTTGCTTTAATGAGCTAAACAATAAAGTAGTTGATATAAACCTGGATAGAGATGTCAAGTGGAATAGTTAAAATATCTGTCCTTAATCCTGTTTTGTTAAACATTTTTTATCAATGATCTGAATAAAAACTAATTGACATGTGTATAGCATTTGTCTATAAGGTGAGGCTGAGAGGCATAACCAACAGATTAGATGACAGAAATGAGATCCAAAAAAATCTCAACAAGTTATAACGATAAGTCAAATTAAACAAAAAGAAGAATTACACAGGATGTGAAAGCATAGAGGGATCATAATAAGTTATTAAAGGGAAAGCCCACAGTATTAAATTTCATCTTATTTAATTTAACTTATCATTATACTTTGCAAAGACAAGGTCCAGGCCATACAACGCAATGGGAGTCCTTCCTGAAACATAGCAAAAGAGAGCAGCAGAAGAAAAGCTAGAAGAAAATTTAAGATATATATTATTGAAAACAACTAACCTGGAAAACGGTTCAATGAGAGATGCTCTAAAAATTATCAGACTATATGAAAATAATGACTAAAAAACAAAAATCCCAGATACCATATTTCAAGATATTTTGAACAATAACTGCCCAAATCTATTAGAACTAGAGAGCAAAGTGAAGATACAGAGTCCATCAGTCTCCTCCTGAAAGAAACTACAAAATAAAAATTTCCAGTAACAAGACAGCCAAAATTTAGAGCTTCCAGGCCAAAGAAAAAATACTATAAACATCCAAAAAAAAAAAAAACATTCAAGTGTCCTGGATCCCGTCAGGATCAAACAAAACTTGGCAGCTGTCATTATAATGGGGAAGAGAGGAGAGCTTGGAATATAATATTCCATAATACAAAATATGTATATAATGAAGAATATGACAAAGCTGAGTATAATCCAGAGAGAGAAGAATTTTTAATGAAAGAAACTACTTCTAAGCATTACCCATGAAAAGACCTGCATTGAGGGGAAAAAAAAACAACCTTGAAATGCATGCACAGGAGTCAAGAAAAACATAGTAAGGCAAAATATATTTAATCAACTGGAAGGTGAACACACTTACTCATATAATAATGAATGGTTTATATCCTAATAGGAGGAGAAGAAATACATGTCTTCTCCAAAAGCTATTGTCTTCAAAGGTCAATGAGAAAGGTAAATGACAGGCAAGAGACTGGGTTAGTGGTATTTTTGTTTTGTTTTGTTTTGTTTTTCTATTCTGGTGGTATTACTAGAGGAAGGAAATGAGAGGGAAGGGAGAACATACTGGAGAGGAAGTGAGGAGGAAGAGGAGGGAGTTTACTATTATATTATATATCAATAGGGGTATATAGGATGAAGGATATATTTTACTTTCATCTGAACCAGACAATGACAAGTTAAGCACACACACACACACACACACACACACATACACACAATACACATAAGCTTGGTGTCCAATTAATACACAAATTCAACAAAGTATTAGGTGGGTGAAGGGACAGGGGGAAAAGATGTTTAAGAGAGATGATAGGATGAGTCAGGAGGTGGACCAAAAGCAAACTTCAATGTTTGAAAGTGGAGTCTGAAGAGGGGTTTAAAGGAAAGAAAAAAAAAACTGTCTGGGTGCAGATTAAGGGGAAAAGAAGTGCAAATGGTAGAAGCAGATTGCTTCAGTAATAATTCACTAGTGTTAAGTAAACCCATTCATTGATTTCTCTAAAAAAAAACAAAGGTAAGAAAAAGATCAAGAGTGCTGGATGGAAGGTATTACTCAATTAACAACCATAAGTATGAATATAAAGGGGATGAGCTCACATATAAAATGGAAAAGGATAGTAGAATGAAATAAAAGGTAGAATACAACAATAAGTTCATTACAAGAAATATATTTGAAATGCAAAAATTCACAGAGTTAAAATAAGCAGCTGGAGCAAAATCTATAATGCTTCAGCTTAACTCAGAAAAGCAGGAACAGCCATTATGAATTCCAGAGAAGGGATTTGTAAAAATAAACATAATAAAAAGAGGTAATTTTAAAAAATATGTTATGCTTAAAGGCAACATAGATTAATCAATACTTAATATGCATGCATATGAATGACATTTAAATTAATAGATAGTAAAACTATAAGAGTGGGAGATTCTAATGTACCCCTTCCAAAGCTAAACAAATCTAACAAAAAGATTAGTAAGAAATAAGTTAAAGACTGAATGGAACGTTAGAAAAATGAGAGGAGATAGATCCTGACAGTTACTGAATGGGAACATTTGCATAGCATTTTACAAAAACTGACCTTATATTGGGGCATAAAAACCCTCTGAAAAAAATGCAAGAAAGCAAAAATATTAAACATACCCTTTACTGATCACAATGCAGTAAAAAAATTATATTAAGTAAAAGGTCACACATTGCAGAAGTTACTAAAATTAATTGACTAAACAATTTAATCCTAAGTAATTGGTGGATCAAAAATAAAACCAAATATAAGAAACAATGGAAAATTTCATCAGAGAAAATGACAATAATACAACATACCCAAACTGATGGGATATAGCTAAAGGTATACTTGGGAGAAATTTATATCACTAAATGCTTTTATCAAAAGATGAGAGGAAGAACAGATTAATAAATATGCATGCAATTTTAAAAGAAAAGCAACAAGTCAAAAATTAAAATTAAACAACAAAATAGAAATTCTGAAAATCAAAGAAGATACTAAAAATAAAAAAATAAAACTAGAAGCTAGTATTTTTAAAATGAGTAAACAGCTAGCAAATGTTATTTAAAATTGAAAAGCAGTGATTTATAACAATTGAAAATAAAATAAATGAAATAATTTTGTCCAGTTATATGCCAACAAAACTAACAACGTAGATAATCTGTATGACTATTTGCAACAATATAAAATATTCAGATTATCAAGAGACAGTATATTATTTAAATAGCCCAATATAAGCAAAATAACCTAAATAATTAATAAACACCGATTTTTAAAAATTACCAGAACCAAAAGGATTCTTCACAAATGAAGCCTTTCAAATTCTAAAAAAAAAACCAAAAACCCAACACCAACACTTATTTCTAATATTACATAAACTGCAAAAATAGTGGAAGAAGGGACCTTCAAAAATTTTCCTAAGACATAGATATGATCTGCTTAATCCAGGAAAAAACAAAGCAGAGAAAGAAAATTATACACCAATATATTTAACAAATATCAACACATGAAATATGAGAAAAGAGACTTCAACAACATACATTAAAGAACATCCACTCTGGCCACATTGGACTCTAGACTCCAGAAATGTAGGTTTGGTGCAACAAAAAGAAAACCCTAAACAAAATGAACCATAATAACAACTTCATGATTATATCAAAAGATGTTAAATGGATTTTTTGACAAAATCCAATATCCGTTTCCCATTAAAATACCTTAATGCAAAAGTATGATACACAGCCTGAGGGCTACATGTGTCACACATTACTCCCAAGTAGAATTAGAACCAGATTAAAATGCAATGGAGAAATAGTTAACAAAATAAAAGAAAAATAAGAAAGCAAATAATATTAATATGTGGTTTTCTAAGTCAATATGTTGTCCTTTATGTACAGTTGAATGGCCCTAGTTTCTATTTGAGTTTGACATACTGTTCTAAAGCAGGATAAATGGAAGTGTTGTCATTATGCTAAGTCATTTTCATCTAAAATCTAGAGTGAATATTTTATATATATATATATATATATAT
>CM053594.1:188936404-188973319 GCA_028646575.1 Pseudocheirus occidentalis
GAATTTGGCTTAGGGAAGGAAAGACATAAACTCTAAATTGAGTATCTTGCCACATAGGAGAATAGGGGTGAGGGGGATAAGAGGGGGGGTGATGGAGGGAAAAGCGGGGTGGGGGAGGTGCATGGAAAGCATACATCTCAGTAAAGGGACAGGTACAGGGTAGAGAACAAAACAAGGGGGGGTGCAGGATAGGAAGGAGGGACATACAATTAGCCTCTCACAATTTGCCTACCATGGAGATATCTTGTGTAATTACACAGGGACAGCCTGTTTTGAATTGCTGCTCCTCCCAGTGGGAGTCGGTGACGGGAGGAATTGGAAGAATCTAGTATTTAAAGCTATACAATCAAATGCAACTGGGAAATAATACATTCAGGGATGGGGGCAGGGAGCCCCTCCCTGCCCTGCTAGAAAGCTAGAGGGGTGTTGGAGGAGGGCAAAAAGGGAACAGATTGTGGGAGGCTTCTTACAGTGGGATCAATGTTCTGAGCTGGGGGGTAGGGGCAAAAAGGGGAGAAAATCTGTAACTCAAAACCTTGTGGAAATAAATGATGTAACCAAGAAAATAAATTAAAATTAAAAAAAAGAAATAATTAGTACTGCCTTCTCTGTTACTTGTTCTTATCATCACCCCTGGGTGCACACTCCAGAGGTCTCCATTATGTCCCAAGAACCTCTTCATCCTACAAGATTCCATCAACGTGTGTAACATACTGTGCCTTCTGTCCTTAGGACCCTTATTTCCTTCTGATAGGAGGGTGAAGAGCTCCTCTTATGACTTACATTGTCCAGATCTGCCATCTCTTCGTTTCCTGCCTGCTACAGTCCTCTGATCATACCCCTTGACTAGGTACCTTTCTATTTCTACCACCTTTTCAGCTTCCTTTTGTGTGTTGTCTTCCTCTATTAGATTGTAAGTTCTTTGAGACCAGGCAGGGTCTTTTACCTTGCTTTATGTTATCAGAGCTTAGCACAGTGACCAGTACAACATAGGTACCTAAATGCCTATTGACTAACAGATCCTGTGCAATGGTCCAATTCCTTATTTGATTTTCCTCTTGCCCCCAATGTAGCTTAAAAAGTCTCTTTTGTTGTCCTTCACAGATTTTTTTGTCTTTTAAATTCCCTTGGCTACTTATTATGTCTTTCTTCTATATCTTTTGACCTCTCATTAAAACCAATCTTTGTCTGTTTGATCAAATTAAGAATACTTCATTGGTCCATTTAACAATTTTTAACAATGAAAGGTGGATATAGATATCTTTTCTCAGATCTGATCAAGAACTTCCATTGTATAGCTGAGTCCTGGAGAATAATGGCAATGTGAGTGGGAGTGTGTGTGTGTGTGTGTGTGTGTGTGTGTGTGTATGTGTGTGTGTAGTGAGGGAGATGGGGACAGTAACAGTATTCTGAGTCTGTGATGATATGATGACAGTATAGCAAACTGGCCCATGTATTTTAGCCTGTTTCTTTGACGTTTGGTTTTTTTTTTTTGTGGTACAAGGTTAATTATGAAGCACATATTCATCCCTTAGAGACTTTCCCTAAAAAGACAAATGGAAATGTTCTTATAGAATTGCATAAACTGATGATGGTATGAATAGAAAGTATTCAAGACATGCATAATTGCTTTTCTGCTTTTTATTTATAAAATCATCTCATAACACAAGTAATATCTTTAAAATAATAAATGTTTTGAAATAAAATAAAAGATTTCTTTAATCACAATATTTTATTTTTCTGAAGATAAGCTATTCCCCAAAATATAGTTCATTATCCTATATAAATTGATAGATCCATATTTGTAAAGTTCTTGCTATATGTTAGGCACTTTGCTAAGCATTGGAGAGTCAAATACAAGAAAGCAGGACAGTACCTGTCCTCAAGGAGCTTACATTCTTTTTGCAACTTAGGGCTTATCCCAGTGCCAGAGAAATATTCTGAGGCTACACCTTACGGTTCAATAATATTTACAGCTCTTTATTGAGTTCAGCTCAATGTGGAAATTAGAGTAGGGCTTTGAGCAAAAGAGAAAGTAGATGTGGTGTACAGAGGTGTAGGAGAGTTACTTGTCAGGTAGGATAGGCAAGGATTTTCTGGAGGAAAGAAAGAGAATCACTCTTGGCTAGGATGGTAAGGAGAAATGCCCCAAAGATGCTCTGGGAGCATCCCTTTTTCCTAGGCAGATGGGTGAGGTTGCTAGACCTGGATGAAATGCATGGTGGAAGCTAAGGAAAGTCTAGGATTCTTTTTTGCATACTCATGGTTCAGGGAAAGTTTTGGGTTTTTCTTTTTGCTCCTTTGTTTCTAAGGGAGGAAGGAACACCCCAAGGACAGAGTAGAGTGTGGGCCACTGACCACTTTAGGGATTTTTTTCCTATCTTTGTATGCAAGCATATTCTAATTAGAGAATGCTAACATGAAGGATCAGAGTCAAGGGCACCTGTTCATGTTAAGGAGACTACCAGCGAGTGTCATATGGGCCTGGGCTTTGGCGAGATAAGGCAAAAGCTTACTTGTTAGAGCTGTTGGACTCCAGCATTGGAGCAACAAATTATTGGAGAACAGGACCATGATGCAGACACTGCTGGAAAGTGACTTGTTGGAAATAATGTATCAGAAATAAATATCACATATTTATACATGTATGTGTGTACACATATCCATATGAATACACATATGATGTCTCATAGATCATAGAATTTAGAGTTAGAAGGGACATAATCTTGTCCAACATCCTTAAGGATGAGGAAATTGATGGATCCAGAGAGGCTGTGATTTATGCAAGGTCATTCAGGTGATAGCAAAGGTATTAACATTGTTTCAAATTTCTAAAGTACTTTAATGTTTTCAGAGTTATTTCCACATAATAATTCTGTGATATAAATAGTGAAGAAGATGAAATGGAGAGAAGCAAAGTTACTTGTTCATGGTCACACATTTGGGCAGGGTCAGAACATGAACCCAGATCTTTGGCTTCAAAGCCAACCCCATTCACTGAAAAAGAACATATTTTAAAGGATATGTTCAGGCTTTACAGAAACTGTATTTGGTTAAAAATAAGAAAGAAAAAATATGTGGCTTAATTTTGAACCTAACTTGGATAATTCTCCCCATAGACAGGCTACTGTTGGCTACTGCAACAGTAGCCCTAATCTTGGACTCTAGAAGATTAAAGAGGCAGCAATACTAGTGAAGGATAAGAAATCCTTAAAAACAATAATCAGCACATAAAAATATTTCAGTGCTTAACTAAAGCTTTTTTACTTTATACAAAAGATTTCCAGAATAGAAAATCAACTTCTCCCAGCACAAAGATAGATTTCATAAAAAAATCAAACTTTACTTAAAAAATTATCTACTGCTGATTTTTTTCTGGTAAAATAATATTACCACTTTGAATTCCTTATGTTTCTTTGCTTCTTCCAACCTTCCTTCCTTCATTTCTCTTCATGTGTATTCCATCCTGCCACCATTTCAAGTCCTTGCCATTTCATATGTAAAATTTATTGAATAAAAGGAAAAATTATAAATAATTAGCTGGAAAATGAAGGTCTTAGTTCAGAATATTTTTTGTTTACATGTTGCCAAATAACTCATTTGACTGATATTTTCACAATAATTGATTTTTCTAGTGCCTTACAATGATCTGGAATCAGATGAAGTGACAACTCTGAACACAGAAGATACCCAATGGTTCTAGAAATCTTATCTGTTGAATTTATTTTAAGTTTTACATTTCCTTTTGAAAAAGCCTTCACTATGCATGTCACATGTTTAGTACAATTGGAAATAAATCCTCCAGCTTTGCTCCTTTCTTTGTTCCCTCCCTGATTTCAGCTTGTGTATCCATTTTGTCTGAGCAGTTATTTTGTCCAGCAGTTACATTCATTCTATTCCTCTTTTGAGAGAAAAGTACCCTCCAGGCCTGTGCTTACTTTGTTCTACTCTTTTATGTTTGCTGTGATTTTATTATAAGTTCTGAAAAGTAGTAGCCAGAATTTATTGAACTTTCTCCCTTAGTGAAGAACGAGCTAGTAACCAAACACAAATGTTTGGTCAGGATTATTGGGCATATGAGTATCCAGCAGCACACTCCCTCCAACAACAGAGTGAAGAGATTTAACTTGGCAAATAAAAATGAATTTTGGTGGGATCATAGGAGTCATGCAATGGACTGTCTTTGCAATAATCTTAAAGCATAGGAGGATCACAATTCAGTGGTTTCTCTTGCAAATAGAAGTCATTCATTTACTAATAGATGTAAATATCTGAAATCAGGCAGAAATGAATCCAAAAGCTTGATAATCTTTTTAAGTCTATGAAAGTAAAACTTACTATAGAGTCATAGGTTTTGGAATTTGAAAAGAATTTGTCATAGCTACTTCCTGCATTGAAAAATGGTCTTATTTCTACTGTGTACATATTTTGCATATACTTATATGTGTACATGCTATTTTCTCTGATAGAATGTAAGCCCCCTGAGGACAGGAACAGTTTCATTTATATCTTTGTATCCCCAAAATGTAGCACAGTGCCTGACATAGAGTAAGTGCTTACTAAGTGCTCTTTGATTGATTATATTATTCTAAGTCTATTACTGTCTGTGTTGCTAATTGATTTCATAAACAGATAGGAAAGAAGTGTGCCTTGAATATTATTTATTCTCAAAACTGTCAGAAAAATATCCCTGTGATTTTTCAAGGAAAATCTCCAATGAATTAATGAAAGAATGAAAATACATTTTAAAAATGCCTACTTATATATGAAGCACTATATAAGTGATGATCATACAAATAGGAAAGCAAGAGACTTCTTGCTCTCAAGGAGTTCTCATTCTAATGGGAGGAGATAACATGTATAGAAAGTGCTGTAGGACTGGTAGAAAGACCCAGTGGTCTTGTCTTCTAAAGAATACAGCAAAAAGACAGACAGCTGTTATGTGTCTATAGTGTCATTTCCATCAATAAAATCTATTAGATTCTGATGCTGAACCATTCAAAGGGGATAATGACTTGGGCATCTAGAACTCTTTTCTAGGGCCTTTATTTACTTAGGTTGTTGAGATGGAGGCTGCAGCATTTAGAGAGGAAGTTGCAAGGGTGTATCTCTATAAAGGTTGTTGTCTATAGGGGCAGACTGGACCAGTCATATGGGAGGAGCAAGAATTATTAATGGGAGATATTGGGTTTATCTGCCCATTTGTGGAAGCAGTTGGTATCAGTAGGGATGAAAGACCTCTTCTCTACAGGGGTTACTCCCCTAGATGAAGGAACAAAAATTTGTTTTATAGTCAACATTTTTCTACGTGTTACAAAAAGCCTGAAATAAAGACCTCTATATTTAATATCAATGTCATTCTCCTTTTGGTCTTGCTTTACAGGTATAAATAATGGAGTATTAGACTGTTTGAAAAATTAAAATGGAGGGTTACCCAAAGGACAAGCAAGAGGAACAAAGTAGGCAAAAGCATGTTATATATAAGTTCTTATTATATAACTATATAATATTTTATTGATAAATCATCACAGAAAATGGCATTAAAGATGAAATATATACATGTGTATATGTGTATATACAGGTATACATGTATATATGAACATGCATATGTATATAGGTATATACACATATATACACATATGTGTATGTACACATATACACATACACATACATACACACATACACACATACGCACACATACACACATACATATATGGGGCAAAGACAATGAGTTGTTCAGGAGGCAAATGGATAGCCCCGGTGCTCCATTGGTATACTTCTGGTGTCACATGGTAGCAAGGAAGGCCCCCGAGATGGACCACTTATGGTGAATTTATAGATAAAATAGGCAGGAGTTGAATGGGATAGTCAGGTATGAATGGATTGTGATCTGCTGTGTTAGAGGGAATACTCAGATCAATTGAGAATATTAGGGTTGTAGATATTATGTCAAAAAAAGAATATTCATTATTACTCATTTTTATTCATAAATTTGTGGGCTTCTTTGATTCTTGTTCTTTTGGATATAACTAACTGTGGAATCATTCTTCGCTATCTGGGATTTAACAACTGGAAAATATTTTTTCCTTCCTTAAACTGTTTTATAATATGTGCACTTTAAGATTTCCCCTTGTTATGCCTGGCTAGTAATCCATGACATTTAGAATTGCTTGTGAGAATTCTTATTCACCTGTTCTCTGCTTTGGTAGAATTTAATACTAATCTAAGGAATCTAGTAGGCAAAAAAAAATAAAGCCTGTCTCAAAATGAAAATTCATATATAAAAAAAAATTCCCTTCTTAAAGAAACAGCACTTTAACACTTTTAGTGCAGGGAGTTCAAAGACTTTTTTTCCCTCAGATTTTGATAACTATTTCTTTTCTATGTATTTTCTTTTTTTTTTTTTTTGCTTTTTGGAGGGCAGGTTGGGGTTAAGCGACTTGCCCAAGGTCACACGGCTAGTTTTTCGTGTTAAGTGTCTGAGGCCGGATTTGAACTCAGGTACTCCTGACTCCAGGGCCGGTGCTCTATTCACTGCGCCACCTAGCCGCCCCTCTATGTATTTTCTAATAATTTTTTCCTATGTGTTTTATTTCAAGTATTTAAAAATATTCTGAGAGGAAGTCCCTAGACTTCATATTGCCAGAGGGGTCCACAAAAGGAAAAAGTTTAAGGACTCCTGCTTTAGAATAAGTATTTAACAATAATTATCACAAATTTCAAGTAGTTTAAAAAGCCTATTTCATCAGTGCTATGGATAAATTCATCCTAAGACAAGTTTTTGGTACCAGTCTTTTAAACAATGACTTATACAAACACTTTACATATAAAGAAATAGAAGGAATATTACTTGCCCAAGTTACATTGGTAGTGAATAGCACAATTGTTATTTGAACCCAGTTTCTCTACCTCCAAATCCAATGATTTTCCTAGACATATTTATCAATGTCCTTTCTAAATGTGATACCCAGAAGTAAAAACATAATGTGAGTTGTCCTCTAACCACAAGAGAGAACAGCAGGACCATCACAATCCCAATCTTAGATACCACATGTTTCTCAAACTGGTCAAGATTACATTAGCCTGGATAACTGATATTGATCTTGCAGTCCACTAAAATATTCAATCTTTTCAAAAAAAGCATAGTGAAACCTCCCCATGTTGTACCTGTGAAATTAATCCTTTGAGCTAAAATGTAAAAAACTCAACATTTACCCCTAATGAATTTCATCCTATTAGATCCATTGTTCTGGCCTGTCAAGATCATTTTTGAATTCTGTGTCATCCATTGTGTTAACTATTCCACTCAGTTTTATGTCACCTGCAGATTTGATAATGATGCCACCTATGTTTTCATTCAGACCATTAGTAAATATTCTGAACCATAGGACTGTGCATAGTTCTCTGGAGAGTTCCACTGGAAACTTTCTTTCAAGTTTATGGAGTCCAATCATTCAACTAGTTCTTTAACAAATTTTAAAACTTCGCAGTTCATATCTCTCCATCTTTCCCATAAGAGTAATACAAGAAGTGCTATTAAAATCCCAATAATACAAAACAAAAGAATTTCCACAGTCCAATAGAATATAAGCTTCTTTAGGTCAGTGACTTTCATTTTTGCTTCTGTAACCCCAGTGCCTAACATGATGACTGGCAAATAGGAGGCACTAGTAAAAATGTTTATTCAGTGAATGAATTAATGAATTTCAGAGTACTGTCCAAATAAAAACAGTCTGGCATGACTTGTTCTTGGTATATTGACATCCACTCTGCCTTTCCACTCTAATGACCAGAGGTTCTTTCTCCTACATTAGAACATAAACTCTATGAGAAAAGCAATTATCTTGCTTTATCATCAATGCCTAGTACAATGCTTTGCACATAATGTGTTTAGTAAATGCCTTTCATTCATAAAGCCTCAACTATGTCTTTATTTTCACTTTTTCTTGCTTTAGATTGTTCACCAATTATCCCTACAATATTCTATGACTTTGCCTTGACCCAAAGACAAGTTAACTGGCCTATAGCTTGGCATTCCATTTTGTTTCCTTTTTTAAACATTTTAAATTAGGGTATTTTTTCTCCAAGTCTATGATACTTCACTTGTTTTCTATAATTTTTCAAAAATCACTGACAGTGGTTCATCAATTTCTTCTGTTACATCTTTCAGTATCTAAAATGTAGTAGTTTATTTGAGTCTAATGTTGTACTCATAGAAGGTTCTTAGGTGCTTTCTTCCTGTATCCCTATTTATTTTGAGTGTTAAAACCCTATCAATCATTGCTGTCTGGGCTTTCTAATCTAAAGTCATGTTCCCTGGCAGAGAAAGGAGAAAAAAATAAGACTTGAGCATCTTCTCTTCCCCTCACTTGCTGGTTAATATCATCCTATGCACTCAAATCTGTAGTCCTGGTCTTTTGTGACCCTATTTTCATTAATATGACTAAAAATAAATGAAGCATGTTTTAATACAAAATTGGAGAATCAACAAATTCTCATAAATAAACAAAACATAAGAACAAAAGAAGAAACTTTGAAAATTACAGTGGAAATAGAACAATGGAAAACAAAAGGATCATACAAATGATAATTAAAACTAAAAGTTGGTTCTTTGAAGAATAACAAAATCAACAACCAAACAAGATCAATAAATGAATGACAGAGAAGAAATTTTCAAAAGATTACCAGAACCTACTATACAAATTATATCTTAACAAAAATAAGAATTTGATGAAAATAAATGATTATCTATAAAATATAAAATAAAAATACAAATAGGAAATGAAACATAAATAAAATTGAACAACCTGTAGATGAACTATCCTGTGGAAAAATAAAAGCCTGACTCAGACAAATTTACAGGTGATTCTATCAAATGTAATAAGAGCAATTAAGACTTTTTCTACACAAATTATTCTCAGTATGTAAGAAATTAAGCACCCTAACAAATTTCTTTCAGAAGACTAAATGTTTTTAATACCTCAGCCAGGGAGCCATAAAGAAGATAACTAAAGAGTATAAAACAATTTTGCTAATGAATATTTATATGAAAATTATAAGAAAAATCCTAGCAATAAGACTACCATAATATATCAAAAATATTAACTAAGATCAAATTTGATTTATACCAAAGATACAAAGATTATTCAGCCTCAGAAAAATAATTAATGTGATTAATCACATTAAAGACAAAATCAAGTAAAATCACAATTTTATCAGTAGATATACAAAATGTGGCACTTATTTATGCTAAAAACATGAAATCGATCTCTTAATATATCCAAAATGAAAAAAAAAACTTAGCAACATTTGTAATGGAGATATATTAGAGGCTTCCTAAATAAATAAAATCATAAATAAAGCCAGGCTATCACTTATTATTTGACATAGTTCTTCATATGCAGGCCATAGCAATAAAACAAAAGAAAGTATAGATATAAGAAATTGACAAAGAGGGGCTAATGCTAACATGATGGTTTAATCAATGAATCAACAAGCATTTATCAAATACTATCGTGATATATATGTATATATATATATTAATGGAGATGGATTAAACCTATTCATTTATACAATAAATCTTACAATGATTTATCTATATTTTTGTTGTAATCACTTCTTTGATAAGATTTGGTACTGAATTTACAATATTTTGAAACATTATTTAATTTTTTGTCATTAAACCACTCTTTTATCACGAGGATATTAAGTGTGCCCTTGATGAATAGTTCATTTCTTGGTCTTGTCTATAGTTTTCAATGACCTTAAAATCAGAGTATTGAAGCATGTTTATCTACACTGAGTAAATTCCTTGATCTTTTCTGATGAGTAATGCAGTGTAAGGATGTGTTGTAGTATCCCATTTCTGTTTGGGAATTTCTATAATTCTAGAACAATTTTGCTTTTTGGTATATCAGTATGTTTATCAGACTTCATTGTTCCCCAAGGGAAAAATACTTCCAAGACTACTGGAAGTAAAATAAAAAGTCCAAGCATATTCTGGGTAGATGTTTTTCAGGCTGATGAAATTGCCAGGTTCTCAAAGGTTTATTCAGACTTCATCTGTCAATGAATGATATTGCTTAAATGAAAAATTAAGTTTCACTAGTAAAAAAACTACCTTTTCCCCCTCATCTTCATTACTTCAGTCTTTTTATTGTATTGCCCATGACAAATGATTTTCTTCATAGTGATGGTTAACCATTTGTTAAAACTCAGCTTCCTATTGTTCTTCCAACTTCAAGAAACCTATACCTCACTATTGAGGAATCAAAAATCTAGGTTATGCATCCTTATGAGCATATATATATATATGTACACATATACACACATGTATATATACATGTATGTATATATACACATATATATCAGATATATACATCTATATATCTCCTTTCTGAGAATTAATTAGTCTTTTAAAATATTTTGTCAGTTTTTGGTATTGATTTTTATTTCTTTTGATGTTACTGATTTTCTTTGGTATGACTGATCCCATTTCATTGTGGATTTGAATGATCTTGAAATACTTGACTTCACTGAAAGCCACAGAAATATCTCCAATAGTTATTGAAGTATACATTTTAAGATCTACAGCTTTTGCACATTTCCTTAGAGTAACATAAAAATTTAAAAACCATAGAAATAAAAACCAAACAAAATGGAGAATTGGAACATATATATTCCAGTTCTCCAAAATATATTATCCAACTAAGAGGGACTAAATGAAGGTGACAAACCAGTTCAACATGATCTCACCTGGTCAGGGTCAGGCATTCTTAGTCAGCCTAGTGTCAAAAGAAGCATATATGCTCGATCAGTGCTTTCACAACATGAAATCATATCAAAATTATTGCTTATCCCAAGTAATTTGCACCCTTATGTCTGTACTAGGAACTAAAAATGCAAAGAAGAAAATAATAGCAAAGTACCTGATACATAGTTGGTGCTAACTAAATGCTTGTCTCCTTCCTTCCTTATATGCCTAACTACACATGAAATGTGAATATCTAAATCATTACTGATATCAATGTAGATAAATGTGTTATTTCTAACAATATGTTTCTTAATGGAATGCATTGTTTTATTTTACATTTGAGGAAACTGAGGCAGACAGAATTTAAGGGACTTGCCATGGTCACACAGGTAATAAATGTCTAAGGCCAGATTTAAACTTAGAAAAATCTGAGTTTACCAGGCTGTAGTGCCAACATGTAGCAACATGTAGCAGCACCAATGGTGACTATGAATATGTTGGTATAATTCTGAATAAAAACATATGGAAGATAGAAGCAAAAACATTTATTCAGACATGAGAAAGCCAAATACCAAAACCAGAAAACTAAATCCATCATAGCAACAAAGAAGTTAATACACATTATCACTGTAGGAAGCAGTACCATCCCAAAGCCATCCCACAAACACTCATAATACGTAAGCTGTCTCCTTGCCTGCGTCTTCTCCTCCTGTGTTCTAATTGCTCTCACTCCCAGTTTCCTCTCAGTTCTGCTCTAACTGTTTAGAAAACTCCTCCCATGTGATTACATTTGGCCTATTAAGGAGCAAGGAAGAGCTTCAAATTCCCATTACCATTACACAGAAACAGTGGTCTGTCTGCTCATTAGTTTGGGCAATAGCATCTGTTACTCAGGAAAGATATGTAGTACACGATACTTGAGTTAAATTTTGAAAGAACCAAAGAATCCTAAGAGGTAGAGGTAATGAGGGAGTACATTCCAGATATGGGGGACAGACAGTGCAAAGGCATTGTGGAGTTAGTTAATTAGAAATCTCAAAAGAATTCACAAAGAATCTAATTTAGGCAATTAATTGCTTCAAAAAGTATTAATATACAGAAGAAATACATAAAAATCATCAACATATCTACACAGCAATAACAATAAGCAGAAGGAAATGAAAGAGAAACTCCATTCAAAATAACTCCAAATTTATGATTTTTTTAGGAGTCAATCTATGACAAGACAATTAATATTTGTACAGTTACAATATAAAAGTAATTATAAAATACTCAATGCAGAAATAAGCAAAGATAAATAAGATATTAATTACTCATTGTTGGGCTATGTCAGTATAGTAAAATTATTGATATTACCTGATAATGCATATTTAGTGCTTTACCAATCAAAGCACAAAGCAGTTACATCAAAGAACTACTAGACAAAATAATTTAAAAAATCATTTGGAGAAATAAAAAAATCTAGAGCCTAAATGGAAATGGTGGGAAAAATAGCAATGAAGAGGGAATAGTACTTCTATACCTCAAACTAGATTACAAAGCAGGAATTATTAAAAAAAATAATATTGGTTAAAGTGAAACAGATCAGAAAAGTGCAAACAAGAAACAGTCAAGCTCAGTGGTCTAGTGTTGGATAAACAAGCACATAAACTACTTGGAGAAATACTTACTATTAGCCACAAATTGTTGGGAAAACTAGAAAATAGTTTGGTAAAAAGTAGGTTTATATTAGGGTAAGCTACGTGGCACAGTGAATAGAGTGCCTGGCCTGGAGTCAGGAAGGCTCATCTTCCCAAGTTTAAATCTGGCTTTAGACAGTTACTAGCTGTGTGAACCTGGGCAAGTCACTTAATCCTATTTGCCTCAGTTTCCTCATCTGTAAAATGAGCTGGAGAAGAAAATGGTGAACCACTCTAATTTCTTTGCAAAGAAAACCCCAAATGGGGTCACAAAGAATTGGGCATGACTGAAAAAGACTGAACAACAACAGGTTTATGCTAGAATTTCATACCATGTACTGAAATATGAGACTTAATCATAGGATAACATGGCTAAACTTGGCCTCTTCCTCTCATGGATAGACCTATTCTATTTCTTGTCTCCATCCCTCCTCCATGGTTGCCATGCACTGAAGGGTTTAGGATTTCTCTTTCTTTGCCATTAACTCTAGACCTCATTGATCTTATTCCCTGCCCTAATCCCACCATCCTCTCCCACTCCATTTTAAGGGCTCAGTGGCTAGCACTCTCATTCCATTTAGCTCTTCAATAGTGGATAGCTTTCACAAAGGAATATTTACTTTAAAGAGACAGGCATTTTCTTCAACACCTCCAGAGCATAATCTCATGTACTATCTTGCATGGGGAGAGCTAGTCAAGAGTAGACTTATAGTTTAGCTCAGTTCCCATATAGCGTTGTCCTACCAAGTTCATTTCACCTTCTGCTTGACTGAAATACTGGAATCTTGCTCCTTAGAACTTCTCTTCTGGGTTAGCTGAATTCCTGTGCTCTCAGATTTTCTGGGTTCTTCCTCCTTGACCAGATCAGAGACTACACCTAGAGTGGAAAAGGAAAGACCAAACACTCAGCTACATTTCTTTGATCCACATGACCTTTTGTGGTGAAGCAAGTGAATAAGGAAGTCCTCAGGTCTTCTGCCCATAGCCATCCCTCCATTTTTCATGGCCTTACTATCTGTGAGTGAGTTATCTTTTTCCCTCATGCTGGTACAACAAGCTACAGCCAGTAGTGAGTCAAACTGTATTGAAGACACGCTCAGTTGTATCTACCCAGCCAGTGGAAACAATGTTCCTCCCAAATATTCTGGGCCAGCACAGAGGGTTCATTTCTACTGTGGTCTTCCAGTCTCTCCAAGTGGAGAGGTGGCATCTCAAGTGGATTGCCCATTACAATAGAAAAGTCATAATATAAAAAACTAGAGGAAAATGTAAGGAGATACCATTCAAACTTGTAACTGGAGGAACATTTTTTAGCCAAACAAGTGATAGAAAAGCCCATAAAGGATAAACTACTGCAGAATATTCCAATCATCATATATAAATTTAAGAGCTTTGGCATGAACCAAATCAATGTTGCTATAATAAAAAGGGAAGTTGCTGATTGGGCAAAATTTTTTACATCAAAATCTCTGATGAAATTAAAATATCCAGGCTATGTAAGGAATGATCACAATACTTAAGACTGAGAGTGATTTGCTGAGATAAATGGCCACAGGATATAAATTAATTATTCTCAAAAGGAGAACAAATTCTTGACAATCACATGAAAGATTGCTCCATCATTAATGATTAGAGAAATACAAGAGAACTGCATTTTTATGCAGTACAAATTCTCAACAATGACAATAGTGCTGAATGGACTGCAGGAAGACAGGAACACTAGTAATTTATTAATGGAGCTATGAATTTGTTCAGAAGTTCTGGAAGATAATTTTAAATTACATAAAATAATGACTAAAATATTCGAGTCCCTTTGATTGAGAGGTCCTACTATTAGACATGTAACCCATAATACCAAAATATTTATGATAGTACAACAAACATTGAGCCCATTGATTGGTATATGGTTTAGTGAATGAATAAATGAGTGAAAAACCATTTATTAACTCAGTGGTTCTCAACCTTCCTAATGCTGTGACCCTTTAATACTTGTATGTAGACATATCTGCATGTGGGTGGACCTAGCTGGAGACAGATAGAGGAGTGGTGTCTTGGTTCCTAAGACCATTGAAATGTGTGTTTTCCAATTGACACCCAAAGGGTAGCAACCCACAGGTTGAGAACTGCTATATTAAGTGCTTACTATGTGCCACCATTGTGCTAAGTTCTATGGATACAAATAAAAAAAGCAAGACAGTCCTTGCTCTCAATAAGCTCATATTCTAGTTAGAAAAGACAACACATATAAAATATTTTAGCTTCAGGGAAGATGGAAAAGTCCAGAAATCATAAGAGTTTAATAGTGGTATAGATGTCTAGGCCCTAGGGTGCTTAGGGTTTATCAACAGGTCAGATGACAGCACCCATGAATATACTTGCAGAGAGAATAGGGGAATTGCAGTTTTCTCCTGACAAATTCTTCCCCTGTGACTTAGACAGATAGACAGACAGACAAGTTGCATCCTAGAACAGGGCTAAGGAAATGCAAATCTTTTCCTCACAGCAACCCTGCAAGCTAGATATGAGATGTAGTATTGGGTTTAGAGTTAGAAGACTGACTCTGCCACTCACTATTGATTTAACTGTGGGGAAATTACTTAGTTTTCAGTCACAATTTCTTTATGTGTAAAACGAGAAAGGTTGGAGAATAAATGATATACCCACACTCACATGGACAGCAAATATTTGAGCCATGAGAGGAAATAAAGATCTCCTGAGAAGACTCAAGGGGTACATGATCACTATGTTTAATTATTTGTGGGGTCATGATAGGCCACACAGATGAAACTTCTTTCTGGCACCATACCTCAGCATGAGGAGAAATGGGTATAAGTTCTAAAGAGACAAATTTAGGGCAGCTAGGTGTTTCAGTGGATAATGCTGGCTTAAAGTCAGGAAGACTCATCTTCAAACTGTGGTGGTAGAGAAGACTTTTGCAAACCTCTTGGAAAGCAAGGAGATCAAATCAGTCAATATTTAAAGAATTTAATTCAGACTATTCGCTAGAAGATCAAATATTGAAACTGAAGATTAAATACTTTGGCCACATAATGAGAAGATAGGATTCATTTTTAGAAAAGACCCATATTCTGGGAAAGACTGAAAGCAAAAAGAAAAGAGGACGACAGAGGATGAGATGGGTACATAGTGTCATGAACTTGAACAGATTTTGGGAGATAGTGGAGGACAGCAGGATCTGACATGCTATAGTCCATGGAGTCATGAAGAGTTGGACACAACTGAATGATAGGATGACTAAACAATAACAACAAAGAAAAAGAAAAAAAACCTCGAACAATTCCTGTCCCAAAGTAGAAGGGGCTGCCTTGGGAAGCAATGGTTTTCCCCTTGTTAAAGATCGTCAAGGAAAGGTTAACTGACTATTTGTTAGATATGTTATAGAGCAGTGGTGTCAAACTCAAATAGAAATATATAATCTATATATAATGATCCTTATGGACTATGTCGACTTAGAAAGCTACATATTAATGTTATCTATGTTCTATTGGATTTTTATTTGCTTTACTAAATATTTCCTAATTACATTTTTATCTGGTTTAGACTGCATGTTGTTGGAGCAGTTATGAAGCCTACCTATAACAAAAAGACAGAAAAAGTTCCTTCTCCTCAAGGAGCTTACATTCTAATGAGGGAAGACAACACATAAAAGGGAACTGAAAAGATGGGTAAGATAGGGAGAGGACAAAAAGCACTGTGGTAAAGTCTGAAGAATTAGAAGCAGAACTGGGAGAAGAAAAAAAGATGGCTGACGTGAGCTGTTCCTCAGAATGGAGGTTCTGGGTAGAACTCTTGGGCTTCCAGCATGAGAGGCCACTGACATACGGTGGTAAAGTCCAGGGAGTCTGAAGTAGCTACCTCCTACTTTGAGATCTGATAATTCAGTGATTTTGTGACTCGAAGCCTATATACTTTATACTATCCAATCTACCATGGAGCAACCAATTGTATTTTACCATTTTAAAAGGTATAACCCCCCTGTTTGTTCTCAATAACTGCTAAATAAAGATAGTTATTTCCTATTGTCTACTTTTCTTCCTACTGTGTAGTAATTACCCTAGGGGACAATTAGAATATTCTATCCTAAATATTTCCTTTTTAAAAAGATATATTTGTGTTCTAAAAATGCTATTACAATAACACAAGTGGTTTCTATTTGTAATTGTCCTCTTAATGCTAAGCATAAAATGTAGATTCAGTTTAGCTTCGAAAACCACAATACATATTATTCTGGTATACCACATGTGTGAAGTGTAGACACAATGGGGTCTTTACAGCAAACATTTCATCACTTTATTTAGATCTCTTTACCATATTGAACATAGACCCTGACCAAGCTGGCATGAATTGCTTAGGATTGATGCCAGAAAACTGACAAAATGTATTTTTTTTGGGTATTTTCGTGTCTTCCTTTAAAATAAAAACTAAATAGGTTTATCTAATTCCTAGATTCATTTTAATTGCATTTGCAAAACATAAGAAGAAAAAATTTGCCAAGACTAGGCTCTATTTCCAATATACTTAAATATATGTTTAAGTTCAATGTTCCTGTCAAATGGGGGCACGTTAAATCTTATTAAATGTAAACGAATTTCTTTCTAAAAGTAAAATTTTCCCATTATTGTTTTTTTAACTCTTTAGAAATTGTGCAGTTCAGAAAATTTTAGAGGGGAAATTAAGGGTTAAGATAATAGTTAATACCCCTACCTATTTGGTTAATTCTATACCATTTCATAGCACTCTTTTTCCTCACCATGATAGTTATGCAAAGGTAAGAACTAAGGGTCACCACCATACTATAATGAATCACTAAAATAGGCCTTTTGTGAAGGAACTTGAAATTTGCAAGTTAAAATCTTTCAAATTATAATTTCTTAATACCAATTTTTACTGTTTTGTTTTCCCCTACCAAGGGCTGGCAATATTATATTCAAATGCTCAGATTACTCTGAGATCTCATTAATTTGAGAGTTCATGCCAATAAAGCAAATCATAACCTAATCTATGTCTGATGATCCTTTGCAATTCTGGTCCATGCCTGCCCAAGATTTTGATTTAGGAGACCCATTCAACAAATGTAGTAATTTGACTGACCCTGTGTTATTTCCTGCTTTTGCCATGTGACCAATCCATGCACAAAAACTTACTCTGATGTATCATCATGGCACGAAAATGACCCTGGGTTTTCAAAACTAATCCTGGTGTAGCACAAATTCTGAAAGTTCCCACAATGCTGGAAAGGCTTCAAGTATGGCTCCTACAACAGGTTGAATCTATTTTCCAAGACCTATCTGGCTAAGTAGAGAAAGGCATATCATCTTGTGAGCTGGTCACTTGCTGAAGTATCTATCTATCTATCTCTCTATCTATCTATCTATCTATCTATCTATCTGTCTGTCTGTCTGTCTGTCTGTCTGTCTGTCTGCCTATTTACTTATGCCATGGCAACCCATGAAACCGTTATCCTAAATCACAGGGGAAGAATTTATCAGGAGAAAACTGCATTTCACCCCTCTGCTCTAGTTAGCACCTACAGGCCTTTGTGATCAGTGTTTTCAATCCCAAAGAAGGTGTTTATACTTCTTACATCTTACCTGTGGGTCCAGTGCTTTCCCTATTCCTAACAGCTGCCCAAGAAGGAATGTTTAAAGAAGATCTGAGCAGATAGCTCTCATCTCAGAATCAGGTCTCATCCCTGATTTTTATTGCCTTGCCTCTCATGAATCCTTAGTTCTTGATTTCTCGTCTCCTAACCACATTTATATGATGATTCCAAGATTCTTATGATTTAGATGAATAGAGCACAGGATTTGGAGTCAGGAAGACCCAAGTTTGAATCTAGTTTCGAACATTTGCTGCCTATATGATTCTCAGTAGGTCACTGAAACTCTGCCCGCCTAAGTTTCCTTGACTGTAGAATGGGAAAAATAAGGATTTTATCTTCTAGAGTTGCTCTGAGCATCAAATGAGTTAATTGCGAAGTGCTTATCACAGTGGCTAGCACATAGTAGGTGTTTCATAAATGCTCACTCCTTCCCCTTCTCTTTAGATTCTCAATTCTTGGCCTATTCCTAGTCACAAATCTTTAGTCCTTCTTGTTACTTCTTATGCATCTTTCCTTTTGCAGGTTGTGATTACTTTCTGATCCTTTAGCCCATGTTGTAATTCTCTATTTTCTAGGTAGGGTGCTTGTCATTGACATTTCAAAACTGATTATACTTGAGCTTTTGGCTTCTCTATTTCCCTTCATTCTTAGTTCACCTACAGTCAGACTGTAATTGGCACATGGTGAACAGGATTTTCTCCCAGGGTGCCATTATCTGGAAAATAGGTGCGTTCATTCTCAGGTCACAGCTCCAACGATCTCATTGTCTTGATATCCCTTAACTTTAGTGGCTTTTCTATGTTATCTCCATTTTATTCTGATATAACTTGTTTGTACTTAATTGTTTGCATGTTGTCTCCCCTATTAGACTGTGAGCTCCTTGAGTGCAAAGAATGTCTTTTACCTTTCTTTTTATCCCCAGTGTTTATCCCAGTGCCTGGTACATAATGGTGCTTAATAAATGTTTATTAATTGATTGATTTAATGATTGACTGATACCCTTTCTCCAGGTTCTCTTAGTGCAATTGTATCCACAGTCAAATTAAATTGTTTTCTGTACTGCAGATGCACATGTTCAGCTCTCCTCACCTGGGGCCGTCTCCCTAAATAAATTTTCCCCATGCATATAGTTTTGCTAATTACAGTTCTGCTTCTAACCTTATGATACAGGCCCTACCTTTGGAGGCCCTAAACACCATTTAACCATTTCTGTTTGCCTATTGCCCACATTTTTGTATGATTTACTACAAAACTTCAAAGAATTGGGGTATTATTTGTGTTGATAAGACTGCTGTGAATCCCTCCATATCTTAATAGACAATTTAATGGGCTTCTCTGCCCTCTCCCCTTCCCTCACCTTTAAGCCCCAAATTCATATTTGATAGCCAAATCTACGAATTTAGTGAAGTTTGACCTCAGATAACAGTCCATTTGAGAGGCTTTTCTGCTTGGTAGTACCAACTAGAGATTATTCTCTAGTGGCATCTTCAAGTATTTGAAGAGCTAGAGATTTGAGTGGTCTGCAAGTTTGGTATGAACCTGCTCTGCAATTTGACAGTCCAAAATGCTAATGCCATCTTGGGCTGCAATAAGACAGCTATAGCTTCTAGGAATAAAAGAGACTGCTATTCATCAAACCAACATCAGAGTGTTGTGTCCAGTTCTTCACACCATGTCTTAAGAAGGACATTGATAAGCTACAGAGCAGCCAGAGGAGAGCAACCAGGATGGGATGATGGAAGAGTCCTTGTCATATGAGAATTATTTAAAGAAAATTGGCATTTTTAAATTGGAGAAGACTAAGGTGGGTGGCATCATCACTGTCTTAAAGTATTTGAAGGGTTGTCATGTGGAAAAGGGATTAGACTTATTCTATTGACCCCAGAGGGCAGAACCAGGAGCAAAGAAAGGGTGGATGGTGTCCAGAGGCAACTTTTGACTCAATATCAATGTATAATTAAGGCTGTCCAAAAGCAGAATGAGCTGCCTAGAGGTGTGGAAAGGACCTCTTCCTTGGAGATCTTTAAGAACAGGCTGGATGACCCTTTATCAGGTATGTTACAATGGAGTTTTACTTTTTGCATGCATAGGACTAGATGTCACCTGAAGTCACTTTCAACTCTTAAATTTTGCACCATTACTCAGAGCCATTTCATATCATAGTGGGGCATGAGAAGACTTTGCTGATTTGGTGCAAAAATACTTACTAAATAAGCTTGATATTATGCTAAGTATTAAAATAAATAAGCCTGCCTACAAAGGCAGAAAATACCAATCTGGACAAATACGTAACTGAACAAAATTGAACTTACACATAATTGAAGATATTACATACAGAAGTGTCTTTAGTTTTTGGTGTGGAGAGCAAAGGGATAGATATGAGAACTGTGATTTTATAGAAGACAGAAGTGGGGTATAGCTTGCCCTTCTCTTTCCACTGGTTGAAGAAGGTTTCATTGAAGTGAACCCAGAGTCATGTTTTTAGGATAGGCAGTAACCTTATAAGGAAATTAGATGGCTCAGGGAAAAATACATTGGGTCTGTGTGAGATACATATACATATACACATACACATACACATACACATACATCTACATCTATATCTACATCTATACATCTACATATATGCATATATACATATATACACACATACATATGTGTGTGCATATATATAAAACATATATATATATATATACACACACACACACATATGCTAGTTAAATTTCAACACAGTTGAAGTCATAAGAGTCATAGCCTTATGAAAACTGTTAAGGCAAGATAAAGGGGATAAGTTTCCAATCAATCAGCAGCAAGTAAAAAAAAATTCCAAAACTACAAACTTGGGACCCTAAGTAAACCAACTCAAAAAGGTGAGGCTAATCCCTGGTCAGTGACTTCCTGCTCTTGCACATGCTTAATGAACCTTATACATATTATTTTACACGCCCTGTACAAAATTAAGACCTCATTAAGCGAATATGTGTTGCATGACCAGGGAGGGGAATGTATCAAGGAATTACATGGGGTAGGCATATAAGGAAGATTATGACTTGGAAGGATTAGGACCAATCCTGATCTGGAAGGGAGGAGCTAGGATTACTAACCCTATAAAGCTTGCTTCTGCTTCTCCATTTGGTGCACTCTATCTTACTAAGGAGGTGTGCCCATTTCTCAGGAGAATTGAAGGGGAAGCCTTTCAGCCTTTCAAATAAAAAGCTTGAGACACCAACTTTGGAATTGAGTCTGGGGTTTTCTTTATAACAATCTGGGATAAAGAAGACCTGAGTTCAAATCTAGACTCAGATACTAGCTGTGTGACCCTGGACAAGTCATTTAACCCTGTTTGCCTCAGTTTCCTCATCTGTAAAAGGATCCAGAGAAGAAAATGTCAAACTGTCCCAGTATCTTTGCCAAGAAAACCCTTGGTCAATATGGTCCATAAGGCATAGGGTCACGAAGAGTCAGGCAGCAGTGAACAACAATAACAAGTAACCTTAGAGATTCTCTAGTATTTATTTTACACATGAGTATACTGATGGAGAGATAGAGATAGATAGATAGATAGATAGATAGAAAGAGACAGAGAGACAGAAACAGAGACAGAGAGACAGAGAAAGAGACACAGACAGAGAAAAAGAGAGACAGAGAGAGAGATAGTGACAGAGACAGACAGACAGACAAAGACACAGAGACAGAGACACAGAGACAGAGACACAGAGACAGAGAGAGGGAGATTATTAAGTGACTTATCCAAGATCACACAGCTACTGGATAAAATGGAGTAAAAAAGCTTGTCAAGTTGAGTTGGAGGAGAATATTCCAGGTATATGTTTTCTCATTACTTCCTTTTTCTCTATATAACTTTTACATAAACCATAGACCAGGGAAACAAGAAGCAAACAACTCTTTGCTTTCATTTTGGGACTCCAGAGCATCCCTTTACACTTTTATGAGACTGCTGATCCCAGAGGCCCTTGTGAGCAAGTTTGAAAAGCTTTAAGCTATTCCTCCTGGCTGGCTGACATAGAATAACCTGTATTAGGAGCTCACAAAGGGGAAACTAGATCCTCTCTCTCTGTATCACAGATAGCCCATTTATAGAGCCAAGTCAGAAAGCAGACTGGGTGGAGGAAAATGACTGAGGAATTAAATGAAGGGCTTGGAGCAGAGTACCTTGAATCAACTAGTAAATGCTTCTTATTATAAGCTCAGCCTTGGTCAAAATGTCAGTAGGCAAGGGCAGAAATTGGATGCATAGCAACGAATGCAGCAAGGACAAATTCATGTGAGCTTTCTCTTCTCTCCTAATGGCCACAGGACCTGCTCCCTGAAAGATGGGGAAATGGATTAATCCCTCCCCCCCACCAGTCCCTTCACCCCTTCTCCCTGACAGATCTGCATTGATCAATAAGTCAGAAAAGCCTATAAAATAAAGCAATATATTTTGAAGTGTTGGTATCAGACAAGCTGAAGAAAACAATGGATTCATGAAAATTATCTAGAAAGAGGAAAATCTAAGATAATATGATAGCTTAGCCAGAGACTGCTTAGAGAAGAAAGAGAGAAAGTTATTGAAGATGGCTCTTATGACAGTTATTTTTATTCAGACTGTCCTGGTCTTATGCACAAGCTTTGGGAAAAATTCATTTTGATGTGTTTAAGAGCACTGAGACATAAAATAACGATCATAGCATTTACTTCTTGGACAAGTCAACAAACTATGGCTTTTTCCCCTGCACTGTTACATATAGGCCTAGGTAAATTTTAGTGCACTGGATATAATAAGTCACTACCAGGATATTTTTTTGACTTGTGGATAACCCCATGCTGAGCTCTTTGGCGTTAATGTATTTTTATCGAGTTTTGGGGGGAAAAATCCTTTGGAGAAAATTCAGCAGCATTCCTTGTTTCTCTCTCAGCTATAGCTATGCATGTACATAGAATACGCCACTATGTCCTGTGAGGAGTCTAACTGGTGACACCCACCACCATATGGCAGTTTAGGAAGTGATCTTAAAGATTTTTTTTAAACATGCAAGCTTGCTAGTCACTGATATTCAGGTCTGACTGCTGCCCCACCCCCACCCCATCCCAGAAGTACATTTGCAATTCTTTGATAAAATTGCTATAGTTTCTGTGTTTTTTCTTAGAAGGAATGAAAATAAATTGTATTCAACTCCATTGCCTTTATTGTATGCTTTATTTTTATTGCCTTGAAAACAAAAGCACAAGGAAAGTTCATCCTTTAAAAAACAACAAACAAGAAACCCAGATTTTAATGAAAAACATCTTGTTCAGATAAGGATATAGCTTTTTGTTTTCTGTCATTTTTATGGTTTCAGGTTTTGTTTTTTTGTTTTTTTTTTTGAGGATTTTACTTAGTAAAATCAAGGGGTCATAGATTTGGAGCTGAAAGACTTTTCAGAGGTCATCTAACCCAGCCCAACCCCCTTTCCTCCTAAGCTTTTCCCCAAGCTGAGGAAATGGAAAGCCAGACAGGTTAAGTGAAGTTCTCAGGGCCACAGAAGCGGTAAGAATTAGAGGTAGGATTTGAACCAAGGTCCTCTGATTAGACCTAGAACAGGGTTCCACTGTACCATAAGAGACCATTTATTGAGATGAGGTAGTGAGCTGACCATAGGAGATTTACTTGAGTAATTTCTGTCTTTGCTTCTCTCTTTTTATCTTTTCTAACCCTTATGTTACATTACCAGATTGTTTCTTCTCACTCTATGTTCACACACCAATGTACTTTTTCAGTTTTGGTGCTTTGAATCTTCTCCTACCTCCATCATTTCCCTCCTTCCCTTTCTGAGCTTGACAACAATTTGCATATCTCTTCCTATGTCTGAAATTTCTCTAAATGACCCAGTATCTCCTCTCTCTCTTTTTAATCAATGTCATCAGAAATGCTTCTCAAGAGACTATTTATGTGAGCTGCTGGGCCATGCAAAGTGAAAAACAGCTTCTAGAACTGTAGGATCATATATTTAGAACTGAAGGGACTTTAGAGGTTATTTAGTCCAATTCCTGCAATTTAGAGATGAGGATTGAGCACAGAGAGGTTGAATAACTTACTCAAGGCCAAACAGGTAGGAAATGACAGACTCAGGATTTAATTCCAGGTCCTTTGACTCTAAATTAAATGTGTTTTCCATCAGCTATTCAGTTTATAACTTGAGATGATGCGTTCTCTTCTTTTGTAAGCAACTATAAGCTCACCACAATTATTTAACCCTTCAGCAAGGAGGGATATTTTGCACAATGAACATCCCTCAGTCTTCATTTGCCTCATGGAATATTCATGGATAATAACACGATTCTTTGTCCTCTTATCCAAAGAAATAGTCATTAGGCCAAGGAGAGGGTGAAAAGTCAGAAGGCAAGGCTATGGGAAAAGTAGAAATGTGAAAAGAACAATGGGGTGGGTACAGTGACCTGTGGGGCCCTCCTCTTCCCCCTCTGACTAAATGTCACAGGACTAGGCATGTCATTTCACAGTCTTTCTTGAAAAGTAAATTTTGTTGGACGAAGTGGTGGTGAGGAAGGGATAGGAGGAAAAAGTCTGAGGATATTGTGATACATAGAGTTATAGAAGGGAGTTACAAAAAAAAAAGAAAAAGGTATAAAGCCATTGAAAGCAGAGATTAGAGGCTCAGGAGGCAAATTTCTACTACTTCATAAATTGCATAAGGGAAACCTTGCAAGGAAGAATGAACGCTTTAGTAATCCTAATTCAATCTAAATTAGATCTCTTTCTAAAAACCTAATACAAATTGCAAAAGGAATCTAGGAAGTCAGAGTTAGAAGAGACATTTTTGTTGTTGTTCTGGAGGTATAATTTCATTTATGTATGGAATTTCAAGTAGAGAACATCCTCTGCCAATGCAGATTGGGTAATATTTCATCATAATAGCTAAAACTGATGCAGCAACTTTAAGATTTGCATTGCAATTTATGTACCTTTTTTGGTCCTCACAACAATACTGTGAAGTAGGTGTTATTATCCCCATTTTATAGATGAGAAAAATGAGGCTAAATTAGATGTACTTAGGGTCACATAGAGAAAAAGAACCTGCAGGCTTTGACTTCAGGTCTTCCTGACTCCAGGTTTATCCACTCCACCTTATAAATAAATGCCTTTAATAGAGAGTTGCTTGAATCACTTAGAGTTTTCTTTGCCCGGGATTATGTACCCAGTACATGTCAGAGGAAGACCTCAAAAGCTCATCTTCTTGACTCCAAGGCCTGCCCTCTATCCATTCTTCCATCCTGCCTCTCTAAGAAAGGGACTTTGGAGTTATTTTAAGTTCTTCTCATTTTACAAATGAGGAAATTTGAGACTCTGGAAAATGAATGATTTGCCCAAGGTCACGTAGCTAAAGAGTAGCAGAACTAGAAATTTGGACTTAGGCCTCTTAACTAACAGTCCAATGCCTTCTCCATTGTGAAAGTCACACTGTCTTCTCATAGTTTAGTAATGTTTAATGTGTTTGATAGCAAACAATCCCCAAATCAATAAATTGTGAGATGACAAGGTTATGTCACAAATGGAAGCAGGCTAAAAACACAAATTATATTCCTGTCATTTCTTGTATGGATTTACTTTGATACGCTTATGACATAGCAGATTCATTATTTAATGAAAAGTAATTTGAGATGTAGGTGGAGGAGTCAGGATGATATCATGGCAGTGTGTTATGCTTTCTATGCATATATTAGCAAGCACCCTAGCATACCCAGGGTGGTTGCTAGCACAAGTTCTTAGATCTGCTTTTCTAAAGGAAAGCAACTCAAAATGAATTAACAATCTTTCTTTAATCAAACAAACATATCATTTACTTAGTTCAGGGGGAAAAGTCAGCACCCTGAACTCCAGAGAAAACAAACCCAAGTTACAAGCACAAGTTACAAACCCAAGTTACAAGCAGACCAAGAAACAGATCAGCAGATGGGCTTCCAACCATCTGACCATCACATCCATTACCTATTCAAGTTACCAGAGAGGGAAACATCAACATCTGGGTTTTTCAAAGCCCAGGGGCTCAACGGCTTCCCAGAGTCTCATCTGGCTAAATCACACAACTCTTCTCAAAGTGAGTCCCAAAACAAAGCCCCACATGAGGGTGTATATATAGGCTTCTCCTGGGTCAGCCCTCTTGACCCACTGTCCAATTACAAAGTAGCAAGGTGTGGCCATTCCCAAAAAACAAGCCTCTCGCCATGGGCTCTACATGACCACCAAATCAGGGAACATTCTTGGAGCCACTTAAGCAAAGGGGCTAGGGGCAGGAAAGAGCTTCAGATTCCCATTACAATGCAACAGACATACTCCTCATCTTCTCCTCTTGCTCTGTCCCCCCAAATATCCCCTATAGGTAAGCAATTATCCCTCATTAAGGAATTAGGGATCAACCACATAAACAGATTTCTAGCAAAAAGTTAGCATGTTCTTACTCAGGATTAAAGATACGTTTTATGATAATAGAGTGATACCAAACAGTATGGTAATAAGAAAAAAAAGTATATAATAACTCATTCTAGTTTAATGTCTTTAACAAATTCTAAGATTTCTTTCAAGATATTTCCAAGGAAAGCCACTATTAAGCTTTGCCATATCTTTTTTACTGCATATCTTGCTGGGTTTTTTTTTGTCACTGTTCTAAAAATGTGGCTTTTTAAAACTTTAATAAAGAAAAAACACATAAGGAAAGTCATTATTGTAGGCTAGAGTCAATACTATGAATGCTTTATTCAAAGGCAGGAAGTAATCAGATGTGAGTTTGCAGCTAAGGAAACCAGTGTGTTCATAATGGAAAGGAACAAAAGCCAAAAGCAGGTTGGGGTCTGAATGAAGCAGCCACAAGAAAAAATAAGATTATTCTCACCAGTTTCATTACGCATTCCATTGTCCTATTCAAGTTATTAGTACTGTAATATCATAACATGTGTTTACATAGAGTAGTGATAGAGTACATTTGGCATCCCTGAGTTGGCAAAGGATTGTCCCCATAATTCTGTGAAGTGTTCATGTTGTTGATTTTTTCCAACTTTAAACATAAAGGCTCTGTGGTAGGAAGACATCTGCGACTAGAAGAACTAAGTGTTTGTTTACACTTGAGCTAAGTATGCACCGACATGACACTTTGACCCTAGTTCTTTTACACCAGTTACTAGAAAGAATGTTAGTGATCAGGGTTGGACAAAACCAGATAGTAATAGAAGCATTTTGCAAAGCGGTCTGTAGATTAATCCATGATTGTTCACACTATTCTAGAAGTGAAGAAAGAATAGGAATAGCTTATGACATTGATCAGGTAGGGTTTGGAAACTGCCTGGCTCAGTTTAACAGATTCAGTTCCACAACATTTATTAAGAGACTGCCATGTGCAATGTGCTGGGAATAAAAAGACTGAAAAAAAAGGGTAATGTTCCTGCCCTCAAAGAGCATACAATTGTCTCACTTGCCCCATTCTAGCCAGGTATTACTGGACCATACAATTGTCTCACTTGCCCCATTCTAGCCAGGTATTACTGTTTCTACCTGTGGCCTACTCTTGCTCATCATTTCTAGGTTTGAGGTAGATGACATAAAGCTCAGTGTGAAGAATCCTTGTAGTTGCTGTTATCTTGTGCCTATACCTAGTTTAGATTAGATTCATATCTTAAATTTTCTTAGATTCTTATCTTAGATTCATATCTCTTGTAACAAAGATTCTTTAGTTTGGATTCTTTTCATCTTTTCATCTACTTAGCTTCCCCCCTTCCCCCCGCCCCTCATTTTCCTCCAGTGTTGATATGCTGGGCTATTATGAGGCCACAAAAGAAATTCAATCAGAATTTGGCTCCTATTATTTAAATTAGTAAGCATACCTAGATATGTATTAAAAATGAAAATACAGGCAAAATTGAAATGTACATAATTTGGTTAAACACACAGAGTTTAAATATCCAAACAAATAATCTCTTGATGAGCAACTATTGGAACACAATGCAGGATGATTTAGACCAGGAATGCAGGAAGGGCACAGCTATCAGGAAATTCTTTAAGATATGGATAAGGAGTTGGTTGAAAGGAATACAGGGGCAGCCTGTTGCTACTAAAAAAAGGCTCTCAATCCCTCCTCTCTATGGACAGTTATTAGGTGGCTGGTACATTGCCCATCAGTTAATGTAATTGGCCCCACTTGCTTCACTGAGCTGGAGAGCACAGACAATGTAGACAAAACCATTTTTACTTCTCATGCAATACCTGCTGATGGCAATAAGTCTGGTATGGAAATTATGCCCTCAGCAGCATCCTTTCTGACAATGAAAAGCAGTTCATGTACTTTGCTCTGTGACAGTTCACCACAGAGCAGAATTCGAGGGGATTTCATTAGCATAGCACCCAAAGGGCTTCATTATAAATTGGGCCCAATGTCCCCTAGGATGACATTGTAAGGGAGGCTCTGGGGTATATACAGATATTCACATACGTTTATGTGAATAGTTTAAAGAAATACCAATATTTCTAGAGAGAAGACTAATTTTTTCTCATGAGTTTGAAAGGGATTATCAAGCAAAGTGAATTCTCTATTCTTCTTGTTTTAGCTTAAAATGTTTCTTCCCTTCACAGAATACAATAAAGGGCTTTTCTTTGGACAAAAAGTACCTGAGGATCAGTCATCTATATCACAGCCCTAAACCCAACATCCCAAGTATCATGGCAACACATTAATTTGAAATGAATTTGAAAACATTAATGCAGTAGTCACTGTCTTCCAGAGACATGCTATCAGTTAGGGAAAGAAGGCTGGACCAGAAATTTCTATTCTGTAGCCTTTTTTGGGGAATGTACCACTACTTGATATGACAAATAAGAGTGGGGATTATCACTCATTGTTAGTAATTCAGTAATAATTTAAAAAGTAAAATAGCACTATTTTGTAACAAAATCTCAGGATCAAAATAATAGATCCTCCAAGAATGGATATGACATTTACTCAATGGAAAAAAAAGGATCAAGGTTCAATTTATTTTTCCTTTAGTATCCAATGAGGGAATGTGTACTGAGTATGATAGGGAGATAGAGAATGTTGGATAAGGAATTATTGTTCTTGAGTATATTAAAGAGAAGATTGAAATGAAATATACTCATTGTTGAACTGCAAATGATCTCAATTAATATATTTTCATTCATAGAATAATATGTGAGAGGCAGAGGACCTAGGTTCGAATCTTGTCTGTTTGACTTTCTCTGTGACCTTGAACAAGTCACGTAATCTGTTAGTCAGCATTTCCTCATCATTGAAATGAAATCATTGTACAAGATAACTTTCTTTCTTTTTAAAAAATTAAATAGAAATTTAAATTAAATAATAAGTCTCAGAATGGAAGGAGATATCTACATTCAGAGAAAGATCTAGAAAGATCAGAGTTTAAATGGAGACTGAAGCAATACATGCTATCGTTCTTTTCTATGTCTGGTTTTGTTTCTTTTTTCCCATTGTTCACTCCATTGGTTACAACACTTCTATACAACCAGACTATTGTACAATGTGAAAGAGTTTGTAGATCCTATACATGATTGTACACCACTGTGGAGACGGGGGGGAGGAAGGGGAGAAAATCTGAAACTCAAGTGATTCTGGAACCGAATCTTATAAACTAAAAGTAAACAAACAAGTCAATAAAAACAGCAAAAAAAAAAAATTAAAAAAGAAATTAAATTTAAAAATTAAATTAAAATTGTTTTAGCTGCATTTTTACATTCCAGACTATTTCCCTCTCTCTCTACCCCAAAGGCCACTATTTGACACACATTTATAAATACGTGTAAAAGCTTACTATGTGTACTTCTATTTATCAGTCCTTTCTCTCGTGGTGGAGAGCATTCTCCTTCATAGGTCCTTTATAGCTGCTTTGAGTATTTATAGTACTCAGAATAACTTGGTTGTTCACAATTATTCTTCAAACAATATCACTGTGAGATGGTCTCTTGGTTCTGCTCACTTTGCTCTTCACTATTTCATGCAAGTCTTTCCATGTTTTTCTAAAATCAACCAGCTCATCATTTCTTACAGCACAGTAGTGTTCCATCACAATCATATACCATACTAGATGATTTTAAAGTCTTTTCTAGCTCTAAAGTTGATGCTTTATTATCTAAATTCTTTAAAATAAACTAGCATTGTGTATTGCTTACCAAATTGACTAGGAAATGATGAAAATTTCATGAACCAGACAAAATATATAAAATCTCAGATTATTACATATATCTTCATGATGAGAAGCACAGGACTGATAAGCAAGGCCCTTAAAAGGGATAAAGATACTCCTACTAAATTTCAGTTCTGTATCATTCCAAATCAATGAGATGGGCCAATGTCAACTTGGAATGAGGTTTCTAGTTCAGTATTCCAGGAATCAGTCTGTGCCTCTGTATGTTTTAACATGTTTATCAATGATTTAGAGGCATAAATCAAATGCACATATCACATGGAGTTGCAAAGATACCTAACACATTGCAAAGCAACTTCAGGATTCATGATCTTAATAAACTCTCTCTAGTTTGATTTTTAGGTAAAGTCCAATTTGAAATTTGATAGGGAGAAATGTAAAGTTCAATACTTGGAATAAAAACATAAATTTCATAAATATAGGCTAGGGAGGCCTACCTAGACTAGAATTGTTGTTCATATGAGAAAGATCTTGGGATTTTAGTGAACAGCAAATTCATTATGAATTAATGTGTGATATGGTAGCTGAAAAAGCTGACAATTAGTTTTTGTTCTGTCATACTCTACCCTGATCAGGGAACACATAGAATAATGTGCTTAGTTCTGAGGGCCATAATTTATGAAAAACATTGATAATCTGGACTAGGTTTGGAGAAAAGATTGGAAACTATCATAGATGAATGAAACATGTTAAGCTATGTTGAAGGAAGCAGGCATGTTTAATTTGGAGAAAAGAAGACTTAGGGGAGAAATGGTAGTCATTTTTAGTTTAGATGTCATTGAGTATTTGAAAGCCTGTTATCCAGAAGAGGAATTAGAAATGTTCTTCGTGGTCCATGAGGGAAAGAAAAAAACAAAGGACCATTATGTACAATGTAAAAAGAGGATGATTTTGGTTTCATTTAAGGAAGAATCTTCAAAACAATTAGGGCTGTCTAAAAGTAGGATGGAATATTTCAAAGGTAGCATTGGAGATCTTCAAGAAAACTCTGGATGACTATTTGCTGGGGAAATTATAGAGTCCAAAAAGTACAAGTCAGATTAGGTAGTGGCTAAGATTCTTGTGAGCTATGAGATTTTGTGATTCTCTGAGAGTGACTTAAGAGCAGAAAAAAAGATGATGGCAGGAGGTGAAGAGTTCCCAGGTATGGGCTTTTAAAATGTGTGCTTTAGAACAATAACCCTGTTTCTTTAGGAATCGGTACTTCTGTAGATATCCATAGCGATGTATTTCGAAAACACTATAAAAGTGACTGAATCAGAGTGATTTGAGAGGAAAGTATGATATGTTTAGGTGAAATGTTTTAAGTCAGGAGAAGTTGAATCCAAGTAAAACAGATGATTAAACTTGACTGAGCTGGTTTTCCACAACTAATCAAAGAAGACAGTCTAATAGATCCAGCTAAGTACTTTTCCCATTTTCTTTCTCAGGGACTTTAGGGACAGTTTGAATTTTCATCTCTGTGACATGTGAACTCATATTGGTCAGAGTTAGCACTCTCTCTGATTTGTCCCTAATCTACTTTATCCAATAGAAAGATGAATGAAATGCTGATTGAATTGTTTCTGGAAGATTATTTGTTAAAGCAATATATACATACCTTGCAGTAAATACATTTATTAGAATCATCACCTTTCAGAAATAACAATAATCCTGTTCAGGTCAAGCTCTCTTACTTGACATAATAATGTTGGTCAACTAAGCTGTCTTTCCTCTTATGACAGAAGAGAAAAATTGGCAAACTGACATGTTTTCATTTTTCATTTTCAATTATCTCATCAGTGACAGGTTATTTTATTCATTATTCGTGTTTCCAAAACCTTACCGTGGCTTTCTGATAGCACTTTTTTACAACTATAAAATTTCTGTAAGGATCAAAAATTTTACATATGTATCTGCCTTATATATAATGCAACAACATACATTTCCAAAACCAGAGAAGTACTTTTTTGATGTGATGGATAAGAGCCTGCCATGATGGTAGTCTGGTTTAAAAGGGCTGGTCATCTAGCATGACTAGATAATTTTAGAAGCCCTAAACAACTGGTTTATATTTAATTTTGTATTTATATGGTATAGAGAGCAATGGTTTCCAATTTGGAAGCTATGGCCTGATCCCAAGGGGAAGGCCTGAAAGATAGGTAAAATCTTAGTTTCTCCACATGGATAATCCCATTTTTTCCCTAATACAATTACACCATTCTATTCAATATTCCCCTATCCTTCACCTTTCCAGTGCTGTTCTTCCATGGCTATACTCGATGGAACATTGTAACTCAAACTAATCCAGGCACCAAAGCAGCGGCACAGGCAAAAATTCCTCCTCCCTACTCCCAGAATACTAAAAACCCTATACCCTGTACTCTTCACCCTTTCTTACACTAAAGCTACTTCAGGTACCACTCTGTATTAGAGTGCGATGGCTGCACTTTGGAGCAATAGGCAGTTAAGCAATTTACCCCAGTCCCTCACCCCTCCCTATCCTTTTCATTTTTTTGAGTGCAAAGAGTAAATAAGTACAAGATGAATAAATAAGAATAGTTTGCAGCCAGGGTGGCCCTAACTCAAGCTGATTTACTATCAGTTCAGATTTACTATTGAGGCAAGATCATTTTATAGATCATTCCACAGTTAACAAAGAGGAGCTAATAAATCAAATCACAGAAGGGATATTTCACAAGGATATTCTAGAACTTAGTTTGAGTAGTTTTGACAAAACTCCTTGTTTCCAAGTGAAAATGTGTCTGGTCAGCAAGGCAAGATGTGGTGATTAGCATGGTCTTGGGACATCTTCCAAACCCTGAAGAGGCCTAACTTCACATAGTTTGACTTTTTTATGTACTTAGGTGACCAGGATATTATGTCAACAACCAGAGGCTACTAGGAAGCTTGGTCAAGGGAGGCACATTTTAAGTTTTGTTCCAAGGGCCAGGGGACAGTTTTATTGTTTTTCAGGGGAAAATGAGCCTAATCTATGTTGTATGGTAAGAGAAGAACCATGGTCTTATCCCAGATTGATGACAATTATATTTTACTCCCTCCATCAAACTCATCTTTTCTAAAGCAAATTTTCCTATTAATCTTGAAGGTACTGTCATCTTTCCAGTCTCCCAAGTTCCCAATCTCCTTATTATACATGACTGCTCACTCAAATGCTCTCTTCTATTTTATGAATGAGCTCTTAATTGTCCAATTCTCAACTGTTATCCAATATGACGTCTTTGCTGCATTTGACACTCTTGAGCAACTTCTCCTCTTGGGTAGTTATTCTCTCATCTCAGAGTTGCCATGACACTTGGTTCCCTCTTGGTTCTCCTCATGCCAGTTTGACCATTCCTTTTCCATCTCCTTTTCTGGATCATTGCCTATATTATGCTTCATTTTTGTAGTTAAAGCAGAGAGCTTATAAGTTTAGACCTTGAATAGATATTAGATCAAGGAAGGTACTTCTGGGGAGTAATGTATGAATGGTGTCATATGCAGATGTTCCTAGCCATTACAAATCTAACTTATAGACCAGAGACCAAGTTACCTATTGCTTATACAGTAGTTACTTATTGGAAGCACTAGCATCTCTTTTCTGACAATAGAAAATTAATTTTGTTTCAATGATTATTTCTTTTGTTTTCCTTATCCAGGCCTGTAATTTGATCCAGTTAGTGAAATCACATATTGCTTAGCCTCTTATCCAGAAGACATAGTCTTACAGAGTTGCCTAGGTCAGGGAGATATTAAATGACATGTCTATGGTTATACGGTTAATCTGTGTCAGGAGTAAGACTAGAACTTGGGTCTTCTTGACTTGAAAGTCAGTTCTTTAACCACTATGTCTGTCTGCTTCTCAAAAAAAAAGTATGTTGAGAATCCTCTGAAACGAAAATCCTTAAATGGTGGTAAATAATAACTAAGTATGCTTACTTAATAACGTAAGTATGTTAAGTATTCTAGAAGGCGAATCCTCAGTGTTTTGCTGGGCTTTTCTGCGATTGGGGCAGTGCACTAGGGTTGCTAAAGAGTTCAGTTTTTTTTTGTTTATGACAGAAATAAAACAGAAAAGTCAACACTAATAGCACTGAAACCAAAAAAGGCAGAGAGAATCTGTTTGAACTACCAATGACCTAAAGCAATGAGACTTAAAGTCATATGCAGAAAGATAAGAGAACAAATAGCATTCATACCTTCTTGGCTGCTGGTGTGAATGTAAGAAGGGAAAAATCCCAAAAAACATAGGGTAAATATTATGTCATGTTGTTAACTGGTCAAAATAAAAGTACAAAAGTATATTTTCCTCTTCTTACACTTTATATGAAGTTCAAAGATCTTAAGGCATTTTTATCATTCAAATAGAATAAGCACTTGGATCCATAATGGAAGGAAAATATTAAAAATTCGTGGAAAATAATGAAAAGGTGGGAGGGAGGAGAGTGTAAAATATATTCTACACTGATCAAGACAGTTTAATGAAAGAATAGAAAAAGCAGAGGACAGAAAGAACACAGGGAATATATGATGATAGTATGTATTCAAAGAATAATACAAATGAAAGAAAATACCAAAACCCCTATGTTAAAGGGAAAAGATCCTAAATCAAAGAAGAAAGCTCTTTTTAGAAACCATGAAAATATATTCTTTCTCATCATAGTAATTGATCAACAGAATGAGAAAGGGAAATCAAGGCATTCTTCTTGGATGTAATCAAGGTGAAAGAGAATAATTCACACACACACATATACAGACACACTGAAAAATACATCCCTTAAAACATTTTCTTTCTAGATATATTATTTAAATATTAAAAATTAAAATGCCTATTATGGAAGCGTAGCACCATCATCGAGATAATATACTTATTGACTAATACATGACTATATCTAGTCCTAGTGTTGTTAAAAAATCTTGAATTCTTTAGAATAATAATGAGTTCTGTTTATTTTGACTGCCAAGATTAGAAATGTTCATGCTTTCTTACAACTGTAAGTTTGTAGCTCGGAAGAACTTCAGGAGTTCTTTATTTTAAAATGCCTTTATTTTATAGCTTTTAAAATTAACTTAATTTATTTTAAAATACCTTGACTTTACAGCTCATGAAACATGTGTCTTGGGCTTACACCCATTAGGCTCAAGGGCCCCAGGCTGCTACTGCCACTGTTACTTAAGGATTCAGATACACAGATAGATCACACATTACCTAGCCTATAGGAGGCACTGACACTAGAAGACAAATTTTGGAGGTGAAGCAGCAAAGTGATATAAGGAGAACATTCTACTACTTGCCTTCATCAAAGGCTTTAATTGTATCCACTAACACTCTGCCTGAATTCATACTCCAATGGTTAAGAAACTCACATGCCCTTTTCCTACTGAATTCTAGGCTAATGAATACCAAACTTCCCTCTTCATCCTCTGCGTCCTGCCTCCATCTCATTTACATATAGAGATGATCACATCCAAGATCTTTTTTTTAAATCTACTGTTGGTTTTCCATTCCCTTGATCAAAAAATCTGAAATTCATTTACCTGACCTTCGTTGTTTAGCATTCCACCTCTTTATCATGCCTCACTATGACCTGCAACCAGTCCAAATTTCTATACTTTGACAAGTCATCACTCCTGCTCTGGTTCTTTTCTTCTTTTTTGGTAGACTCCTTAGTGAAAGAGTTTTATTCTACTCTGTCCTCTTTTCTCAAATCTCCCTTGTCTCATCACCATTCCTGACTTGCCAAACACCAACCCTGAATTACTTCTACCAACTGCTTCTTCACTCCTATTCATGCACTGGTGAAAAAAGGAAGAGAATGAAATGCCCCAGTGCTGACTGGGGCAGTTGCATATTTATACTATCTAATATCAGCCAGGTACTCACTGCAGCAAAGCAATCTCTTTACTCTTCCCAAAATGATTTTCTATTCCAAACTCCACAATGTCTATTCTAAACCTTATCTTCTTCATGTTTCTACATATGATAGGTTTTGATAGCATCCCTTATCAACATCCTCTCCTATATGGTCCTTGTTTCACACTTTACTGCAAAAAATTGAGACGTCGTCATTGAATTTGTAGAGTACGTGAAGGGAAATAAGGTGTAAGATTGGAAAGGTAAGAGGGGAATAGATTCTGAAAGGCTTTAAAATATATAGGGAACTATATATTTGTTTGGTTGGTTGTTGTCCTTTGTTCTTGAGGAGAACCAAAATGACACCACTATGTTTGAGTACAAGTTACAGTGCACCTGACTGGGACTGATTAGACCAATACAAGCTCAGAATTTTCTATCACAGGTTGGGCATCAATAGTCCATCTGAACATTTGGGGTGGATTCCTTAAATTTGCACATCTCATGTTTCTTTGGACTACTTCAATTCTCTTTTGCTCATGGAGCACAGCACCTTTTCTGATAAGGGCACACCCTGTTGGGTGGTCCTGTGCTAGTATCTCCCAAGTCACACAAAGAATTCCAAAGTTCTTAAGAGAGACCTTGAGAATGTTCTTGTAATGATTCTTCTGACCACCATGTAAATGCTTGCGTATGTGAGTTCTCCATAAAATAATCTTTTTTTTTTTTAGCTTTTTTGGAGGGGGGAAGGTAGGGCAATTGGAGTTAAATGACTTGCCCAAGGTCACACGGCTAGTTTTTTTTT
>CM053594.1:188973819-189017768 GCA_028646575.1 Pseudocheirus occidentalis
TGAATATGAAGGGATGGTACTTTAAAACATGAAATTCTGAGGTGGGAGAGGACTAGAATGAGAAGAGACAGGGAGAGACAAAATGGGGCTAATCATCCCATATAGAAGAGGCAAGGGATAACTGTTACAACTTTACTCTCAATTACTCTCATTTAATTTGGCTTAGGGAAGGAATGGCATAAACACTAAACTGGGCATCATGCCACACAGGAGAGTACGGGGGATGGGGATGAGAGGTGGGATGATGGAGGGGAGGGCAGGGTCTGGGGGAGGGATGCTGGAAGCACACACTTCAGTAAAGGGACAGGGACAGGGTAGAGAACAGAACAAGGAGGTAGGGATACGAAGGAAGGACATGTGATCACTGTCACAATATGTCCACTATGAAGATGTCCTGTGTAATTATACATGTGCAGCCTGTATTGAATTGCTTGTCCTTCCAATGGGGTTGGGCGACAAGGGAGGAATTGAAAGAATCTAGAATTTAAAGTTCTGCAATACATGCAACTAGGAATTCATATATACAGTGGCTGGGATAGGGAGACCCTACCTGCCCTACCAGAAAGTTAGAGAGCAGATCAGGGGAGGGGCTACACAGTTGGATCAATGTTTTGGGGTTGGGGTAGGGAAAAGACGGGGAGAAAATTTGTAATTCAAAAATCTCATGGAAATGAATGATATAAACAAGAAAACAAATGAAAAATTTATTTAAAAAAAAAGAAAATGTTTCAGCCTGTATTCAGACAAAATCAGTTCTTTCTCTGGAGGCAGATAAAATTACATGAATCCTTTGGGATTGTCTTGGATCATTTTATTTCTGAGAATAGCTAAGTCATTCACAATTGTTCATTGTACAATATTGCTTTTATTATATATAATGTTCTCCTGGTTCTGTTCCCTTTACTTTTTTTGTCAATTCATTTAAATCTTTCCAGGCCTTTTTCTAAAATCATCCTGCTTGTCATTTCTTATAGCACAATAATACCCTACTGCAATCATATAACAACTTGTTCAGACATTCCTTAATTAATGAGTACCCCTTCAATTTCCAAATCTTTATCACCATAAAAATTGCTGCTACAAATATTTTTTACAATAGGTTCTTTTCCATTTTTTAATATCTTTGGGATATAGACCTAGTAGTGGTATTGCTGGAGCAAAGGGTATGGAGTGTTTTATAGCCCTTTAGGCATAGTTCCAAATTGCTATCCAAAATGGTTGGATCAGTTCACAACTCCACCAAGAGTGCATTAGTGTACCAGTTCTCCCACATTCCCTCCAACATTTATCATTTAACCCATGTTAGCCAATCTGATATATGTGAGGTGGTACCTCACAGCTGTTTGAATTTTCATTTCTCTAATAAATAGTGAGATAAAGTGTTTTTTTCATATGACCGCAGATAACTTTGATTTTGTCATCTGAAACTGGAGTCCACCTATCCTTTGACCATTTAACAAGATGAATGACTTGTATTCTTATAAATTTGACTCAGTTCTCTATATATTTAAGAAACAAGGACTTTATCAAAAATAATTGCTGTAAAGTTTTTTTCCCTTAGTTTTCTGCTTTCTTTCTAATTTTGGTTGCATTGGTTTTGTTTGTGCAAAAACATTTTATTTTCTATAATCAATATTATCCATTTTACATTTCACAATGTTCTCTACAGCTTATTTAATCTTAAGTTCCTCACTTATCAATAGATCTGACAGGTAAACTCTCCCATGTTCTTCTAATTGACATATGGTATCACTCTTTATGTCTAAATCGTATACCCATTTTGACCTCATCCTAGTACCCAGAATGAGACAATAGTTTCTCCAAACTATATATACATACATATATATATATATACATATATATATACATATACATATATATGTATGTATATATATATATATATATATATATATATATATATCTTCTAGTTTCTGCCAAACTAATTTCTAGTTTTCCCAGCAGATTTTGTCAAATAATGAATTTTTGTCCAAAAAGCTTGGATTTATCAAACACTAAATTACTATGGCTAGTTACTACAATATAATACATACCTAATTAATTCCATTTATCCACCACTTTCTTTCTTAGCCAGCATCAGATTGTTTTGATAATTACTATTTTATAATATGGTTTGAGATCTGGTTCAGCTAGGCCACCTTCCTTCACATTTTTTTTCATTAATTCCCTTGAAAACACTTCACATCATTATCTCACTTTATCGTCACCATAACCCAGTGAAGTGGGTACTATTTTTAAGAAGGAAAATAACATTTTAAAAAAGAAAATATTTGCTTTGAGTTGAGATTCTTAACCTGGGGTTTGTGAACTTGTTATTTTTTTAATATTTGAATAAGTATATTTCAAAAATAATTGACTTCCTTAGTAATCTCTTAGTGTTTCATTTTATTAACTTAAAAATATTATGGGGGCGGGGGGGGTGTCAAAGCCAAGATGGAAGAGTAAAAGCAGGAACTTGCTTGAGCTCTCGATCCAACCACCTCCAATACCTGTAAAAAATGACTCTAAACAAGTTTTAGAGCTACAGAACCCACAAAGTGACAGAGAGAAACAAATCTCTCACTGAAGGCAGCCTGGCAGGCAGACAGGAAGGGTCTATCATGCCAGACTGGGAGCCCTACGAAAAAGTTGGGAGGGGGAGAAGGGGTATTCAGTAGGCTTGCTATATTGGGGTAAGGGGTAAGGGAAAGACAAGGAGAAATTTTGTAACTCAAAATCTTATGGAAACAAATGTTGTAAAATAAAAATAAATATTTTTTTAAAAAAGAAAAGAATACATTCACTATTCAGCAAGGCATACATGGTGTGTACCAGTCATGAGACAAAAAGGTTAAGAACCTCATTTCTTGAGTCAGAGAATCTGGGTTCAAATCCTGCCTCTCTCACTTTCAATCTGTGTGACCTCAGTCAAATCATTTAACTTCCCTAGTTCTCTATATCCTCATCTGCAAAATGATAGCATTAGAGACTAAATCATCTCTGAGGTACCATTGAGCTTCATCTACATTCTATGATCTTAACCCCACTTGACAGATAAGGAGGCTAAGACTCTGAAAAGACTTACCTGGACTCATAGCTAGTACAATGTACACAGACAGAATCTGAATCCAGGTCATCTTGACTTCAAGTACAGCACTTTATAAAATAGCTTTACCATGTTGCCTCTCAGTATAGTGGAATGTGAAAATTACTTTTCATCTTTCTTTTAAAATGTTCAATATCTGGCATTATTGAATTTTTCATTGAGGCACAAAGGGCTTTATAGTCAATTGTAGAAAAGAAAAGCCAGTTACAATTTGCTTAGAAATAGTCTCCAAACAACGTAAGACGCTGCAACTGAAGAATTGGACCATATTTTGTATGCCAAGACATTTTTGAGTAAATCTTTAGAGTAAGAAACAGGGATTTAGTTATGAGACTTTCAGTGAGATTAATGGGAGTTAGACAGCTAAATCCCCTGGCACAGCTTTGAAAATTCACCCCACGTTATCAGTGATGGCTTTGTAGCTTACAACTTGGGCGTTGGTTACAGATTACAGATTTAAGGAAGGAAAGGATTATATTTGATGATGACAGTCTCATAGCTTTAATGGCACAAATTTGTAGTGGGAAAGGATAAGCAACAGTAAGTGACCAGAAATAAGTGAAAATGATTTTTAATTAAATTTAAAATTGTAAAGGAGGAGCAGATACAACACATCTACCAGATAAAAAAAAAACATCTAAAATTTCTTTTTCAGTAGCAGCTATGGAATAGAGCAGTGGTCCTTGGATTGTGAATAATAAAATCAAATGAGAAACCCAGCTCTGTCTTTTACTCACTGACCATTGTTAGGCAAGTTTTCTGTACAAGGAAAATAACAATACTGTACTTGGGGCAGCTAGGTGGCACAATGGATAGGGTGCTCAACCTGGAGTCAGAAAGACCTGAGTTCAAATCTGGCCTCAGGTGCTTGCGAGCTATGTGACTTTAGGCACATCGTTTAAAATGTCAGACTCTCTTGTTTTCTTTAACCATAAAACACAGATAATAATAACACCCATCTCCTGCATTGTGAAGATCAAATGAGATATTTATAAAGTTTTTAGAACAGTGCCTGGCATATAGTAAGTGATTAATAAATGCTTGCTTCCTTCCTTCTATCTTATAGTATTGCTAACAAAATGATATGATTATTATACATCTATTTCCAGTGGTAGTAAATCTTTGTTGGAAGTTTCTATAGTATTGCTGTGCTTTGTGTGAGAGGGTTTCAGAAGGTCTAGTGAATCATTGAGTTACCAGTCTGCCCCTCATCAGTAACAGGAGCTACCTGTGTGCGTGGTGCATTGGAACTCCATCCTAAAGTACCAATCAAAATCAAAGTGGGCCCAAAGTTCTGGACCTACCTCAAGAGGTACAATCTAACCTAGGGATGGATTTGGTTCCTTTGAAAATCATTAGGTTCAGGACATGTATGTTTGGTTTTACAGCATTTCAGAATATTAAAGACAAACTTGAAACCTGGTTAACTTCATAATTCCCCTCATCTTCTCATTTGACTGAAATTTGTAATCTATGGAATTATTTCTATAACTGACATCAGGAACCTTCTATAACTTCAGGAACCTACTGAAGAAAGATGGTTCAAATTACCATTCCATTCTGGGGAAATTACATTACAAATATCTGAAGATTATCCATCTCCACATTTATTTATTCAACCACTAGTCCCATTTCCCAGAGTCATTTCATCTTTGTGAGAATCATTTTCTTTATCTGCAAAATGGGGTTAATGCCTACCTATTTCACAGATTTGTAAACTTTTAAATGCCATAGCAAAGTCAGCTATTAAAAAGTCATCAGGGGATGGCTAGGTGGTACAGTGAATAGAGCACCAACACTGGAGTCAGGAGGACCTGAGTTCAAATCCAACCTCAGACACTTAACACTGACTAGCCATGTGACCTTGAGCAAGTCACTTAACCCCAATTGAGCTTCCAAAAAGCAAAAAAAAAAGTCATCAAAATATGTTGATTTTCTATCAAAGACTTAATTTGACACAATTTGTAAGAAATTAATTTTTAAATGTTTTTCAGATCCTATCCCCTTATTGCTAACAAAAGGTTAAAAAAACACATACTATATTATATTACCTAGTCTTAAAATAAAAATGTCACTTTAAGAAGGAATAAACTAGGCTTTAACTGAAATGTAAAGATTACTATCTACCTCTAATTTTGGAGGATGAAGAATTAAGTAGAATGTTTCCATTTGAACAATAAACTCTATGCTGTAATGTTTACTGTAATATTTTTCTATTGCTGATATAATTTAACAGTATTCTGTATTGTTTCTGTTGGATTGTACTAGATTAGTGTCAGTTCATAAGTAACTTTCACTATTGTTACTGCAGAAGCCATAGTATTTATACCTTAAAATACAACTCTGATTTCCCTAGAGCCATCTAGGTTGTGCAGTGGAGAGAGCACTGAGCCTGGAAGATTTGGGCTCAAATTAGGATTCAGACACTTACTAGCTGTGTGACCCTAGGCAAGTCATTTAATCGAGGTTGCCTCAATAACTTCAGCTGTAAAATGGGGATCATAATAGAGTTGTCATGAGGATCAAATGAGTTAATATTTATAAAGCACTTAGCACAATGCCTGGCGCATAGTAGATCTTTTTTTATTTAATTTTTTTTCTTTTTGCTTTTTGGAGGGCAGTTGGGGTTAAGTGACTTGCCCAAGGTCACATGGCTAGTTTTTTTTGTGTTAAGTGTCTGAGACTGAATTTGAACTCAGGTCCTCCTCTATTCACTGCGCCACCTAACCACCCCCATAGTAGGTCTTTAATAAATGCTTACTCCCTTTCTCCTTCCCATAGGGATCCAAGTTACAAAGCACCACTGTCACAGAGAATTAGAATACCATAGATAAAAGAATGATTGATATAAGTAAGCTGCAGTATGAGATCAGCAACTAATACATGAGAAGTGAAATAAGGTACTTTATTAGAAAATATGATCAAAAGGAGAAATGGGCTAGCTGTAGATTGAGAATTAAAGGCAACAGATGGAAAGCCTGAGTAGCTGGCATATCAGTAACTATATGTATTAAAGGAGAGTAGATCAAAGTTTCTTGAGCAAACCAAAGATTTCTAGGCAAACCCTCTATGGAGGATTTATTGAAAGATATATTCATGCAGGTGCCAAAATAATGGTGCAAAAGTAGGAGGCAAGGATAAGTTGGATCTCCCAGTGGAGTATGTGCCTTTGTGGTATAAAGACCCCTTTCCCCCCCCCCAAAAAAAATATATATGTATGTATGTATGTATGTATGTATGTATATGTATATATAAATGATAGATATATCAATAGATTAAAAATGTGCCTCCTTATAACTAAAACCACAGTCTTCCACTCATGGGGGCAACTAAGTTAACTCAATCAGTCACTTATTCAGCAATCAATTACTAAGTATCATTAATCACTAAATATAATCATTAGAAAATACACAGACCCTCCACCCCTACGTCACTAGTAAATTTACAGTTCCTCAGTCAGTATACTGTATCCAAGTAAAGTCTTTTTTCAGCTTGACTTGGGGTGGTTTCTCAGATTCCCAGGATCCTCTACCATAGTCCCAGCTCCTACCTGAATCCACCAATTGGTCACCTAGATTCAGAGGCAGACAGCTTCCAGGTCCTTGTCCAGTTTTCCAGGCAGTTTCTACTCTGTATTGGAGCTCACAGGGTCCAGTCCATCTTAAATCCTTCACAATTTCTGTTCCCAGGAATTCAAGGCTTAACCAAGCCACAAAAAGACAAAGTCTTAGCATCCCAGTCATGCTTCCTCAGTTTTCTGCTGCTCATTGAAAAAATCATAATCACCTTATCCAGCCTTGTGGGGGGAGGAGGACAGGGTGGAGGCAGGTGCTCTTGAGCTCCTGGGGTCCTGGACTCCTGAATACCTGAGCTCCTGGGCTCCTCTTCAGCCTCCTGGGCTTTCGTTAGAAGAAGCTCTGCAACCACAAGTTCTCAGGAAATTCTGACCATCTCTCGCTTCTCTTTTCTCTTCTGTAGCTGTTCTGCCACCGGATTCTTGTCCCAAGAAATTCTAACTATGCCTCTCTGGGGATTTTCTTATATACACATAACATTAGTTTCCTATTTCAGCCAACTTCTTCCTGTTATGTCAGTAACAGGAGACAGGAGTTCATACCTTCTGTTTCCCCAACAGTGGCTTGATGGATTACTAAGTGCCTGCTACCTTTGCTTAACTTGAAACAAGGTGCGAAGTACCTGCTTACTCACCAATACAAAAACGGGTCTTCAAATTCAAATTAATTACCATTACAACCTCAGAGTTATATAATTGAATATTTCTCAGGATATTCTTTTATAACTGTATATAAATATACATTGTGACAATCAGCTTTATTCTTATGTAGACTATACTATCATCAAATGTGTATATTTTGAGTCACTGAGGTTCTTATATCATTTCTTTCTCCCTAATTCCCCCCTCAAAAAATATCCTACACCCTATCCAATGATTTATTCTATCACTAAAACACAAAGGATCATAAAGTTCAACCATCTGATTTTCAAGATGCTGAAACTGAGATTCAGAAAGGTATTAGTGTCAAGAATGGATTTTAACTTAAGTCTTCCTCACTTGAAATACATGCCTACCAATAACATCACACCCTTTGTCCATCAATAGATCTCAGTTCTTTTATCAAATATGTTCAATATTGATGAAGTGTAAAATAGAAATCCCAGCTGAGGGCAGCTGGTTTATCATATTATTGCCAATGTACCTTAGTGCAAATGAAATAGGTGAACAGGATATAACAGTAAGTGGGAGGGGAAATGGGCAGATTAAGAGAGAAGGTACTAGGGAGAAAGAAAAAGGACAAAGTTGGTTAGTTAGATGTAGCAAAACAAACCTGCTGTTTCACAATATTGCATAAAATTTATCCTATTCAAAACACAAGAAATTTGTCTATTTTACATTTGCTATCACTTTATAAATTTATATAGTTTGCAAAATTGTCGTGATTGAGACTGCTATGTTTATATTAAAGTAAGCTGCTATCAGGTAGTTGTATTTTAAACATCTATCTGAATGTCTTAGGACTTTAGCGATGGAAAAGACCTTAAGATATCATTTAACTGAACCTCTTCACTTTGCAGAAAAAGAAGCTGAGATCCAAGGAGAAGTCACTCTCCAAATTGCCACAAATCTGGAGTAGATGGCAAAACTGAGACCGGAACCAGGTCTCCAGACTCCAATTCCAGTATTCTTTCCACTTCACTATTATAGCATGTCATTTGTTACAATGATAACAATATAATTCAATACTGTGTCAATGGATCTGTGTTGTCATTGTGTAAGTAGAGAAAAAAACCTTCCATGAAAATTGCAGAGAGGATCCAATGCACCAACAAATGCACCAGAAGCCTTTGTTTAAGTATTTCTTAGGTACCAGTGCAGCGCTCAGGTTGCCTATTTTTATTCTTTCTCTCTTTCTCTCTCTCTGATCAGTAAACATCCTTTTCTGATCTTGCATTTTCTGAACAATATCCATTATGTCACTTCTTGCTCAAAAGTAATTGTTGAGAATATGCTACAGCCTACATACTCTTACAATCCATCTTTCCACTGACCTTTGGGTCACCTGCAATTTTGATTCTCTGAGAGTATAGTATCCCAGGATTTGTGACTATCTAGCACCACTGAGACAATGTTAGTGTTAAAAGATGGACTTTCATGACAGGGATCAATTCAATATTAAGGGAAGTTATAAAGTTTCCCAAAGGCAATACAGCCCTCTCTACTTTACCCCTTGCACTGGGAATACAGGATAGGAAGGCAGACTAGACCTATAATTTCATTAGTATAGAGAATTCTCAATCAATAAGTATTTATTAAATTCCATTGAGGAAACTCCCTCTACCAATACAAATAGGCATGTGTTCCGTAATTTATAGTCTTATTACTAAAAGTCATAAATAACCCAACTTATAGTTGCCATGGGAACTGAAAGGGCAAGTGAATTATCTGAGTCATAAAGTCAGTATGTGTCATATGAGGGACTCGAACCCGAGTCTTCTTGACTCTAAGGCTTGCTCTTTCTCCATGATGTTTGTCACACTTTTTCTCCATCTAGCTCTCCTATTCAATTCTGAGCTTTATTGATTTTTCTGTCTGTTGTACCTGCCCAAGATACATGTACTAACTCAATGTGTCACCCATTTGACTGCATATCACAATCTGGCCACTTTTGCTATTTCTAAAAGGTTTGCTAGGCCAGTTACTCCCTGGAATAGAGAAAGAGTACAAGCTGTGGAATCAGAGAGTTGGGTTCAGATTCCACTTTTTATGCTTACTTACCTGTGATGTTGGGCAAGTCAGTTAACCTCCTTGGTCTTAGTTTCCTTCTGTATGAAGTTAAAGAGTTGGATCAGAGGGCCTCTAAGGTTTTTGTCTGCTGAAAATCTCTTACTCAAGGATTTTTAAAAATCTCAACAAGGAAGCACTGTGCTATTCTGGGGTTTAATGTAATCACCACACTGTCATTTGTTTCAAAGGAGTATTTTGAGAAACTTATCCCCAAAGAAATCCTTCTTCATCTGAACTCCATGCTGGGCAACCCACATCCTACATGACAATGGCAAAACTTTTAATAATATTAGCCCATAAATATATATATATATATATATATATATATATATATATATATACACACACACACACACACACACACACACACACACACACACACATACACACACACACATATTCCATAGACTACACTAAGAGTTTTGCAATTATCATCTCATTTGATCCTCACAACTCTGGGAGGTAGGTGCTGTAATTATCCTCATTTTACAGAGAAGGAAACTGAGGCAGGCAGAACTTAAGTACCAGGTCACAGAGTAAGTAAATGCCTGAGGCCACATTTGAACTCAGGTCTTTCTGACCTCAGGCTCTGTGCACCACCTAAGCAAGCAGTAGTTTTCCTGTTTTATGATACACTCATATTGATAACTAAAATATCATTTGTCAATGTTAGTTATAATAAAAACTAAAATGTGTATAGTGCTTAAGCTTTACAAAGGACATTACATATATTTACCCATTTAAACCTCAAAACAACCTGGCAAGATAGATACTATGTGTAGCCCCATTCGCATTCTAAGCCTGGAAAGTTTCCTTAACAACCCTGTGATGCTGTGTTGCTTGTGTTGAGGGATATGCAGCTCCTGACATCTGAGTGAACTCAGGATGTCACAAACACGTGTCAGACACTTCAGAGACTATTGAGGGATAAAGAAGAGGAATTTGAAAGAGACAAGAAATGAGGTGGGAAATGGAAAATAAACTTTGGAATGATAGAATACAGAGATCCTGGGAGCCATGGGCAAATGCCAGTCCCAACATACCCCTTGACTTCCATCGCTTATAACTAGATTGCTAAGAGTGATTAACCCAGGGAGGTCATCCTCTTCTTGGTGAAACTGAAATTCTTTTTTCTTGCTCCAAAATCAGAGCTTATTTACTCTGGCACAGTCTTTGCACGCTTTAACATATGTAACCTCTGTGATTTCTGTTTACTGCTTAACTCGATAAAGAGGTTTACAATTATCTCTAACTCACAATTGTATACCGAATGTTGGAGGGGAGGGAGAGTAGAGCTGAGCTATAAAGCTGTGGAAAGTAAGCTGTTATCCTTCCTTCAGAACTACCAAGGAAAGTAGCTTTTATTCTGAACACCTAAAAGAGGGCATCTTACCCCTTGACTGAAAGGATTATATATACATACGTGTGTGTATAATATATATATTACATATGTGTGTATATAATATTTATATACTATGTGTGTATATTATATATATATTATATGTACACATATGTGTGTGTGTATATAAAGCTAGAAAGCTATAATTCTAACCCTCTTTCAGATATTCAAGTGAAGGAATGAAGACACAGCCAGGGTCCACATCTTACTTCCAAAAATGATGGCAACCACGCTCTTGCCAACTCATATCTAACCAGGCCACACATGGCAACAATATGTATATTTATGCATATTATATGACTGCCTATCTACATTACATTCAAAAAGACTTTTTCTATTTGGCAGTTGAGGAAACTGAAGGTCAGAGACATTTTATGATAAATCATTATCATAGGAAAAAAAATTCTCTCTTTGGTTACATGTATTAAGAAATTGTGCATAGCCATAAGATGTGCATTGGATACATCTTAGAAAACAGTCTTTTTGCACTATCCATTCAAATTATTATTTTTTTAAATCAGCAATGCTACCACCTTCATTCAGGCTCTCATCACTTCTCCCTTGAGCTATTTGTGAAGCCAAGCACAAGCAGCTCTCCAGAGGACTGCTACTACAAATAGCTTTAAGGTTCTGATAACATAGTGTAGTGAACTCCCTATTTATTCAACAGTAAACTAAAGTAAAATATTCACAGAGACCAAAGTTCAACAATCAACACAATATAACATAACTACTTATTACTTAAGTGGCCACATAGTTTTAAACAAAAGATATCATTCACTAAGTCCTTAATTCAATCATCCTCAAGGAGTAATCATCCTTAAGGGATACAAAGCACTAGGGTCTCCCACCCCTAGGTTACATTGTCAGTCAGAAAGTCTTCTTTTATCTGGAGACTAGCTTCCAATCATTCTTAACTCAATCGTCCTTAAGGGGTACAAAATACAAAGTCCTCCCACCACTAGGCCACAGTAAATCATGATCTTGTCAATTAGCAGCAAGTACCCAAGGAAAGGTCCTTTCATCTTGGCTTGAGGCTGACTCCCAAATTCCATGGTTCCTCTTCCATGCTCCCAGCTCTTGTCTGAATTTACCCAACTGTCACCTAGATTCAAAGGTAGGCAGCTCTCAGCTCCTGGTGCAGCTCCTTGTCCAGTTTCTGTTCTATATTGAAACTCACAGTGACCAGTCCACCTCAAACCCTCTGCAGTTTCTGTTTCTGGGAAGACAAAGCTTAACAGAGTCACAATAACATTCATACATATTGCCAGCACCATCATCAATTCACTTTCTGCCTGTGAAATCAACACAGACCCACAAACAGGGTCTGAGAAACCAACACAAATCATCAGTAAAGTCCCAGGACCTCTGAAAACATCAGTAAAACCCTCCTTCGGGATTTCTGTAAACAAACAATAAAATCTTCTTTCAGGGCTTCTAAACCAGCAGTAAGGTCCCAGAATTTCTGTAACAGCAACATTCTCTATAAGCAGACAAATCTGACAAAGTAATATCAACACAGGTACAAAAGTATGGGTGCCACAGCCATGCTTCCTTCCAGTTCTGCTCAGTACCAACTGTGCCCTAGCATTTATGTCATCAGCTCCTCCCTGTTCCACTCACCTCTTACATCTTTCCTGTTCAGGTCTTTGGTAAGTCCCTCCCACTGTGGGCTTCACAGGTTCTGTTTCTAACAGACTTTGTATAATCACAGGCAAGGCTCAAAGACACTTGAACTGAAACAAGGTGCTAAATACTTGAATAACTGAAACAAGGAGCTAAATACTCCTTTGCTTGCCATTATACTATTGCAGTAGCTTTGTAATTAGTGTCCATGACTCAAATATCTGCTTTCTCCAATCCATCCTTCACACAACTACTAAAGTGGTTTTCCTAAAGTGTAGGTCTAGTCATGTCACTCCCTGATTTAATAAACTCCTATGATTCCCTATCACCTACAGAATCGAACAGAAACCCCTCTGGCATTTAAAACCCTTTTAATCTGGCCCTAACCTACCTTTCCATCCATAAGAAACATAACTCCCCTCTATCCACAATGAAGACTTGCCAAATCAGCAATCAAAAAACTATTCTCTATACTGTTTCACTTGTTGATCTCATCAGCTTCTATGGATTTAGTTATTATCTCTAAGTGATGATTCTCAAATCTACTTATCCTGACCCAACCTTTCTGTTGACTTCATATGATTCTCACATCTCCAACAGCTTCTTAGACCACTCCAAATGGATGTGCCATAGACATCTTAAATTTAACATGTCCAAAATAGAGTTCATTATCTTTCCCAGAAAATCTTCCCCCTTCCAAACTTCTCTATTATTTTTGAGGGCACCACCCTTATCCCAGTTCCCCCAACTCACAACTTAGGTATAATTCTTGACCTCTCACTATTTCCCATCCTCCAAAGGCAATCTGTTACCATAACCTAACAATTTCACTTTTATAACATATCTCAAATATATTTTTTTCTTTTCTTTGATAACTACCACTTGCCTGATGCATCATTGTTTCATCTGCTCATGCCTAAACTATTACAATAGCCCAATAGTTGGTCTGCCTACTACAGGTCTCTTTCCACTTCAGCCTCCTCTTAGTAGGCAAAGTGATTTTCCTAAAGCATGGGTGTGATCATGTCACACATACACCCTTACTCAATAAACTCCCTAGATTCCCCTATCACCTCCAGGATCAAATATAAAATTCTATGTTTGATATACATAGCCCTTCATAACCTAGCCCAACCCACCCACTCACCCACCCCACCCCTGCCACATACACACCTTTCCAGGCTTCTTATACCTTACATCATGACCACCATGCCATACACTTCAGTCTAATGGCATTAGTTTCTTTGTTCTTTCTCAAACAGGATCCTACATCTTCCAACGTCTATATACTTTCACTGGAGGTTGTTCCCTGTGCCTCAACTACTTTGTCTTCATCTCTGCCCCCTGGTTTCCTTGACCTCCCTTCAGGTCCTGCCTAAAACTTCACAATCTACAGGGAGTATTTCTCATTCCCTTTTAATTCTAGTGCCTGCCTGTACTTAATTATTTTCTGTTTATCCTGCATAGAGTTTATTTGCACATAAACACTTTCATATTGTCTTCCCCTTTAGAATGTCAGTTGCTCATGGGCGAGGATTATCTTTTTCTTTCTAATCCTGTGTAATGATACTGAGATTTGAATACCTCCCATGTCCCTTGAACTTGCTGACGTAGCAGGAAGGCATGGAGCAAGACAACGCCAGAACCAAGCTACCCTCTGTTCTGGTGACTGGAAGCAGCGGCAGCAGTGTGAACTCCTTTTTCTTTGAGCCAGCCAAAATCTCTACTAAGGACTCATGCTGAGGACTTCCAGGGAGGAGAACTGTGGAGGGGCTGGTGTTGCTGGGAGCAAGCTGCGTGGACTCTGAACAGTTGCCATGAGTGAGGAGAAGAGGATCTTTGCCTGAGGTTGCCTGTCCTATTTTGAAGGCTTAAGAATGTGAATATTTACTGCTTTAACTACATGTGCCTACTTTATAACTACTGTGTTGGCTTTGACTTTCTGGTTTTGGGACTCAGTCTTCTGGTATTTGAATAAATGCTCTGACTATATTTCTCATGTAGAAAGCCTGTTACATTTTGTGATTAATAACCATATCAGCATACTTATAGTTACTGTAGGCATTGTGAATACTGCATTGCTAATACATCCTGGTGCTTAGTACAGTGCCTGCCACATAGTAGGCATTTAATAAATTTTTATTGACTGACTGGCTTCTTGCCACATACACATGGCTCTCCTACTCCTACCTCCATAGTTTGGTGCTATCTGCTCCACAAACCTGAAATGCACTACCACCTCATCTCTATCTCTCAGAATCCCTAGCTTTTTTTCAAAATTCAGCCAAGGTACCTCCTATTTCTTGAGGATTTTCCTGGTCCCCCTGCCTTAGGTTTCTTACCTTCCCATATATACATATACACACAAAAATTATGCAAATTTTCTCCCAATGCCAGCCTCCAAACTTTTTAGAGAACAGATTTTTTTTACTGCTCTCTTTGTGTTTCTAGTGCCTAGCATAGCCTTAGTAGATACTTTATAAATGCTTGTTGAATGATTAATTGATTGATAGTGAGAAATTGTATTCATATTTCTAATATGTCAATTGTTGACTGAAAGATGTGATTACTATAAAGAACCATCTGCAAAAGTGTGCCTCTTTCTTTTCAAATATTTATTAAAGATTCGCTTTTTACATGCACAAATTATCCTCGTAACCATTTTGTAGAAATGAGAAAGTACATTACTGATTTCTTCTCAGTCACCTTGATTGGTTATAATATCATCTATAACATTTCCATTCTTTTGGAATTTTGCTGTCTTTAAGATATCTTTCAACATTGATCCATATGTTCCTTTTAAATTATGTTGCCTTCAGGATATGTTTTTTCTTGAATGTATTTGGTCACGTCCGGCCGCTCTTTCCACCTTCATTTTCTTGATTGTCATTTCCATTTCCCCAAATACACATTAACTTCTGAAGTGTTAGAGTCCAAATATAGGGGTTCCTTGTCATCAGTAGTAAGTGGTATCTGTGATTACTGAGCCACAGGCATTGATCTTTGAACAATGAAGAAAAAAACCAAGAAAGATGCCACAGGACTGGAGGAAAGTAAATGTGATTCTGATTTTTTAAAAGGTTAAAGAATGGCGTCTTTGAACTATAGACCAGTGAGCTTAACTTCAATTCCTGGAAAAATTCAATTTCTGAAGCTAGTCAACGCCTAAAGAAGGAAATAGTAATCACAAAGATTCAGTATGGCTTGTCTAAGAACGTGTCAATCCACAAATGATGAAAATTAAAACAACTCTGAGACACCACATACTACCGATCAGATTGACTAACATAAAAAAGGGGAAAACAACAAATGTTGGAAGGGATGTGGGAAAACTGGGACCCTAATGCACTGTTGGAAGAGTTGTGAATTGAGCTAATCATTCCAGAGAGCAATTTGAAACTATGTCTAAAAGGGCAACTAAATTGTGCACACCCTTTGACCCACCATTACCACTACTAGGTCTGTATGCCAAAGAGATTTAAAAAAAAAAAAAAAAGGAAAAGGACCTATATATACAAAATTTTTTATAGAAGCTCTTTTTTGTGGTGAAAAAGAATTGCAAATTGAGGGGATGCGCATCAATTGGAGAATGGTTGAACAAGTTATATGATTGTGATGGAATATTACTGTGCTCTAAGAAATTATAAGCAGGATGCTTTCAGAAAAATCTGGAATGACTTACATGAACTGATGCAAAGTAAAGTGAGAAGAACCAGGACAACATTGTACACAGTAAGAGCAATACTGTGCAATGATTAACTGTCAATGTCTTAGCTATTCTCAGCAATACAAAGATCTATGATAATTCCAAAGTTCTTATGATGAAAAATGCTATCCACCTCCAATGAAAGAACTGATGGAGTCTGAATGCAAATCAAAGCAAACTTTTTTTTAAACTTTTTCATGGGATGTTCTTTGGTCTGTTTCCTCTCACAGTATGACAAATATGAAGATATGTTTTGCATTACAGCACATGTATAACCTATATCAAGTTGCTTGTCTTCTCAAATGGAGGAGAGGAAAAGAGGGAGACAATGTGGAACTAAAACATTTTAAGAAAAAAATCTTTAAAAATATTTTACATGTAATGAGGAAAAATAAAATGTTTAAAAAGAACTTGTCAACCTAAACTAACTTTGTATGTGTATTTGTGTATGAGAAAGACAGACAGACAAACAGAAAGACTAGGGTTATTGGAAAAACCTATAAAGACAGCATACCTAGATTTTAGCAAAGCATTGTCCATCCTTTTCAAACGGACAAAATGGGTGATTTGGAACTAATTAAGTGACTACTTCCAAAGAGAAGTCATTAATGATTCAATGTCAATTTGAAAAAGGTCTCTAGATGAGGACCCCAGAGATCTGTGCTTAACCCATTACTATTAAAGTTTTCTGACAATGACTTGGATAAAAGGATAGATGGCAAACATTAAATTGGCAAAGGATGCCAAGCTAACATTAGATGACAAAGTCAGTATATCTCCAAGATTTTACAAACTACAACACTGAGTTGAATCTAAGATTATTAAATTTAATGGGAATAAGTGTAAATTTTTTTTAAAGAAAAGAAAAAATTCATAAGCACAGGATTCAAGAGGTCTGATTTTATTTTAGCTTACAAAAAAATCTTTATGTTTTAATGAACTATAAATTCAATAATATTCAATAGGGTGACATGGCAGTCCAAAATTATAGTGCAAATTTAGGCCATATTAAGGCAACCATTGTATCAGGAACAAAAAAAAAAGGGGGACTGTTGTCCTGTTCCCCATCCTGATCAGACCACAAACATCAGAGATGCTGCAGTAAGGATTCTTGTCTTTGTACAAGGTGGACTAGATGACTTCTGGGATCCCTTACAGCTCTGAAATCTACAACTCTGTTTTCCCTGGGCTCTTGGAAGTTAAGTCCCACCGCAGACTTCTTCACTTGAATAAGACCTGCAGGGTCAACCTTGGCCTCATTTAGCTATGGAATTGGTACCCCAAGATGCTTTTAGGTCCCTTATTTTCAGAGCTCTATCTTTCCCTTCACCACAGTTTGACAAAATATATACCTCCATTTCCCATCATGATTTCCCTGTGATACTGCTTTTCCAGTCAAAAGAAGGATCTGTCCTTTGAAGCCAGGACTTGCCTAAAATACATATGTTTTCCTGTTAAGCACAAAAGCAACTCCTCTTAATAATGACTCTAACGGGTTTTCAGCTCCCATACCAACATGTTTTTGATTTTGCAAAGGTTTCATGTACCCTTACTATACATTCTGAAATACTTTTAAATTGAATATAACAGTTTTAAAAGCAGATGGCGAACAGTTTCTCCAAGGTACAGAACTGTGTATGTAGCACATAGCACAGCTCCCTAGTAAAGGAATGAAGGAATGAATGAATTTTTAAAAGCATTTATTTAGTATTTATTATATGTCAAGCACTGAAGGGACACATACAAAAATGAGTCAGTCCTTGCTTTCAAGGGACTTAGATTCTAATTGTGGAGGCCACACTTAGAGGGGAAAGGTGGTCAGAAAGAAGTGTTTTGGTTTGGAAAGGTTCAGAGATGGTAAATTATAAAATAGTCAAAGGAAGATACATCTCTAAGATATCTTCCAACTCTAATAAAATGAACAAAAGGGATCAGACATTAAATCCGTCTATCTGCCTTCATGCAGGATCAAACAAACCAGTCCAGAATGCATTCTTTGGTGACCTAATCCTATGGGATTTGCATGTGGTCATTTGGTGTATCAGAGATCCAATAAAGCTACAGCAATTACTAGGCATCCCAGTGCCATGGAATGTGAATACTCAAGATGACTGTCTTGATCATTTGGGAATTTTATTTCATTTGCTTTTGTTTTGAAAGAGCATAGCCAATTCCTTTAGAAACTGGATTGGTATCAAAAATGAAACTGCCGGGATGAGGCTCACTGTTTCTAAGTATCAATTTTTTTTTTCAGACAACACTATTCTACAAATAGGAAAAAGAATTCAGACTTTTAACTATTCTACTTAAATCCAAGCAGCAAGGCAGAAAGAGCCCAACTTAAGGAGTTCCTTTCCAGGGCTCTTCTGACATCATTCTTGACATTATCAAAGGCATTTAAGGCAAACAAACACTACACAAACCATGGCAATGTTTGTATCTGTCCTATCAGAAACAGGGCCCAGAGATCGATATTCAACAAATAGAAAAAGGGCTTTTGAAAAGGTAAGGAAAGAGAATTTGCTTAAGCTCCAGAGAGAAGGACAAACATTGAAGCATAAAATACAAAGATTAAAAACTCTGTCAGACTACAATAACATCCCATCTCAGGTAACTAGGAATGCAAAAGCAACAAAGTTCTGGTATACTTAGAAGTTGCAGTGAGAAACCAGGAAGAGTCTACTTAGTCTCACAAATCATGAAGACAAGGCCTTAAAAACTGCCTGCTACAAGCTTCCCAAATATAAACATCCAAAAATTTAAGCACCTCCACATTCCTTACCAGCTCCACTGCTATTGAACTTCTTTGGGTCTCTCCATCATGCCTTCCTTCCCCAGAAAACTCATCCTTGGAAAATCTCATTATCCTGCAAGATGAAATCTATCTGGTACTCACATCTCATCAGTACCTCTGACTGAGGGCAGTGCCACTGGCTCCAGGGCTTCTGTTTAAGAGAGCTCTCCTTCCCACCCACCACACCCCATTTCAGTTTTCAGTTTCCCCTTGTATGTTAACTTTTTCCATTAGATTTTAAGTGCCTTAAAAGGAAGGACTATCTTTTTTTTCTTTCTTTTTTTTCAATTTGTCAAATCTTCATTGTTTAAGTGGGGAAGGTTGGCAGAGTCTAGTTTAGTCCTTCCTGGTAGCAGCCTTCTTCATGGTAGCTAGGACATTGCTGAGTTCCTCTCTCTTCCTCTTAGCTAGGATGTGAATTCCCACCCTTTGTTTTTGATGAACTTAAGGGCTCGCTTATCCGTGGAGACCTTTAACAATTCCATGGCCTGCCTTTCATAAGGGGCAAATCCACACACCTCCTGAATCATATCTTTCACAAACTTTGTGTGTTTGGTCAAACGCCCACGGCGGCGGCAGTGTCGTGGCTTCGCAACATTTTTGGTAACTTTGTGGCCCTTGTTGAGGCCCATGGCCATGGGGTACTGGATAGCCGTGGCTGCAGCGCTTCTGTAGCCCGGATGGCAACCACAGCAGAAGGGAAGGGAGAGCATTGAATTGGGACTTTCTTTTACTTTTAACCTTTTAATTGTATCCCCAGGGCTTAGCAGCAATATGCTATGCTAATGTCCCTGACCCCCTTTTGGGGTTTTCTTTGCAAAGATAGTGGAATGGTTTGTCATTTCCTTCTCCAGCTTATTTTACAGATGAAGCAAACAGGGATAAGTGACTTGCCTGGAATCATACAGCTAATGCGTCTGAGGTCATATTTAAATTCAGGTCCTCCTGACTCCAAGGCCAATATTCTATCCACTGTGCTACCCAGCTGTCTTGCTTGGTACATTGTAGGCATTTAATAAATGTTTATTGGCTGACATTAGGAATTTAAAGGTCTCTAATTATTCGTTCAAATAAAACAACTTCTAAACAATGATGTCTAAAAGTAACTCCCCAAAACAATGTACTGATGAAATACACCTATCTACTACGTATAAAGAGAGGAATGCATATTATATTTCAGTTTACATGTCTGCCACTAAAATAAACCTCCATTTCCTCTAGCTGTGAGGAGATAATACTGAATACTCTAGTATTCAATGGTCTAGAAGACCACAACCTCTGACCAGGTACAATCAAGCTAGAAGGACAACAAATAGGGGCCTATGAGTATTTTTCTCTCTTTCTCATTTTTATTCCTTATTACAAAGAGCAGTAAAATCTCCCTTTCCACCAAATTTCTCTATATCTGTTGAGGGCATTCAGGTTCACAACTTTGAGGTCATGTTTGACTCTTCCCTCTTGCTCATCTGCTATATTCAATTAATTGCCAAGTCATATCCATCATACACTAATTTTAAAATTTATTTCCTTATTCTCACTCATGTAGCCGCTACCTTAGGCTTAAAGTGAGGGAACTTCACCTCTGAATGATTATAATAGTTTTCCTTTTCTTCAGCATCTAGTTCACCCTCCAGCTAGCATCCAAATTGATGTTTCTAAAAGGACAAAGTCCACCAGTGTCACTCCTACTACTCAAAAGGACCTTTCTAGAAAGCTAGAGGTCCAGGGGATAGAATGTCGCTCCTGGAGTCAGGAAGCCATGAGTTCAAATCCATTCCCAGAGACTTCTATGTGGCTCTGTGCAAGTGTCTTAACCCCCATCTGCCTCACTTTCTTTATCTGTAAAATAATAATAGCACTTACTTCCCAGGGTTATTATGAGGCTATACTGAGATAATATTTCTAAAAATGCATTGCAAACATTAAATTGCTATTTTATATTAATGTTAAATTGCTAACTATTATTATTGCCTTCCTATTGTCCCTAGAATAAAAAACAAAATCCTTAACCTAGTATTTGTAGCATCCACCATTATGGATCCCACTACCCTTTGTAGTCCTAATTTCATTCTTCTGAAATAGCTCATTAGCTGTTCCCTGTACATACCATTGAATCTTTTAATTCAAGACTTTTTGCACAAGTCTGAAATTAACTCTCTTTTTTTATCTCCAACTCATAAAACCACTTCTAACATAAAAGCTTTCTTCATTCCCTTAGTTGTTAGTGCCCTCTCCCTCTTGAAAATACTTCACATTTCTTTGTGTATATCTTTTTTTTAATTCTTACTTGTATACACGTTTCATTTGCTACCAGTAGAATACAAGCTCCTTGAAGTCAAGGAATATTTCAGTTTTATCTTTGTATCCACAGTACTTTGCACATAGGAAAAGCCTAACAAATATGTACTGAATGGATTGGGTAACAGTATACATAACTGTATAGGAAAACAAGAGATTAGAATGAGAATAAGAGATAGAATATAGTTCAGATTGTCTGGAATATAAAATATGGGCAGGAGAATATTATGAAATAAGATTAGAAAGATGGATTGAAGACAGATTGTAGAGGTACTTGAATTCCAGAACCAAATGTTCGTGGTTTCTTGATTTTAGTGAAGGAACTGACCAGTCAGGACCTAATCTTTAGTGCTTAAACTATATTCTCTGCCTGCTGCCAATTCACCAGCAAACTTGTGAACGTATTTCCAGTAATACACGATCTCAGGGGCTTCAGTCTTTCCAGCTTCGGAACAGACATAGATACTCTCTGATGGTTTCTTGTCTTCTTGTCAAGTAGGGATGAAATGCCTTTTAATTGGCATTTGAGCTGGAACAGAATTTACATTTGAAAGATTGAATGGAGGAGTCCTCACTTTTCTCTGGTAACTTTCAAGTGAGGTATATAAAATGCTGTGGGTTTCTGGGTAGGAAGAAAAGTAATAGCAGCAACTACCATAGTTGCCTTTTCTCCACCTGCATACAATGTGGTCATGAACACATGATGATGCTTTTTACCTTTGTCTCTCTTCTTTCTTTCATTATCTTAGGTGAATACATATCAGACACAGAATATATAAGGTTGCATCCTTGTGAACTATGAAAGGTTGGAAAAGCCGGCAAAGATTCACTCAGCAATTGAAACCAGTAGTAGAAGTGATCTCTTCTGGTAAAGAACCAGTCCTGAGGAACCATATGCTTGAGCCAGCACAGCAGTTAATCGAACCATTGGTTAAGACATTGTGTCCTGCACTCAAGGAACTACTCACCCACTGCCTATACACCGCACCAAGAAGTGAAGAAGTGTGTTGAAGCCACCACTTTGAGTTTGAATGCCCTCTCCCCATAGATTGAGTGAGTAGAGGAGAAAGTCTATCTCCCAATTTGGAGGAATGTTTTCAAACTTTGGTCCTTGCTATACATTCCTGGTAAATATTTCTTTGTAAAAACTAATGTTAACTGGTTTAATGATATTGGGGAAACATTAGCTAATCAACTGATATTGAGAGAATATGCCAGATTGATGTATGAGCTTAGAGCTCATGCTTAGAGCTCCATGCTTAGAGCTCCAACCATTATGGTTGTCTCATAGTGGCTGAATTCTGGGGGTTCAATCTGACAGTCTGAATATAGGTCAAGAGAAGGAGCCCAGATTGTGCATACCTTCACTAGGTAAATAGGAGCCCCAGAAAGTTTTTGACTGAAGGAATAGCAAGAATAGTACATTAGGAAGAATACTAAAATGGTCATAATATGAAGAATCTCTAGGAGAAGAGAGAGTCTTCAAGCAGAAGATGAGTTAGAAGTTTCGATCACAGTTTATACAAAAATAGATGTGGACCTAAACTAAGGAGGTTGTAGTGAAAGTGGAATGATCATTATAAGAAATATCATGTACATCAAACTGACAAGATTTAGAAAATTATTGGATGAGAGTAGCAATGATGAATGATGGAGCTAACAAGTTTGAATTACTAAGAAAGCGATTTGTGAATGTGTTCAGAGATGAATTCAGTTTCATCATGTTGAGGTAGATCTTAAGCATTTGTTGCAACCTTTTGGGGATAACCTCCTTGCTACAACAGCTCTATAGTTTAAGTTTCTTGGCAGTTTTCTACCATTCTTTTGCATTGGACTTTGTTCTTTTCCTTCCAATTCTGATATGTTTTCTTAAAATTCAACCTCATCAGAAATCATACCAAGTAGCCACATGTGCAACTTTATGTATGATGGCCATGCTTCATTCTCGTTCTCCCATTACAGTGCAGAAGCTTTCAACATTGTATAGGATTTAAAAAGAGTAGAGGAAACTCTGGGCAGCATTCTGGGGTCAGACACCTTTAATTTCGGTCTCAAATTCCTCTTTCATTACTAATTCAAGTCAGCTGGGAAGTGACCATTTTGGCCAGCATGACATAAACTAATAGAATGTAAACTCCTGGAAGGCAGAGACTACTTCCTTTCTGCCTTCGTATTCCCAGAGCCTACTTCTTAGTAGGTGCTTAATAAATATTTGTTGACTGACCAAACAGTACTAATTACTTTTTCTTCTCAAAATACTCTGGCTGGATGCCACTTCTGAGCATGGAAAAGGAGAAATGGAGCAGCTTCTTCAGATCCTTTCTATGGCTCGGCTGGTCTGGCAATAATATCAGCATCATTGCAGAAAAATCTCTATACTCTTGTAGTGTGACAATCCTCCCTACTGCTCTGATATGATGTTCCCTTCCTCTACTGTTCCAGACTCCAACCATTTCCATGTCAACAACCATTGCTCCCTTGGTCAGAATCAAGACAAGACCAAGTAAGTCCCTTTGTTGTTTCTACCCAGTCTCAAATTGAATCTCTGTGAGAGTGGAAGAAGAAAAAAAAAAGACATCTTTAAGCAAGAGCTGATAAAGTTACATACAAATCATTGACAGTAATATAAGTTGAGGAGGGGGTGATCAAGTGAGAAAACTATCCACATTCAGCATCAACTTAGAAGATGGTAAGGATAATAATAATAATACTATTATTATAGCTAATATTTATATATACACTTACTATGTGCTAGGCACTATGTTAAGCACTTTATAAATGTTATCTCACTTGGTCCTCACAACAACCCTGAAAAGTAGATAGGTGCTATTCTTATCCCTGTTTTACAGTTGAGAAAACTAAGAAGTTAGGTGACTTGTCCAGGGTCACACAGCTAATGAGTTTATGGGGTCAGAGCTGAACTCAGGTCTTCCTTACTCCAGGCTCAGAGATCCATCCACTGTACCCAAACTAGTTTCTCTGAAGCAGGTAGTGAACAAAGTTAGCACCAGAAAGGGAAAGTGGGGCAAGTGACCATTGGAATCAGGAGGTACAGAATGGGAAGAGAAAGAGACTAAAAGAATCATTCTTGTTCCTCTCCATTTTCCTTCAAAGGAGATGTTCCTCCCTAAAAATATCAATTTGCATACAAAAAGGAATTTGATTCCCTGATAGAACTAAGCCAAATGCAAAAGAGCACTGAGATTGGGGAGTCATTAGCTGACTGACACTCATTAGCCATGTGAACAATCAAATTGCTTAACTTCTCTGAATTTCAGATTTTTCACCTTCAAAATGGAGGCAATAATGATATGCTTACTTCAGAAGGCTGTTGTTGGGAAAGTCCTTAAAGACATTTACAAATGTGGGCTATAATTATTATGAACTTACAAAACTGTTTTGAGAATATCTTAAAGGACTATCTATGTAAATTCTTACAAAGTGTCTAAATACCATCACATCTTAAAAATCAACTTGAATTCCTTATTTAAACCTCCCTTCAGAAACTTTTAGCATTTGTTCTTTTTGCAACTTAGATGCATGAATAAGAAATACAGAGATGGGTCAAGAGACAGGTCAGAACTTTAAGAACCGTTTCTTTAAGAGCTAACATAGGAAATAGTACCAAAGTTGTCTATATTTAAAAGGCTCAATAATAACTTGGATTTTTATTATATATTTTTGCTTATGACAGTCTCACAAATTTTTACTTATACCCAAAAACAAGATTAAAAAAAAAGACCGAACCTTCCCCATGAACAGTTATAGAATCATCATTTACGTAAATATGGAATAGAACAAATAATTGTCTCTTCTGAAGTCTTTTTATTCAAAGAAAGCTGCAAGAAAATCACTAATTCAATAGGCTTTGGCAATTTGCTGGGGTGGGAGGTGGGGGTTAACAAAAAAAAAAGCCAGACTGGAATTCTGCACATAAAATCAAGAGATTCATACTATAGAATATTTGCTACAAAACAGAACTCAAAGGAACTTCCTCAATCCCTGACCACCAGCTCTATTTGTAAGTCATTGTCCTAAATCTGATGCTCAGAAAAGCTTTCCCTGAGAAAACACCTTGGTAGCTTGTATTGTCACCTCTAGTGCATTTTGTCCAATAAATTGGGTCAATGTACTCCTTATTTTCTGCCTTTTCTTCTAGCCCATCAGGATCCAGGCATCATTCCAAGCCTGCTGTGTCCCATTCCTGGTTTCATAGAAATTTAAAAAGAAAAAAATCAATGAGAAAGGAAGAAAAAAAAAGTCTCTGTATGGCTCAGCTGACATAGCCACAGGCAGGAGCTGGCTGGTGCGACAGTATATTTATGCTCGCAGCTAGCCAGACCTGAGACTCTGTTATTTTATAGTTCACTCTGCCAACCAAGGCAATCAGTTGTCGCAATCAGCACTCGGGGCTTCAGGGGTCTGAAAGAATAAATAAATAAATAATAAGATAAAATAAATAGCTAGGCTGAAAGAGAAGAGGTGCTGACTGGTGCTGTGAGGACGCATCTAACAGCAGTGACTGTAACGTCGGCCAGGGGCTACATCAGCCCACTCAGTCGCTGACAGCTTTCGTAATTTATGTGTTGCGAGTGAGCAGATTGTGGCCAGTAAAATCACCCAGGTGCAGAGAAGTCTGCTTCAGGAAGTCAGCCTCCTTAGGGAAGTAGCTCTATAGGACCTGACATCTCTAGGGCAGGCTGTATAGAGTATGGGTTATGCAGAAAGGAGGGTCAGGGACGGTTACAGCCGGCTTTTGCTTGCTCTTAAAGCTTAAGAAACCCCACTTCAAAGGCTCAAGGATGACTGTTCACAGTTGCCTAGGTATAGTATTGTTCAGCCTGAGACTCTTATTTCAGAAGGGAGGGGGGAAAAACTAAATAGAAACCTACCCAACTTGGCATCAAGTCCATAAATGGACTTGAATAATTGAGAGCAAGCAGACTTTACCATCTCACAGCCAAAATGGACAGCTGCATCCTGGCTTCTCCTGTACAGAAAACAATATGTGAACATTACTATCACATGTGGCCTTTTTTGTTTTATTTGAGAAAAAAGTAAGGGCTGGGAGGTCCTGAGGTTTCAAGTAAAGAATGTCAGATTTGAGATTCAGGAAGCATAGATAAGCATTCCTTTAAAGGTTGTTCAAACAAACTGAAATTGTGGACACCTGAATTCAGGAATTCTAACTTCTCTGTGTTTCTCAGATGTCCAAGGTATGTTTCTCATTCACTGTGCTGGTATGAGCAGCCTTGGTTTTGCCCAAATAGAGGATAAGGAGGACAAAGTTAATGGAAATTCAATCTCTGTTGAATGTCCCGAGGAAGCAAGCGTTGTGTTTTATTTATTTATTTGTACTGAAAGGAAAGGAGTGGGGAGGATCCATGGGACACAACTAATATCTGAAGCTGCACACTAATGCCTTCTATGCACTAGGTCATGCTGCCTCCCTTATTACATTTAATATAGGAAGATAATAATACCTATTTTCACCAGCAATGCTGTGATTCCACAGCCCAAACCTTTGCTTCTGTATCCTACCTACTCCTAAAAAAAAGTCCGAAAGCCTTCCAAAGTTGTGCTGTAATAGGTTTTACATATAATTGACTAAATAGAGTCAGTCTCAGATCATACCCAAAAGAAGAGAATTTTTATTTATGCAGCTAGATTTTAGTAGCTCAATGCTGTCTTTTTTTTTTAACTGAAGTTCTTAACATGAGTCTCACAACAGGAGATGGAAAAGAAGCATGGTAAGTAACTATGGGGACAAAATAGAAAGGAAGCCATGGGTCGTCATTGGGACACAGTCTGTTATTTGGAGTAAAAGGTTAATTTCATCAGAAGAGAATTACAATCAGAGCAGGAATGGCAGTAATCAAACAGAAGTGGCTGGGGAGGACAAAACACATTGAAAGTAAGAGAAAATTGGATAGAACTTGGAACAAGTAACAGATAAAGACATGTTATTGAATAAGACCTATAGACAGAATGCATGACCTGTATGTTCCCATTTGATTAAGAAGGTGGGAAGTAACTGGAAGGGCTAGGGAAAAAAAGATAGAAAAGAAGAGTTTGTCGACACATGTGAGCCTCTCAAGCACTATGGAGATTAGTGAAACATTTTCCCCATTCTCACTCTTTTCTCTTAAATATCAACATGCTTTCCTTTGGTCCTTCCTATGAAAGGAAAATGGCACACTGCTGTCTTAAAAGCCAGCTGGACAAAGGATGGATGCTGGAGGAGTCCACTCTGAGTGCTCATAGAAACAAGATTGGCCTTTTCAGCCCAGTAACTACCTCATTTGGCTCTGGATATGGAAACGGTACAGCCCCACTACCATCAGCCAAGTAAATAGGTGACTCATCTGGCTAGGCCAAGGTCTGTATGAGAAATGTGACCACCACTCTCTCTCTCTTCGGGTATTTGTTTGTGCCATCAAAGAGAGAGGTCAAGAGAAGGGCAGTGGGAGGAAGCTAACACTTTGACTGGTTTGTGAATGAATGGAGGCTAAGTTTTTCTGTTTGGAAATGGTTATTCTACCTATTTTATTCTCTCTTCATTTGACAAACAATTTTTAATCAAGACCAAAAAAAGATCCATTTAGAAAGGAAAACTGAGAAAGCATTTTTTTAATTGGCATTCATATTTTTTTAGTTTTGTGTTCACTAAATTCATTCATCAGAGCTTTCAAATTAAAGAATCCCAAGGACTCTTACAGCAGGAAGAGAATTTAGAAATACATAGTCTGTCTATAGGTATTGTCAATATCTTGGCCACCTTCAGCAACAATTTGTAGTTATTAAGAATCTATAGGTCCATCACACCTGATTAAGAGAGAGTACTTTCCCTGTCTATACAAAACTTCTACTCATGTTTACAACTACAAGGCTTTGAAAATGTTGAACCCATTATCATGAACCTAGAAGATGTTGAATTAATTTGCATGTAAATTCTCATAGGATATAAGCTCCTGGAGAACAAGACTTTTATTTCATCGTTTGTTTTGTTGTGTTTTACCTTGAATTCCCACTATCTAATGTAGCCTTATGCATAGTCAGTCCTTAAGAAATATTTGTTAAATTTTCAAATGGAATTTAAATTCTGATAGATCATCATCTAGGTCAGATCAGAGAATTGTTGGCTCTTAGTTGAAAAGGACATTAGACAACATTTTGTCCAAACCATAGCTAAAATATGAGTCCCCTCTACCATGAGAAACAATGAGATACAGAATTTATGGAAGTTGTTATCTATGAAACAGTGAGCAAATCACTTACCTTTTGGGGACCTCAGTTTCCTCATTTGTAAAGTAAAAAGCACTAGATGAGATAATCTTTGGACTCCCCTCCACTGTAAATCTATGATCCTATGAACACTGTTAAACAATGGTCACTCAGTCTACTCTTGAAGAACTCTAGTAATGGACAACTTACTACTCCCTGAGGCAAACACATTCTACTTTTGAACAGCACTAATTAGGACAGGCTTCCTAACAATTAGAGCTAAATTAGAGCTAATTAGAGACAAAATGGATTTGAGATGAGCAAGGTGTAATTACCTGTAAAGAAAATAGTAGCAATGACCTAAAGCTTTTTTTTCCTAATTAATAGTAATTGAAAGGTGGTCAGATATAGTGGATCTCAGAGCCAGTAAGACCTAGATTGAAGTACCACTTTTAATATATATATTAGTTGTATGATCCTGGGCAAGTCATAATCTTCTCATTTCTGAGTCTAGGTGCTAAAATCCTAAATCGCAGAGAAGATACCAATCTGCTTGTTTACAAGAAGTTTCCTTCTTTTAGTTATTATAGCAATGAAATCACAGGTCCATCCCCTATCCCTATCCCTATCCCTCATTATTAATCACCATCAATGGTCACTTGTATTAAGCTGTGGTATATGATTGTAATGGAATGCTATTGTGCTAGAAAAATGATGAGGGAGGTATTTTCAGAAAAATCTTAGAAGACTTATATGAACTGATGCAAAGTGAAATGAGTAGTACCAGGAGATCATTGTGCATAGTTAACAACAATATTTTATTTGATCAGGTGTAAAAGACTTAGCTACTCTGACCAATACAATGATCTAAGACAATTCTAAGGGACTCGTGATGAAAAATGTTATTCATTTCCAAAGAGAGAACTGATAAAATCTGAGTGCATATTGAAGCACGATTTTTTCACTTTTATTTTTCTTGCTTCTCTTTTTGTACTATGGCTATTACAGAAACATGTTTTGCCTGATCTCACGTGTCAATGTGAAATCACAATTCATGCCTTCTTAATGGTTGGAAAAGGTTTGGAAGGGAGGGAGAGAATTTGGAACAAAAATATTTTAAAGAATATTAAAATAAATAATTTTAAATGATCACTTATATTGAATATTTAGTTTCTCTCTTGAGGCTTTAAACATGATTGTTATTTCTTAGAACCCCACTATAAAATCACTGAGAAGGCAGTCCTAAAATTAATTTAAGAATGGCTGACCTTTTTGTCACTGAAAGGGGGATGCCTTTTCAGGGAAAGGTCCATATCAGGTCTGCACAACTTGCATCCCCATGGGCTGTTTACAGCATTCAGGTCACTTACTGCAAGTCAAAGGATTTCCCTGCATCCCACAAAAAGTATAGAGGAAAACATCCTTTGTAGGTAAAGGAAATCCTTTGGCTGGCCACTAGTTGTATAGGCCTGGTCTGTAGGATTAGTTTCCCCTCTTCTCAAGGATTTTCCCAAGTCATTAGAAAGATGACACTATATACATAACTGGAGTACAAGCACAACTATTGATTGGCTTGGTTGTTTTGGTTTTTTAAGTATGGATAACCTATATGTTACATAAAGCATGAGTGAATGTATTTAATTCAAGAATACAACTTTCTGTTATGTGTATGTGCATGTGTTTATTTAGACAAGAGCCTAAACAGGTTTGATGAACTATCTACAAGCTACACCCATTAGGAAGCAACAAGGCTGTGAACAGTCTGATAATAATTACTGTCAGCTGGTCATGGACCTCCCTTCTGTCCAAGAACCCCCAGCTAATGCATCTTCCACCCACTCACGTTGATATGGAAATGAAATTTCTCACATTTTCACCTGGAGAGATCAAGTTGTATCACATATTGCTATCCCTCCGAGTTTTTGTCATTTGAAAATTTGATAAAGATACCATCTGTGCCTTTATACAAGTCATTGACAAAAACAGTGACTAGAACAACAGCCCTCTACTCCAGCCCTGCCTCAAGGATGACATCCATTAATTAGTCAGTGGTTCATGAATCCAAGCATCCATTTGGTTCTAATCATATCTAATTTACCAGTGCCCAAACTACAGATTTTTTAAAAGAATGAGGCAAGTTGCTCAGATATAAGAAAAGTCTCTGTATATCCACAGCAGAAATTCTATCCTCCATGTGGGTTATCAAGTCTTCCTATGAAATCTGCAGAATGTCACAGGCTAGAAGAGGAGCAGAGAGTGAGCAAGGAGGACAGCATACTCTAAACTCTCATGCAACTCATTCTTCTCTCTCCTATTGTTGCTGATGATCATTTTAGACTCTTCATGACCCCATTTGGGGGTTTTCTTAGCAAAGATACTAGACTGGTTTGCCATCTCAGTTTTTGCCAGGTTATTTTATATATGAGAAATTGAGGCAAACAGAGTTAAGTGATTTGCCCCCAATCATACAGTTAATAGGTGTCTGAGGCCAAATTTGAACTCAAGAAGATGAGTCTTCTTGATTCCAAGCCTCTATTCAGGTCTCCACCTAACTTCCCCATATCTCCTCTATCCAGTCTTTTTTTTTTACATTTGCAAAAAATGTGTAATTTTATTTAATCAGTTTTGATATTCTAGATCCTTGAGGGATAGAGCATCACTCAGATCCTGTGTCCAATGGCCTTAGCAGGGAGATTGCTTCTGAACTTGGCTCGAACCATTCAGCTATTTCCATGGGCCCAAGTAACTTTCCCCCAGATAACTCTTGTTCTGTTTGCTTTCCCACCAGGAGTTACTATGTTGTTTTTGGCTTTGTATACATAAGCACATCTCTTTCCCAAATAGAATTCAGTTTCATCCTGTGCATAGACACCTTCAATTTTCAGAAAAGCTGTATGTTCTCTCTGGTTTTGTAGGCCTCACTTGTAGCCAGCAAAAATGGGCTTGGACCATAGTCTTCCAGACATTTTGCTCTTCTAGAAGTCTTGTTTCCAGCAGGCCTCCTGAGCTCCAAGATGGAGGAAAAAGCTCCTCTCTCCAGTCTTAAAAGTGTTTCTAGAGATATGGGGGAATGTCATAATAGAGTTGGAGTACACTGGTCAGATATTCATCTTCTTTTTTTTTCCTGTGCAAAATAAGATGCAAGACTCTTGGTCAGACAACTAGATAGGATGGTTTTGGTCATGAACACATGTCATATAGACAAGAGCTTACCTGTAGTACTTCCCATAATTTCTGCATTATATTGAGTGCTGTCATAGGACCTCAACAATCTCCTATCTATCACCCATAGTGATGTTCCCAGGGGTAACAACATGTTGCTGTTACCTAGAGGCCAGATGACATTGCCTAGAACAGTAACACTGGGGTCAGGGATGCTTTTTCTTATTATTATTATATCTGCCCACTTTGACTAGCTGTTGCCATAAATATCAATGTCTTCACCAATAAATATAGACCAAGTGGCCTATACCAATCCATATACCAAATATTTGCCGCTGCACTTTAACTTACCCTGGCACTTATAGAATTGGAAAAGATTATACTTAATAAAATTCAGAGCGGAGGAATAGGTCTATCTATGTAATTTCTCATTTTGCCTAATACATAAACATTTTAACTCAGTGCAGCTGAAACTTTGCCCAGCTTTTCATCACTGATGATGTCAGATCACCTTTTATATCACTATAAAAGTGTGTGTGTGTGTGTGTGTGGTAAATATATATATATATGTTTATATATACATATATAGTGTATGTGTGTATATATTACATTTATACATAAATATAATTAAAATATATGAAAGCATTTATAAGTAAGTAATACATCATTAGTAAACATAGTTTTATATGTTGGTAAAGAAAGAAGCAGCAGCAAGATACAAGACCTGGAACATCAAGCCTGGAGTGAGGAAGGCCCAGATTTGAACCTCTCCTTGGACAATCCTTAGCTCTGTAATCCTGAGTAAATTATCTAACAGCAAAAATGGAAATAATAACAACTTTCTCAAAGGGTTTTGGTGACAGTTAAATTAAATAACATATATAAAGTACTTTTCATACCTCAAAAATTACAAGAATCAATCATTAATGTTGTTATATAATTATTATTAATAATAAAAAGATTTAGTCTGTGATTTCACTGGTGTAGGTTATTCCAAGAAAAGAAACTCACTCAACCAATGCATATTTGTAACTGTTCTCTAGCTTACAGTTTTAAACAATTATTTCATTTTCTGAGAAGTTAAGCCACTTGCACAGGGTAGCAAAGCCACTGAGACAGGGGTGAGATTTGAACCCATGTCCTCCTGACTCCAATTATGTCTCTCTTGCAACTATACTACAACCTCTATTATTAATATTGTTGTTATTATTATTAATCATACATATAGCATATGTGAATGGTATGCTTCAGCCAAGTATGCTCCTGTTTTTATTGCAATGTGAAAGACTTTTAAGCTGCTTTTTCCTCAAGGGAACCATGAATACAAAGCACTTGTATAAAGAAATGAAGCAACTATACTGTTTAGCCATCTTATAAATGGGAAAAAATGCAATGTGCATTCTCACAAAAATCACAGCTCTTCCTTCATGTTCCTAGCCCCCTTCCCCAATCCTAAAACCCAAAGCAGTCTTATGAAAAAGACTTAATCGTCTGTAAAAGGTCTAGAATTTTATTTTTTGATCACTGAATTCTGTAACATTAATTAGCACAGCTTAACAGCATGTACTCTATATAGACTTACCCTTCATGGTTCGATTTCACATGGCTACAAAGAAGTTAGAAATGTCACAGGTCAGTAAGCATGACCCTGTAGATTTAGAAACGAATGAAAACACTTTTGATAATACTAAAGCATCCCCAAATCCTCAAAAAACACAGGCATGCTGAATCACGTTGTTTATTGATTGACTCTTTCAACAACATTTACTGGGCTCGTACTATACACAGGGTCCTGTGGTAGGCACCAGAGAGGACAGAGGGTTGAATCAATCAGCAGACATTTATTAACCACCTACTGTGTGCCAGACATTGAACTAGAACTAAAAAGACAAAAATTAAAGTGTCTGACCTCAAGAAAAAACATTCCCTGCCTTAGGGAGTCTCTAACTTAGTAAAGGAGATAAAACATTTATATCAATAATAAAAGCAGAATATGATAAGCAACCAGAGATCTAAACAAAGAACTATAGGAGTTTAGAGGAGGAGAAGATTTCTCTTCCCTGAAGAGAGTCAGATATTTTTCACAGAAGAAAGAGCATGTTTTCTGGTCACTGAAGAATTGGATGGGATTTCACAGGGTATGAACAAAGAATAGAAAAAACAATTCATGTTTACAAAACAACAAATACTTCAGATTAGCTGAAATTATATAGGGGAGGAGTGTAAAATGTGATAGATCCTGGAGGGACTTAAATATAACTCTAAGGAATCAGAAGCAATATAAAAATTTAGGTCCTTTTCTCATTTTTCCATTGCATTTAAATACAGCCTCTTCTATGATTTCTTGAAGTGAGGGGTATGTTCTTTCTTCTTAATTTGAACCAATTTTATTATGTTTGTTATACTAGAATTTTCTACTACTATTCTTTTTTACCTTTTAAAAATTCACTTTCCTGAAATAGATTTTTGTTCTCACTGAAAATAAATGTTCCCTTCAACAATGCAGATTACCACCTATCCATACCAACCTATCTTGTGCCTCTCTTGTCAATTACTCTCATCATTTTGCCACCAGTGGTCTAACCAATATGCTGGGGCTCTTCCTTTTTTTTCTTTGACATGACAAGAATATTAGTGAAGCACATGAGTCAACCAACGATTACCCCTTTCTTCAAAACCAGCCCTTTTTCTTTGGGTCGTACATTTCTTTGATGATATCCTTTACCTTTACCTCATTTTTTTCTTCATAATACCTTATTTTCTCAACTACAGCCTATTCACACCAACTTCTCCCATCTACCTTTCCATTGCCCCCTGACTGATACACAATTTTAATTCCTGGAAGATGGTAGTGTCCCATGACTCAAAGTTATACTATAGCAACTTGCTGGAATATTTGTATTTTTAAATGGGTCTTCATTTCAGAAAGAAGTTTGGGGATATTAAAGGAACTTTGCAACTTTTCAGAGGTAGTCCAGTCTGCTTTTCTCCTATTTAATTCTGGTCCCAACCATTATCCATTTACCTTTGTTTAACTTGTCTAAGACTAACCAACTAGTTATATATAATTTTATAGAGAATTCATATTTTTCTTCTCATTTGTAAAATTTCTACCTCTCCTATAATTATATCTGCAACTGTTGAATTATAGTCAAATTGTGAGGACTGGTCTTTCTTGATGGTGTAATTTGTTATAAAAGTTTTACAGAACTTTTTCCATTGTTCATCTATTTGTTGTCCTCCCAGCTTCATCTTAAAATGACCTTGGATTAATTTTGCTTAGTTGGGTTTCTCGTCAATTTGTCTTTAAACTGTTTTACCATCCACTATTTTTCTGTTTTATAAGGAGATGTTACTCATAGTCTTCCACCAGCCTTCTCTGTAAGATGTTACAAGTGAATTTTTATTCTAAAGAGGTGTTACCATTGGATGCCGTATTACTCTCCTTGGCAAGAAAGATAAGCTTTTGCTGATCAAGGTGTTTTTAGGCCCTTTTGACCTCCTCATTATGGCAATTGATTGAATATTTTTATTAAATTATTGTAATTACTGTCAGCGCCATTTCTTCCATCTGTATCTTAATGTTTAAGGATCAAAAATTGTTTTTAAAATGTCAGGTCAGAGTCATATTAATTGCATATCATAAATCTGTTCTCATTTTTGTTTGCACTAATTTCAATCTTTTGAAATAACAAGTTATCAAAGTGATTCACGCAAAGAGCTATCAATTAACAGTGTTCTTATTTATTCAATTTTCTTCTCCCCATCCTCCTCCTTCTACTTCACAACATCCTTTTCTTTCTGCTTTTACTTTCCTTTCATTTCTTTCTTTTTTCCTTCCTCCTTATTTTCCTATTCTCTTCCCCTTTCTTTCTTCCTTATTTATCCTTCTCCTTCTTTAATTTCTCCTCCCCTTCTTCCCTTCTTTCTTCTTCCTTCTCCCTTCTCTGAGGAACATGCAACCAAACAAGTCTAGATAAAGAAAAATTCCATATTCTTCATGGAATATATCCTCACCAGTGGATAAAGACTATTATTCCCTACTCTGTCCTAAGTTGAACAGCAATACATGAGATCTGCAGGTCTGAGCAACAACAAATTATCATGACAAGTTAGTACAGGGGGCTAGCATAAAATCTTGGGGATATTTGGTCAGAATGGAGGCAGATAAAGGGACAGATAAGGCTTAGGAAATTTTGTTGCTTAGGTTTTTAAAAAGTCAAAAGTTATACACACATAAAGTAGGCAAAGCAATAGAGGGTGAGTTATTGAGCAGCACCAGGAAAAATTTTTAGTGAGCTTGTTGCCTGAGGAATGCCTACCTAAAGCAAAATGCTATACCCTAGAACAAGTAGCTCTGTTGTTGTTTTGGTTTTTTTTTTTCCCAATGGGTCTCACCTTTGAGGCATCACTCCTTTTTAAAAGGCATTACTTCTTTTAAGTCTTTTTTTATTTTTTATTTTTTGAAGATTTTTTTATTTATTTCATTTTTCCAATTACATGTAAAAAATTTCACATGCATTTTTTAAAAATTTTAAGTTCTAAATTCTTTCCTTCCTCTTTTCCTTCTTGAGAAGGTAAACCATCCGGTGTAAATTATACGTGACGTCATACTAAACATATTTCCATATTAACCATGTTGCAAAAGAAAACATGGACCAAAAAGAAAAACAAATTTAAGTGTACTTCAAACTATATTCAGACTCCATCAGTTCTTTCTTGGAAGGCAGATAGCAAATCTCATCATGAGTCCCTCAGAATTGTCTTGGATCATTGTATTGCTGAGAATAACTGAATCATTTATAGTGGATCATCCTACAATATTTCTATTACTGCATATAATGTTCTCTCATTTCACTTTGCATCAGATTATTTAAGTCTTATTTAAGAAACCCTCCTGCTCATCATTTCTAGAACATAATAGTATACCATCACATGCATATACCACAATTTGTTCATCCATCTCCCAACTGATGGGCAATCCTCTTAATTTTCAATTCCTTGTCACCACAAAAAGAGCTTCCATAAACTTGTGTACATATAGGACCTCTTCCTTTCTCTCTGATCACTTTGGGATATAAACTTAGTAGTGGTATCACTGGGTAAAAAGGTACTTTTTTAAGTCTTGAAGGTTATGGAACTGACAGACAGTATTCTGATTCCCAGACATAGGGGTTTCATCAGTCACTTGTACATGTTAATAAACACTTGCATAACTGAATTTAGTTGTTCAGGTACCTTTATATTGTAAATAAATAAACAGAAATGCCTAATAGGGAGTTGAACTCAAAATGAATAGGGCAAAAACAACAGAGAAACCAGTTGCCTCTCCAGAGGCCAAGTGACTACATTCAGGAAAATTATTATTCTTGTTTCACTTGGACCCAATGAACAGAACTAGGGTCAATGAATGGAAATTTCAGAAAGGCAGATTTTAGCTCAATATAAGGAAAAAATGTCCTAACACTTAGAATCACCCAAAAATGGTATAGGCTCTTCATGAAATAGTGGCCTAAACTTTTCATTGAAAGATTATCATGAATAGTGTAGAAGAGAGTCTTCCAACATTGGAGAATGGACTAGATGACATCTGAACTTCAAATCCTGAAATTTTATGATTTTGTATCTCTGAAATGAACTATATCATCATCTACTCAGGAACCCCAAATATTTGTGTCTGAAAGCAAGAACACATAGTCTAGGCATATGTAGGACTTTTCTGCATTTGGATTATTCTCTTGAGTTTGGTAGACACTGATTCCTTAGAGGCCTCAGGTTTCTATTAACCTCTCTTCTATCGCCAAGCTTTCCTAGGGGTAGAATGGCTCAGGCAATAGAAACTATATAATCCCACCACCTCTCATACTTTTCTAATCGCTTAGAGAAAAGTTTATCATGAAAATAGCCTTATTTTCCATACAGTGTTTTTAATTTCCTATAGGAAAGTTTTGCTGTGACAGAAATTCACTTTTTTGTCCTACAACATAAAGAACAACTTATTTTCACTGTCTTGTTATTTTCTACATCTGATTTACACAAAAAAACCCTTTTTTTCTAATGATCTGTATTATTCACAGTATGTGGCTAAAATTAAAGCAATAATAATGCTAGCACCACTTGTAAACTATTTTTCATCTTGGAGAAAAACATTGATTAATCCCAGAGAACACTGCTACACAGTAGTCATTATTCTACCATTTCACTGATGAGAAATAGGAGGAAGAAAAACACAAACGACAAAGTATATGTGGACACCTTACTATAATCAGAGACATTATTTAAAGGGCTTTGATTTCAGCTGTTGTGGTCAGTCCCTTTTATTTTGTACAAATATATCCCTTGAAGTACCTACAAATTATTTTAAATTATTTTAAATTTTATTTATTCATTTTTAGTTTTCAACATTTACTTCAATAAGATTTTCAGCTCCAAATTTTCCCCCTTTTTGTCCCCTCCCCCACCCCGACAGAATGTAATTTGATATAACCTCTACATATACATTAATATTGAAACTATTTTCACATTAGTCATGTTGTAAATAAGAATTAGAACCAATAGGAGAAACTACAATAAAAAAGAAACAAGCAAAAATTTAAAAAGAGGGAGAGAGAGAGAGTAAATAATATACTCCAATCTGCATTCAGATTCCATAGTTCTTTTTCTAGATGTGGACAGCATTTTCTATCATGAATCCTTCGGAGTTGTCTGGGATCCTTGCATTGCTAAGAAGAGATAAAACTATCAAACTTAGTCATCACACATTGTGGCTGTTACTGTGTGTACAATATTCTCCTGGTTCTGCTCACTTCACTCAGTATCAGGTCATTCAAGTTTTTTCAGGTTTTTGTGAAGTCTGCCTACACATCATTTCTTATAGCACAATAGTATTCTGTTACATTCATATGCCACAGCTTGTTCAGTCATTCCCCAATTGATGGACATCCCCTTAATTTCCAATTCTTTGCCACCACAAAAAGAGCTCCTAAGAGGAATACTTTTGTACATGCATGTCCTTTTCCCATTTGTATGATCTATTCAGGATACAGAACTAGAAGCAATATTGTTGGGTCAAAGAGTATGCACATTTTCATAGCCCTTTGGGCATAGTTTCAAATTGTCTTCCAGAATGGATGGATCATTTCACAAATCCACCAACAATGCATCAGTGTTCCAATTTTCCAGCATCTTCTCCAGAATTTATCATTTTCCTGATTTATCATGTGGGTCAATCTGATAGGTATGACGTAATAACCTCAGAGTTGTTTTGATTTGCATTTCTCTTCATCAATAGTGAATTAGAGCAGTTTTCCATATGACTATAGACAGCTTTCATTTCTTCCTCTGAAAATTTCCTGTTCATATCCTTTGATCATTTCTCAATTGAAGAATGACTTATATTCATATAAATTTGACTCAGTTCTCTGTATATTTTGGAAATGAGGCCTTTATCAGAGACCTTGGTTGTAAAAAATTTTTTCCTAGTTTTCTGCTTCCTTCCTAATCTTGGTTGCATTGACTTTGTGAAAAAAATTTTCAATTTAATATAATCAAAATTATTCATTCTGCATTTCATAATGTTCTCTCTTGTTTGATCCTAAATTCTTCTACTCTAGATGAATTTGACAGGTAAACTGTTCCTTTTGCTCTCCCAGTTTGAAAAGAACTGCAAATTATTTCTGAGAAGACTATCCTAGACAAACTTTCATCAAGTCAACGTTTATTATTAAGTACCTGTATATGCCAGGCACTGTAAGAATGAGGATACAATGAAAGTAAAAGAACAGTCCCTGCTCTCAAGAAGCTCACAGTCTCATAGAGACAACATGAAAAAGCTGTTTACAAAAAAAAAACATACAGGATATATTGGAGATAATTTTGGAAGTACACTAATGCTGAGGGGGACTAACAAAGATTTTTTGTAGAAAGTGGGATTTTAGCTGGGTCTTGAAGGAAGCCATGGAAACCAAGAGATAGAGAAGAGGAAAGAGAGAATTCCAAGCATGGTGGACAGCCTGTGAAAATACACATTTTAGAGATGGAGTACTAAGTATGAGGGATAGTAAAGGGGCAAGTAGAACTGGATTACAGAGTAGAGGAACAGTCTGAGACAGAGCAGCAAAGTACTTTTGTATTCTCAATGTTTCTGTTGACTTCCTTACCTCCTGTGTTGACTGATTCCACGAAGAGCCAGAAGTAGATGTCCAAGACAGAAAAGAGCTAACGTCATATTTTTTTCATATATGGATTAAACTACCAAAAAATTTTCTTGAAACTAAAGAACAGTGCAAAAATAAAACATACAAATCATACATAAGTGGTTGCATTTTGTTCTTCTTCCCCACCAGCAGAAACCCTCCTTTTACTCTCATTGAAGCCATAGCACAAATGCCTAATGGAGCTGTGATTAATCTGTGATAGATCCCCATAATGGTAACTCCCTCCACCAATGCAGACAGCAACCCATCAATGATTTAGGATTCCAGATTACGATAAATCCTAGGGAAATGGATGAGGTATACAGAGGCTTAGTGATTTGTTAAGGATCAGTAAGTAAGTAAGGTAAGGTCAGCAGTAGCTATTGAATCCTAGCTTTTGTGACTCTATGTCCAGCACTATATATATTATACAATGATGCCTCTACATTGGAATCATTATATTTTTGTAATTGTGAGGAGTTAAATCATTTTAGGGTAACTAGGTGATTCACTGGATAGAGCATAAGACCTGGAGTCAGGAAGACCTGAAATCAAATCTAGCCTCAGATATTTGTACTAGCTATGTGACCCTGGACAAGTCACTTAACTGTTTACCTCAGTTACTCCATTGGTACAATGAGCTGGAGAAGGAAATGAACAACCACTCCAGTATCTCTGCCAAGAAAATCTTAAATGGTGTCACAAAAACTGAAATGACTGAACAACAAAAAACTTATTTTAGGAAGCCTGAAAGAAGGAAGAGAAGATATATTCCCTAATAATCTCCCTTAATTCTTTTAACTATCATATTTACTCCTTAGGCTTCAAAGATCAAATCTCAACCACTCCCATGAGTCCTGGTCCTATATTCCCCATTCTGGTGAACATCTTCACCTGAGTCTCCTACTAGAATCTCAAATTCAAAATACGAAGGCAGAGCCAAGATGGTGAAATGAGGAGAAGCAGTATAGTCAAGCTCCTCTCAACAAAACTCCTCCAAACATATTTGGGAAAAACACCAGACCAAATCCTGATGCAGAAATGCAGAAAAAGTCACAGTGAGTCATTTTATCTAGCCTAGTTCAGCCTAAGGAAACAAACATATCTGCAGACATTGGAGACTGGTAAGGCCTAGAACACCCTGCAATGAACTGGGGAGAGGCTATACAGCAGTATAAGAAGACCTGGACCATGGCAGGGTCACAGAGTCACACCAAGACATTGTGATTAGGACATATGTTAACCGGCAGCTTTGTCACCCATTACCCAGTTCCACATCATGGATCCAGGGTAGAGTGAGAAGAGAACCTGTGCATGAGTGGCATTCCCTGATAGGAAATCCGTACTATTATACCAAGAAAGGAGGAAGTTCAGAAGTCAATAACAACAGTAGGATGTCTCAGACTCCAGGAACAGAGCAGAGCCTTATGCCCAGACTACAAAAATATCAAATCAAAGGAAAATCTAAACTCTACTACTCTGAACCAACAGAGTTTTCCAGCTAGCAGATAGAGTTTGAATCTAGCAGCAGTCTACCCTTGCTCAAGCAAAAGCTATATGAATATGAATAAAGAGAAAGAGATGGATATGAAGGGTGGTATGAAATAAAGCAACTGATTGTCTCCAGGGTGTGAGGAGGAGTAAAGAGTCAAAGATCGTTCCAAGATTATGGACCTAGGTGTACATGATATCGCTCTCCTCTAATTTCTGATGGTACTTCTTCTAGACTTCTCCCTTGTCCCAATCACCTTTGTTTTATATATATATATATATATATATATATATATATATATATATATACACACACACATACACACATATGTATATGTACATGTGTGTATATATGTACATGTGCATATATATGTATATATAAACTTGCAAAGTACCAAAGTAAAACTTAAAAATCATATGCAAGTGGTTGTATTTTTTCATATACATGTGTTTGTGTGCACATAATGTCTGCTTCTGTGATCACTCCTATTAGATCATAAGATCTTTCAGAGAAGAGATGGTCATAAGATCACAGGGTTCTAAAGATCTTTGGAGATAATAGAGTTCAGTTCCATTGTTTTATGAATCAGGAAGCAGAGAATTATAAATTAAAGATTAAATGACTTGTAGTTGTATTCCTATTACTTAACACAGTACCTTTCCTATATATTATGAGTGCTTATTAAATGTGAAAATGCAGTGGACTGCAGATGGATCTAAGGAAGGGGGAAATCCTAACAATTAAAGCTATCTTAAGAGCTTTAATAGAGTAAATTGTCTTTTAGGTAGTGAGTTCCACATCATTGTTACTGCTTGAATAGAGGATGGGTAATTTGTAATAGAGGAGGCTATTGAGGGGATTCCTATTTAGAGTTCAGGTTAGACTCTAATTTCTCTGAAGATATCTGTTTTAGATCTAAGACTCTGTGATTTCATAGAATTCAGTTTAAGTCTCTTCTATGGACACAGACTAAACTCCTAATTTTAGTCAACCACACACTAGGGACTTCACCCCAGCCAGTCATACTGAAAGTACCCACCATTGGTCAAAAAGAGATTGGGCAAATGGAATAGATAAATTAGCATAAATCCATGATCATTACTTGGAGGGAAGGGATACGATTTAAAGCATATGTCAGTGACTTAGTTAAATTATCTTGGTGTATGATAGAAAATAGGTTATGACATACTACAACAGAATTCCTCTACAATAAATCAATGTTGCAGTCCAGTGACATTAATGATAATGACATTTACTGTAAATTTGTCTTGATTCCTAGTCAAAAACAAAATCATCTTCACTTGTTTCAAATTTCTGGAAGCTTCTCATCTTTCCTCCTATTTTATGAACTTTATTGACTAGCTGCACAGTCAGTACCTTTATTATCTTCTTTCTTTTCTGAGTCTTTCTTTAATATTTTAATGCCATAGTAATAACTAATAATAATTCTCATAATAATATAATTATTATAAATAAAATAAATAATAAATTCTCATTACAGAGGCATGTGGCATGAAAGAACTGTGGTCCTCTCCCAGGTAGGAAAAAACATACATCTCTAATGGAAAGGTCACTATCAATCCTCCTTGTGGCTTCATTTATGGAACAATGAAATTACCTCTTTGACTCCTCTGGTGCTTAATGGCCTTCACAATTTGGCTCCAATGTACCTTTTCAGACTTGGACATATTATATGGTACTACCCTTCAGGTTGGGTTAAAATGGCTTTTTTTTCTGTTCCTCAAACACTAGGCTTCATTTCAAATCACTATGCCTTTCTACAAACTTTCTGCCTTGCTAGAAACCGCATACTTATTCCCTCCTTTCTACTTCTTTAGCATCCCTAGTTTACATAAAAGTTCAGCTAAAGGACCACCTCCTACATTAAGTAGGCTTTTCCTAGTCCCTCCAGCTGCTAGTGCCTCAACCACCCTAAAATTACCTTAGATTTATTTTCTGTATTTATACATGTATACATTGCTTCTCCTTCCACCCCACCCCATACCCTATTAAAATGTAATAGAATGCCCCCTTGAGGGCAAGGAATGTTTCATTTCATGCCCAGTACATAGTAAGCCCTTAATAAATGCTTTGTTAATTGATTAAATGCATGAGTGCTGTCTGTTATTTAGCCAGAAATGTTTCACAGTCTTCATTTGTACTCCTTAATTAATATCTCTTTACTTTCACTAACAGAAAGAAAAAGTTGTGGCTCTTCATACCATTTCAACAGAAAGATGTAATAGGATTCCACATAGATATGCCTTCAGGGAATGGGCATGGGGAGGGTTTCAGTTGGGCATGTAAAGATACACACAGGTATGCACCAATATGAAGAAGATGCTGCTAGCATCTCAGTGTGCATGAAGAAATTTAATACTATCAAAGTGCTCCAGTGATAATAAAACATATGCCTCAAAGGAGAGCAACTCTTTTATTCCATATAATGTATTATGCATCAATAGTTTCAGTCTGGCAAAAGCCGACCAGTCTCTTGGACCACCACAACAGAGCCAACAAAAAGAATATTAAGCAATTCAAGGAATAGTGAAGGGGACAAGGAGAATGGAAGACAAAAAGGAAATGGGGAAAAAGCCCTCTTGAATAAGGCTTCTTATCTTTTCTCCTCTATATTTCTCTTCCAGT
>CM053594.1:189018268-189035953 GCA_028646575.1 Pseudocheirus occidentalis
TCTCTCTCAAGAAAACTCCAACTCACTTCTTCAGTCCAGCAGCCCAGCTCCCAGATACTAAGACAATCCTGCTTCCTCCAACAGGAAAATTCCAATTCTGTCTCTCTGTCTCTGGAATTCTTGCTTATATATACACACTGGCCTCCTGTCTTAGCCGATCTCCTTCTTCCAGTCAACAGGGGAGTTCACACCTTCTCAACAGGGTACAGGGCTCACATCTTCCATACTTCGCTGTAAGTTACTAAGTGCTAAGTATCTGCTAAACTGATTGCTGTTACAGAAACGGGGGGGAGGAGGGGGCAAACAGGGTTAAGTGACTTGCCCAGGGGCACATGTATAGAATGTATCTGAGGCCATATATGAATTCAAGTCTTCCTGACTTCAAGCCCAATGCTCTATCCATTGTGTCACCTTTCCATGGGAGCTGATGAGATATAATATAGGAATAGACTTTGGGGGACATCCATGGCTGGTAGGTGTTACATGGATGTCATTTAGATAATGAATGATAAGGAGCAATCAGACAGGTAGGAGGGCAATAAGGAGGGAGTTTTGTCATGAAAACTTAGAAAGGAGAGAGTATCTAGGAGAATAAAATTATTATGATTGTCAAAGTATGAAAAAAGGTCAGTTAGGATGAGGATTGAGAAAAGGCCATTAGATATAGAAATGATAAAATGATAAAAATTAATAATTTTAGAAAGAATAATTTCACTTAAATTGTGATGTCAGAATCCAGAACATGGATTATTTTGAAGCTAGTTACAGAAGAGGGGGTGGAGGAGTTGTGACGATGACTTTTTCCAGGAGTTTATGTGAGAAAGAATGGAGAAATATAGGATAAGAGCTTGCAGAAATAGATAAAATGAGAGGGTTTTCTCATTGTTTGTTTTTGTACAGGGGGTATAGGAATGTGGTTTTTTTAGGCATCAGGGAAGGAAACTGCAGGTAGAAAAAATTTGGGACAGATTGTGGATGGTAGATTGGGCAACGTTGTGGAGAAGACAGGAGAGATCGGGTCAAGGGTATATGTTGAGCAGTTTGTCTTGGCAAGGGGAAAGACCACCTCCTCACATGAGATAGGGGTGAAGGAAGAGAGAAGATGAAGATGCCAGAATGATGTGAGATGAGGAGGAAGGAAGAAGAGAAAGCTCTTGGAGAAAGCTCTCAGTTTTTCTTGTGGAAGTTATGAGCTAAAATCCTGAGATGAAAGGGTAGGGTCAGGGGGTACAATGGGAGGTTTAAGGAAGGATTCAAAATTTGGAATAGCCTCTGCAGTGCATGTTATAGAGAAGTGATCAGAGGTATACAGAGATTGTCTTTTTTTTTTTTTTTGCTTTTTTTTTTGGAGGGCAATTGGGGTTAAGTGACTTGCCCAAGGTCACACGACTAGTTTTTGTGTTAAGTGTCTGAAATCGAATTTGAACTCAGGTCCTCTTGACTCCAGGGCCGGTGCTCTATTCACTGCGCCACCTAGCTGCCCCAGAGATTATCTTTCTTCAGTGATGGTCCCATTGAGATTATGTAACAAAAATTTCTATTGAGTTCAGTCAACAAACTTTTGTGATTTTCTCCAGCTTTATTCATCATTGTTTGAACAGGAGTGAAGAAGGGAATTACCCAAAATTGGGGTTTAATAAGGTGCAGATGATAAACAAGTGGGCCAAGGAATCACGTGCAGAGGACAGCAAATGAATATGAGGATGTGAGCAAATGGTTTTCAAAAGAATTCAAGGTGTTCTGACTTCAAGTCCAGTGAATTTTCAGCTATATCAATTAGGAGCACCTGACCTTGATGTTCTATTAACCTTCCAGTTGCAGTCTGGCATCTCTTTTCACAGAGAATTGTGCTTTCCAGTGTCCTCGACCCCAGCAAACCTTAATGCTTAAAAAATAATCTTTTCCTGTTTGCTGAGGCATTCTCAGAAGTGACACTAGCCAAGTTTCCCCAGACCCAAAATCAAAGGTAAAAAAGAGTAGCAGAATAAGAAGACATACTGGCACTCAAACATTTAAAAAGTCTGTAAAAATAAATTGCAGCTTCAGGCAACTCAATATGCTCTTTCTGAAATTGATGTGGCTTGTGATTTAAATTCCATCTAGCACAGTGGCCCTTGAATGCAGTAAAACGCATTCATTTACACCCTTCCCCAAATATGTACTTCTGACCAGTTAATGGATATTGTAATAACATTTGAATTCCAGAGTCCCCTGGTCCCAATGAACGTATGAAGCATTTTATGAAACTGCAGGTTTCTGTGTGGCCCAAAGCAAACTCATATGTTTTGATATTCCATTTTACACTGACCATCAGATGGTGGACCTGCCAAGGACTGGTTGAAAATGAAATATATTGTCATTCAATATATTTTCCAAATGTTTCTTAACACACAAGTATAAGTACAGGAACTTTCATTTAAAGCACTACAGACCTTTCACTTCATATCTTTTCCTTGCAGACAGTAGACTGGAACGTTTTCCCCCTCATCTCTTCTTTGTTGTATGTTATGATATTACTCTGATGGGGCCCATCCAACGTGGGATCAGGAATCTGAGGAAGTCTCACTGCATGGGTCTTCTTGCTTCCAACATTGTTATCTAGGGTGTGGCACAGTGGTCTAGGGCTCTAAGCTTGGAGACAGGAAAATCTGAGCTTAAATTTGGCCTGAAACACTTTACTAACTGTGTGATCCTGGGCAAATCACTTAACCTCTGTTTGCTCCAGTTTCCTCACCTGTAAAAGGGGATAATAATAATAATAGCCCTCACTGTTGCTATGTGGATAAGATAATAGTTTTAAAGTGCTTTGCAAGGCTTGAAAGCTTGAAAGCACCATATAAACACTATTATTACCTGACTGTATTCTGTGAACCAGCTTAATTAAATGTAACTCATCCCCACAGGTTTGTTCTTTATGTCATAGTTTTGTAGGTGACTTATTGTGTGATTGTATGAATCATTTAACCTTTCTGAAACTCACCTTCCTTACTGGTAAAATTAAGGGATTGGGCTAGATTTCTGAGATTCCTTCCAAATATGAAGTTATGTGACCTCAAATTTTTCATTCATAGAAATTCATGCAGATCATATACAAAGGGACAGGTAGTCATTTCTCTCTATAAAAGGAATGCCACATCAAGGAAATCAAAGAATCTTGGGATACTGAAGTATTAGCCACATAGCATTTTTAAACAATGAATTAAGCTCCCTTTTGCATATAGAAAACTATGAAATTTAGTGGCTTGTGAAACTCAACCACTGGTTCAGGTTAATGACAGTATGTCATTATTGCGAACTCCAGTTATTGTGAACTACACAAATTCAGCTCTTGAAAGGAAACTAGATTGATCTAATTACTACATTGTGGATCTGCAAACCTTAAGGCATCTTGGGTTATGAGACTGTCTATAAATAAGTGGGACTTATAAGACCTGTAATGATCACAAAGTGCCTTATATGCACTATCCCACTAGATTCTCATATTATTCCAGAATGTAGGTAGTGCAAATAAATATTCTTCTTTTTAAAAATGAGGAAACTGTGAATCAGAAAGTGAGATTACATGTGCAAGGTCACAGAATTCATAAGTGGCAGAATCATGACTGTAGCCTAGGCCCTCTGGTCTCAAATGTAAAGTTCTTTCCACTGCAGTCTAGGATTATAGAGTTAGAGCTCAAGGTGACCTGGGGTTATGTATCCCAGCTTCCTCATAGCTGAGGAAACTAATATGTAGAGAAGTTATATGACAAAAAGTAACATCCAGATTCACATAGGGGGTAAATCACAGGCTTGAGCCATAGTCTTCTGACTCCAGTGTTTGTGCTCATTATGTTACACTGTGCATACATTATCTGAAGAGTTACATCTAAGGTCTAGAAATCCAGATTCAATTCTTTGCCTCTTATTCAAGTAAAAGTTCCCGATGAGAGTCACTCATATTGCCCAGACCTTGTGTGTCCTACTTATAAAATGGAGAATATACTTTGCTTCTCCTTCTGCTTTCTATGTGATTCCTGGTCTGTATGCTTGTTGATTGTTTTGACATGCTAGTCAAATACCTGTCTTTTTTTTCCCCATGAATAAGGTATGGGAACCCAGGGTACAATTTTCCTTGGTATTTAACTAGGGAATATTTTTAGGCTGTTAGTCAATAGTTTCCTTTGTACAACTAATATGGAGCCATTCCATGACTATGGGCTCAGTAGCTATTAATTATTAACAGTAATATCTTTGTAACATCCTCTGTTAACATATGATACCTAGTCTGTGATCTCTCAGGGAACATGACAAATCTCTATAGTATATAAGAGGTGATGAAACCATTGAGAGATACCCATGGATGGTGTGAGATTAGTGCAGCTTTTGGGACATCGGGTTTGGGTCTTCTCAGAGTCAGGTTGCTTTAGAAATATAGCCCAAAGTGCCTGTTAAACTTCATTTAAGCCTAAGGTAAATATTGGCAAGACAACAGAGAGTCAACCAATACAATAAGGGAAAGGTGAAAATAACTTTGAAGAGAGAATTCAAGAGGGTGTGATCCAGTCCCTCATACAATAATTTTGATTAATTCAAAGAGCTGTACATACCCTATTCATTCGCTATTCTGATAGATTTAACTTAAAAAAAGTTCTTGGTTAAATTATCAGAGATAAAATGGAACGGTTTTAACCTTACCCTTACATTTCAGAAGAGAGTATGAGAAAAATAGTCATTATCTTCTTTTCTTATTTTGGCAGGTGTCTAAGTTGTAAATAACAAGCACATTTCCTGCAAGGCTGCTTATCCTTGATTATAATTTCTCTATATGAGGGTTATTCTTTTAACACACCATTGGATGTCTAGTTGAAATAAGTTCATTTCATAGTCTATCATTCCACACTACCCAGTTTGTTCACCATTCCCTCTCCCTTTATCTTAGTTTTGCTTTTTGTAAATAGTCTTTGTTAACACTAACACAACTTTTAATTCTTAGCTGAAATTGTTTCACTTTATGTTCTTGTAAACTGTTCTGTGTTAGGTTAGTTCATTTTTTTCAAACCAAAGGTAGGTAATCTTGTTGCACTGAAGGAGAGATGAATAACATACAGAGAAGAAGATCATTGCTATATCCTCTGGCCACTTCTCTGATATTTTGTCATTATGGGTGATGGGGACATTATTCTGCAGCCAGCTCCTATGTATAATGTTTCCTGAAACTTAAAATATGAAATGGATTTAGGTGACATAAATAAATCCAAGTAAAAAGAATCCAAGCTAAACAAAACAAAACAAAAGCAAGTGTATGCCAATGTATTTAAGATAATGAATTACAGGAACATTTAGGTTGGATGAGTAATGCTTGTATAATGATGTGTATTCTCTTTAATTTAGCTGGTTGAGTGTGCTGAATGAATCTAGTACACTCTCCCACTTAATCATACCCGGTTGTAACCAATTGAAGGTTTTGAAGCCTGGATCTGACCATGTTACCCCTTTGACCAATTATTTCTGGTGGCCCCCATTACCTCTAATAATGCTAGTTAATAGTACTTAACAGTAACTGTGCTGAACACTTTACAATTATTATCTCATTTGATCTTCACAACAACCCTTGGAGGTAAGTACTACTATTATACCTATTTTACAGGCAAGGAAATTGTGCCACATAACATGAAATATAAGTACAAAGTTCTCTGCCATTTGAAACTTTTTATAGCGTGTTCCCTTCCTACCTTTCCAGTCTTCTTAAACTTTAGTCACTTCCACAAACTCTACTTTACCTTACCCTGGTCCACTTTCTGTTCCTCCCCTGGGACATTCCATTAGTTCCTGTCTCTAGGACTCTGCACTGATTGATGCTCCTGCTTACAATGCTTTTCTCCCTTACCTATGCCTCTTAGCTTTCTTAGATTACTTGAAGCTTTAGATCAAATCCTATTTCCTCTAGGAGACCTTTTTTTCCCCTCAATGGCCAGTGCCTTCTCCTAAGATTTTCTTCTATCTACTCTGTATAGTTCTTGTTTGTTGCTATTTATTTACATCCAATTTTGCCCATCAGAATGTAAATTACTTGAGGTTAGGAACTATCTTTGCCTTTCTTTTTATTCCCCAGGGTTTAGCACAGTGTCTGACACATAGGAATATATATTTTTAAAGTAAATTTATTTTCTTGTTTACATCATTCATTTCCATGAGATTTTGAGTTACAAATTTTCTCCCCATCTTTCCCCTACCCAACACCTCAAAACATCCATCCCACTGTATAACCCCTCCCCCAATCTGCTCTCTCCTATGTAAATATTGGCCCCTCAACCCTCTAACTTTCCAGTAGGGCAGGATGGATCTCCCTACCACAGTGCCTGTATATCTTTATTCCCAGGTGGATATAGTTAATAATAATAACAATAATAATAAACATATATTTTTAACATTTGATTATAGAACTTCAAATTCTAGATTCTTTCCCTTCCTCCCTTATCACCCACCCCAACTGGAAGGACAAGCAATTAAATACAGGCTGTACACATGTAATTACACAGAACTTCTCCACAGTGGGATTATTGTGAGGGATTATATGTCCCTCCTTCCTATCTCTCCCTCTCCCGCCTTGTTCTATTCTCTACCTTGATGTGTAAGAAATATTAAAGAAATGCTTGTTGCTTAATTAGTTGCTTAAGTCCTCTCTAGGTGTTGAAGTGGAAAAAGTTTCCAGATCTAGAGTCAGGAAGACTCTCCTTTCCTGAGTTCCAATCCAGCCTCAGACACTTACTAGCTGTGTGACCCTGGGCAAACCACTTACCTCTGTTAGCCTCAGTTCCTCAAGTGTTAAATGAGTTGGGGAAGGAAATGGCAAAATACTTTTTGCCAAGAAAATCCCAAATAGGGCCACAGAGTCAGACATGACTGAACAACAACATCACTTCATAGGATTTATAGCTAGAAGACAATTTAGAGATCATCTAAAACAAATCAGCCTCACATTTTTATATGTGGAGGAATTGAGACTGAAGGAGGGGATGTATCTTGTATAAGGTTGAAAGGAGGGGGGCATGGAGACAATATGGTGGAGAGATGTGATGCATGGGAAGTACTGTTATCATTTGTTGCCAGGGAAGAAGTCACCTTCTACTATGACTATCCCTTGGTCCTCAAAGGCCTCCCTGGGGAGGAACTACCCAGTGAATTGATGGTGTACTGGCATTCCTTAGAAATCAGAGCAGTACATGATTCTTATTGGCATATTTGTATTTAAATTTTATACCCACATTTTAATATATACATATTTGTTGCTTGTTAAAATAAACAATTAAAATAAACACACATTATACATAGGTTTGTTTTATTTATATGTGCAATCTTTAGTGTCTGAGAACAATGAAGAACATGGTGTTGCAAATCATTTTTTCTGAGCATGCTTTCAGGTAAACCTTAGTAATTTTAAGCATCCTGGTCTCCATGGTGGTAAATATTTTCCCTTCAGACACAATTGCCTGCTCCTTGCTGGTCAAATGTTTAAACACACGGGTCTTTGCAGGAAAACTTCAATCAGATACTATAAAGACTCCCTTTCAACTAGTTCCTTCTACATTTTGATAAAACATATTCAAGCATCTGCTACACTGAGATTTCAGCTCTCTGAGAGCTTAGCATGGTGCTCAGCACACAGCAGGCACTCAATAAATGTTTGCTGAACTGAATTAAATTGACTCTGCTCAATGATGTTAGCTGTTTTCTTATCATTTTAGTTTTACCCAAAAAAGTACAAGAATATATTTTATTCAACTAGGTAGGAGTGTTCGTGCTTCTGTCTTTGCTTACAAAGTCTACTTTTTAATATATAAGCACCCAACCTGGGGACTTCCCCAGTTCTCACTCATATTGGTAGTCCAGAGCCCTAGAGACCAGATGACAACCTTTCCCTTCATGGTTCTAGGGACAATTCTGATGAGTTGCAGTTTCTACTACTATTGCTCACAAGGCCCTGTCTGATAAGCTCTCCATTGATTATCAGTCAGAGTTAATCATAATTTAGAAAAGGGCATAGCAAGAACACAGATTACAAAAATGTCCCCCAAACCAAGGGTGTACTCTCTCCTGTTATGCACACACCTAAGGTCTCTGGGGATGTAATCCCCATGCCACAAGTACCATGCTAATGGGGCATGTGTGTAGAAATGTATGGGGCTAGAGAGTATGTTGTTATTCCTAGCCTTAGGACTCCCTGTTTTGTTCAAGGAGTCCTCACCAAATTTGTTTCCTACCTAAGTTGTAGGAGATGAAAGGATCAGCTGGACTGGCTCTTTCCAGGATGAGGTATCTGATGATATGATCCATCCACTGCTAGGCCAGTTCAAACATGACACTTGGCTGCTGTGTTGGCCTGTCACAGAATACTGCTGTTGCTGTCCCTGGACTCCAGTTGTCAGGGATACCATCTAGCTTTGTTGATCTGCTGGTCTCCCTGTTCACCTGGGACTTCCATCTTAGAAGACACACAACACCAGGAAGGAATACAAGAAAAAAAACCCAGAGGCTCTATCTTCTCAGTAACACATGGTGACTAGATGGGATACAGTAACCATGTCTTTTCTCTATCCAGCATCTCATAGCAGCCTTTTCTTCAAAAGTTTAAAAGGGTCTCCCACTGATGCCTTAACACTGATTGATGGATGAAGTCTGATGATGCCACATGAGAAAGGTTTTATGATTGTTTGAAGACAATCAGTCACACCCTGAGGAGCTATGTATAAACACTGTAAGGCACATCATAGGGTGAGTATTTACCAGTGAAACAGTATTTACCAGCTTTCAGGCTCAGGAGGGCCTGCCTTGAAGAGTGAGTCACTTGCACATCCACCCAAGGATAGAAATGGGAGGTTGAGCCCAGAGAATGTGAAACTTTCTAGCCTTTCCTGAATAACAGAGGCTGGTAAACATCTCTATCAGGTCCTGAAAGACATACCAAGAATAAATGAAACACACTGAAGGAAGGCTAATTTAGGGCCCATCAGAGAGCCATATAAGAGGAACTTCTTGAGGATTCCAAGAAGGAAGAAAATGATTTCCAATAGTACCTGGATGTTCACCCTTTCATTACATGTGATCTCTAAGTTAGATCCCATTCTTCCCAGGAACCTTGTGTTGTAAGTAGAAAATGTGCTCTCAGTTTGTGGGCATGTTTTGTATGAATAGTTATTGCTGAATGACCTTAGTAAATAGCCCTTTCTAAAAGCTAATTAAAACTGGCTAAGTGGAACACACTGCATGGTGTCTACTGAACAGCAGTAGTAGAGACCTTGGTCCCAAGAAATATAAGGGGAGAAGTAGTCATCTATCTTCTGGTGTTTTGGCCCACCAACACGAATGGGAGTTTGGGAATTAGCTCAAAGGGGATGCTACAAATACAATAGCATTTTCTTTTTTCTTAATGTGGATTTTTTATTGTTGTTCAGTCACTTCACTTGTGTCTAACTCTTTGTGACCCATTTTGGGGTTTTCCTGGCAAAGCTACCAGAGTGGTTGGTCATTTCCTTCTCCAGCTTATTTTGCAGATGAGGAACTAAAGCAAACAGAGTTAAATGACTTGCACAGGTTCACACAGCTAAGAACTGTCTGAGGCCAGATTTGAACTCTGGTAGAGGAGTCTTCCTGACTCCAGACCCAGTATTCTATTCACTGTGCTGTCTAGCTGCCCTGGCTGTGAAACACAGTTCACAAGACTGTGTGATAGTTTACTGTATGAATTTTCTTCCGTTTCTTTAGGCTTGCTATGTAAATGTCAATCTGTTCTTCAAAATTAAAATAATTCAAAAGCATATTAATAATTTTCTAGCCTGACAAAAAAGACAAGAATTGGTTGTTTATGTCTACTAGGTAATGTCGTGATGCCATTTGGATGCATTTTATTTTACTTTAAAAAATTTTTCTTCAGAACTTTGTGTCTGTAGAATTTCTGCAATTCTAGGTTATGTAATGGATGCCAAGATGGAGATCATATATACCAAGATGGGGGTGGAGTCAAGATGGTGGAGTAGAAGCAGGAGAACTCCACATCTCCCCCCATAACTACATCAAATACCTATAAAATATGACTCTAAACAACTTTTAGAGCTCCAGAACCCACAAAATTACAGAAAAACACATTTCCCTCTGAAGGCAGCCTGGCAGGCAGATGGGAAGGGCTCATCACAGAGTTCTGGGAGCTGAAACCAGCCCAGTCTGAAACCACAGCTTAGCCCTGGGGTGGCTGGAGCACTTGGGAGAGTGGATCACTGGCAGCTGTGGCAATTTCCAGAATTATCAACTCATAAGAGCCAAGAACAAGATGAAAGGTCAGGTACTCAGCTAAATTTGGGGGAGAGAAGTGGGTCGGGCCACTGGCCCCCAGGGCAAAAAAGCAATGGAAGCAGTCCCTGCAGCCACCTCCATGTGGCTGCTTCAGAGCTTGCATCCTGCAGATTATCTGCAGGAGGGCCAAGCAACCATTCAGAGGCTAAGTGCTCTTGCCTTAGCCTGCCTGGATTTGGATCATGTTCTTGGCTGGTGGGTGCTGCATAGATGGCGGCCTCCTAATAGCTCTGGCAACTGAGAAAACACTAGTGATTTGTGACAAAGCTCTCCCCCTGGGAAGCAGAGATCTACTGTGGCTCAAAAATCAAGTTAACTGACTGGCAACATGAGCAGGCAAAGAAAGCAAATCAATCTCAGCAATCCAACTTTAGATTCCTTTTTTGGCGACAAAAAGGATCAAAACATGGAATGGGAGGAAGACAACACAGTCAGAACTCCCACACCATAAGCATCCAAGAAAAATGTAAACTTCTTCTAAGCCATAGAGGAGCTTAAGAAAGATTTTGAAAACCAAATAAGAGAAGTGTAGGAAAAATTGGGAAGAGAAATGAGAATGATGCAAGATGAAAAGAGAGTCAACAAACAGAATGAAGAAAATAACACCTTAAAAATAGATTAACTCAAATGGCAAAAGAAGCCTAAAAAGCCAATGAGGAGAAGAATGTCTTAAAAAGACAAATTTGCCAGATGAAAAAAAAAGATTCTCAAAAGCTCACTGAAGAGAATAATCAGAATTAGAGTGGAGCAAATGGAAGCAAATGACTTTATGAGAAATCAAGAAACTATTAAACAAATTCAAACAACTGAAAAAAAAATAGAAGGCAATGTGAAATATCTCATTAAAAAAACACTGACCTGGAAAATAGATCCAGGAGAGACAATTTAAAAATTATTGGACTACCTGAAAGCCATGATCAGAAAAAGAAACTAGAAATCATCCTTCAAGAAATTCTCAAGGAAAATTGCCCTGATATGTTAGAACCAGAGGGTAAAATAAAACTTGGAAGAATTCACCCATCACCTCTTGAAAAAGATCCTCAGAAGAAAACACATAGGAATGTTATAGCCAGGTCCCAGAGTTCTGAGATCAAGGAGCAAATATTACAAGCTGTCAGGAAGAAACACTTTGAATACTGTAGAAACACAATCAGAATAACCCAGGATGTAGCAGTTTCTACATTAAGGGATTGGAAGGCCTACAATATGATATTCAGGGAGCTAAGATTAAAACCAAGAATAACCTACCCAGAAAAATTGAGTATAATGTTTCAGGGGGAAAATATGGTCATTCAATGAGGTGGAAAACTTTTAAGCGTTCTTGGTGAAAAACCCAGAACTGAATAGAAAATTTGACATTCACATACAAGAAGCATGAGAAGGTAAACATAGAAAAGAAATCATAAGGAACTTATCAAAGTTGAACTATTTACGTGCCAATATGGAAAAATGATAATTGTAACTTATGAAACTTTTCTCAGTCTGAGGATAGGTGAAGGGAATATAAATGTATATTTATGTATTCATACACAGATGTCTACATAGGAGGGTATTTATATGCGTATGAATACATATGTGAGTATATGTATATATGTGTACATAGACAGAGGGCACAGGATCAATTGAATAGAAAGGGATGATATTTTAAAAGGTGAAATTGAGAGATGGGATAGGAATAGAATGAGAGGAGACAGGGAGAGACAGAATGGGGTTAATCATCTCATATAGAAGAGGCAAGGAATAACTGTTACAATGGAGGAGAAGAACATGAAGGCAAAAGGGAATGGGTCAACCTTACTCTCATTGAATTTGGCTTAGGGAAGGTATGATATACACTCTAAATTGGGTATCTTGCCCTACAGGACAGTAGGAGGATGGCGATGAGAGGTGGGATGATGGAGGACAGGGCACTGTGGAGGGTGGAGGGTTGTTAGAAGCACACACTTTTGTAAAGGGACAGGGACAAAGTAGAATAGAACAAGGCGGGGGTGGGATAGGAAGGAGGTAAATATAATCAGTCTTTCACAATATGTACATTGTGGAGATATTCTGAGGAACTACACATGTAGAGCCTATATTGAATTGCTTGTCTTTCCAGTGGGGGTGGGTGATGAAGGAGGAAGGGAAAGAATCTAGACTTTAAAGTTCTAAAATCAAATGTTTATATATATATATATAATTTTTATTAATTACACACAACTATGAATTAAGATATACAGGCACTGAGGTAGGGAGATCCATCTTACCCTACTGGAAAGTCAGAAGGGTTATGTGGGAGGACATAGGAGAGACCCAGTTGGGGGAGGGGGCATACTGTGGGATTGCTGTTTTGGGGTTGTGGGTAGGGGAAAAATGGGGAGAAAATTTGTAACTCAAAATCTTGTGGAAATGAATGATATAAACTAAAAATAAACAGAAGTTAATTATAAAAAAACACCAAAAAACCATATATACTAAGATGGAGTATTTCCTGTAGTGCTAATCTTTGATCATGTTTAAAGCCCCCTCATTCCTTGTATGCTGTTGATACTTAATATAATAAAAAGTAAGATGGTCTAACCCAAGTTTAACATTTTAAAGATTGATGTACTTGTATGTACTTATATAATATACTTATATAATGTACTCAAGATCAATGTACTTATAATTTATATCTAATATTGATAACTATAACATTGCTAATATCCAAACATATGGATCTCTTTGAAGGGAGGAAATAAATCAACTTGAACTTGGCACGAGTTTTGTTGACCATCAGTGATTCTAGTTTGATTTATTTTATATAGAACTGAAGCAAGAATTTTTCTTTTTATTTCTTACTGATAACAATGAGTTATCTGGGACATGTAGCTTGTCTTCAATATAGTACATTGCATTTGAAACAGTGTCCTTATTTTAGTAAGCTATGTTTCTGAAATAACTGATAACTTTTCAGAAGGCTTACTTCCTAATTTTGTATGCTGTCAACACATATTTTTATTCATAGCATTAACTTGTTATTTTAGTCTTAATCAGGTAACCCACTTGGAATTATGTCTTGAGCTAGAACTTAAAGAGAATGTCAAAATTGGATTAATAAATGATGTAATATATATACCACACTTTTGCAAAACAAAATGCTTTATGAATGCTAGTTATTCTTGTTCTTTTTTAAAAAAATGTTATTTATTTTATTTTTAATTTATGAACGAAAGCAAGAATTTTCTATAAAATTGTCAAATTTTTAAAAAGATGATTGTACATGAAATTGCAAATCTATTATGTACAACTTGCTTTGCCTTTTAAATACCTAACAATATTGCTTAAGTGTTGTTTCTCCTTTTTTCTTTTCTCCACTTATAATTATTGCTATATAATGCTATATTGATACATGGAATTTCTGAGTTCCATTAGTATCCATTTAAAATGTATCATATTTTTGTCCCAGGCATCTTCTAGAATGTTATACCACTAAAAGTAGTTACTGATAGATATGAAAACCTGGAACAATTGATGCCATCATGCAAATTGTAATCTTCTTGGATACAAGGGGACATGCAGTAAACAAGAGTTAAGTCTTCTATTTGAAGTTTTCTATTAGGAAGAAAGTACGAATCAGGTTATGGATAATCATGATGCTATAAGCCAATGGAAACTCCAACTGTCCAAAAGGAAAGGTACATGAGATACTTTAAATGAAGATTAGTTGACACTGGTGCAGCAAACAATACCAGGCTTCCTGATTGGAAGGAAGCTCACAGAACCAACTGTTAACTGCATTTTCTTCTCAGTGAGAATGTCTCTGACCTTAAAATAAAATCATTTTATGAGAAGATCCTTAATGATTCATTTAATTCAATTACTTTAATTTACAGAGGAGGAAACTCCTGCAAAGAAATTTAGGAAACTTCTACAAAGGGTGGCAAGTAAAATGACATTGCAGCAAATTGAGGCACAATTTTCTCCTGGGCAAGATTACACTTTATTAACTGACTGGTATAACTGTTAATAAAATGTGTCACATTGGCCTCCTTTGTAGTTCAGTCACAGGATGGGACTGAAAAGATCCTATTTATTGAGACCCTATTGAGACCCCAAAAGGATGGAGGGAATGGAAGAAGGAGTAACCGCAGTTGAGTAAAGTGGATTGGCCTTCAGAGGTGACTTTCTGTCAATTTATTGTTCAGTTGTTCCAATCACGTCTGACTCTTCATGACCCAATTTGTGGTTTTGTTGACTAAGATACTGGAGTGCTTCACCATTTCCTTCTCCAGCTCATTTTACAGAAGAGGAACAGAGGCAAATAGGGTTAAATGACTTGCCCAGTGTCATATAATTAGTAAATTTCTGAGGGCAAATTTGAACTCAGCAAGATAAGTCTTTCTGACTCCAGGCCTGGCACTCTATCCACTGCCACCTTGCTGCCCACTCTGATGAGTAAGGATTGTTAATTGCTTCAGAACTTTAGATGCCTCTACTAATCTAGTCCAGAAAATCAAAACTACCCCAATCAGGATTCCTCCACCCCATCCTGTCCCTCCTAGCCTTCCCCTTGGAAACCAAATAACTCCTAACTTTGACAAGGAGAGGTTAGTGATGAGGTACAGGCTCTGGGAACCCCCTTGAGTTCTCCTTGAATCTTCTCACGTGAGGCATTCGCCAGAGGGCATAAGCCTTTTATCGTGGCTCTGCCCAAACCTTTGTTACTAGCTTAGCCCTCCTTTGTCCAGCAACTTCCCACCGTTCATCCTCCCAAAATATCTATACCCAGATCCACTGTTGTATCCTTCAACTGGCCTAGTACACCATTATCTGTCCTCTCCAGGTAGCCTGCAGCAACTTCTTTCATTTACTAGAGTCTAACCTCATTAACTCCTCCTGAAGATCCTCCCCAAACTCCTCCTCTAGATCACCCCTAGATTCCTCCCACAACCTTTCTGTATATAAGACCGCATCTTGCCTCCATGTGTGTGAGTGCCGTAGAATTTTTTTAGCACAGACTTGCTCTGTGTCCAATACAAGCGAACTCTTAATAAACTTTACTTTTTTTTGGCTGAGAGAAGAGTTGAGTAGAATTCATTTGGCAGTACCCGGCATGTTGGTATTTTGGGGTCTTGAGCACCTCTAACCCTATGCCTCTTCATTTTTATGATTCCTGACTGGAAATAGAACCCAGGCTTCAGTGGTGAAAGTGCAGAATGTTCCCACAGCCTGTACCTCATCAATAAGGACAGGAGAGCTGTCTCCTGGGGAGGGACCCAGCCCAAATTGGTTCTTTGTCTACCTGTCAACAAAGCAAGGGTCCCATTTTAAACTCATTAGTTATCAAATGCTGAGGGTGGAGTGGGGGTTGGGACACTAGAAGTAATCACATTATTCAATCAAGCTCTCAGTTTAGACAAGTAGAGACTGTCTTTTGGGCTAGACTGAGAAATGAGGTTTGACAAAATGGGGAATAGGATGGATTAAAGAGTAACATTGATTATTAAATGATGCAGCATAATATTAATTTTCCTTAAAACAGGATAAGTACCTTGCCCCAAATAATATGTAAATCCAAAGTAATGGGAGGGGGAAGGGTACTCTTTATGAAAGTGGCGAGGGACTAGAAAAAAGAACAATCAGTACCGTGAGAAGCTAGGTCACTTAGTTAGGCAGGTCAGCCTTAGTTTCTTCATGTGTAAAATGGAGATAATAAATGACATATCCCATAGGCTTGTTTTGAGGATCAAGTGAGTTAACATATGTAAAGTGCTTTGCAAACTTAAAAGTGCTACATAAACTCTAGCTGTTTAACAACAATTATATATATATATATATATATATATATATATATATATATACACACATACACACACACACACACATGCATATATATGCATGCCTCTTGCAGTTGTGTCTTGAGGTAGAGGTTAAATGAACTTGGATCAACAGAGAAAAGGCCAGAGAGAACTCCGGACTATAGAAAAAGCATGAACAAAATTCTGATGGCAACAACAGATCTAAGACATCCCCAAGTTGACAGGGCATGCATATACCCTAGATGAGATTTGACAGTTGTGCTCCTTGTGTCCACAAGAGATTTGGAGCTTTCACTGGAGCTCATGAAAATTAATTCATTACAAAATTAACCTCTACATGCTTTGGAGGGTGAAATTTTCTAAATGTACTTATAACAAATACTATTAAAAGAGAATTCTTTTTTGCTTAATTCCTTCTCTAAACAGTTATACCCAAGGCTACTGAATGCTTTGACTCTCCCTAAGCCCAGATCTGGTAATGGCTTTCTAAAGAGCAGAAACAGAAACAAATTAAAAAAAAATAGGGAAAATATAGGAATATTTTTCTGTGTTCCTTTTTTTCCTTGAAAATTTAAATTTGAATATGCAAAGAATTTGATTTTCCCAGAATGGGGAACTTTTGCTAGCACCTAAGTTTTCAACGCTCTTATTACTTAATAAATCACAGTTACTAGAAACAAAAAGGTTAAATGAGCTGCCCAGGGTCCTACATCTAATAAGTAAGAGATGTGGGATATGAGACAGAATATCCTTGACAAGAATTTTCTCTATTATTCCCTCTTGCCTCTTTAAAATGTGAAATTTAAACAAATTTAGACTTTAAAAATAGATTATATATTCTAGAAAGGTGCTCCTACCTGACACTTAGTATTTGACAAGTATTTCCCCCCAAAGGAAATTTTTATGCAAAATCATCTATAGTGTCAGACAACCACTTACTTGTTTACAAAAAAAGGAAGTTGGACAGGCTGCTCATCTGCATCCTTTCGGGTTAAAGAAACATTTTTTGTCTTTGCATCCCCAGCACCTAACTCAATGCTTGGCACATAATAGGCATTTAATAAGTGTTTATTAGATTCATTGATAGATTGATAGATTACACATGCCTTGTGCCTACTAGAGATTATATAACATAATTCTCTCTTTTCTTACTTTATGGCATAATTCTCAAATACAGAACAAAATGCATTTGAGCCTTTGGGGGAGGGATTGTTATTTTCATAAGAAAAGTAAGATTTCTTGACTAGTAGACTTCCTCTAGAACAGGAATTTTTAACTTTTTTTTTTTTGAATCATGGCATGCATCCCTTTGTTGTCTGGGAAAATCTGTAGATGCCTTCTTAGGATGTTTTCAGTGCATAAAATACAATAGGATTATGATGGTGTAATAGTAATCAGTTGATCAGATGCTTAGCACTTAGTAACTTAGGGCTAAGTAGCACCTAGTAACTTAGGGCTAAATATAGAAGGTATGAACTCTGTCCGTTGTTGAAAAGGTATGAACTCCCCTGTTGACTTGGAAGAAGGCTATTGGCTGAGACAGGAGGCCAGTGCTGTATATAAAGAAGAATTTGAGAGA
>CM053594.1:189036453-189058586 GCA_028646575.1 Pseudocheirus occidentalis
GAAAGAAAGAAAGAAAGAAAGAAAGAAAGAAAGAAAGAAAGAAAGAAAGAAAAAAGAAAGAAAAAAACTTAAGCAGTTAACTCCAAGTGAACAGCTTCTGGTCATCAAAATGTACCTTCCTTTGGAGAGGAAAAGGAGAAGGAGAGGCTGAACTGAGGATGAGTTGGGGCCCCAATCAGGTAATTCTTTTACTCACAGGTTGTGTTTGTCCTTCATTTTTGAAGAGGACCATGGCATCAGGGAAATCAAATTGAAGTCAACTGTAAGTCATGTCATCATTCCCTTGATGCTATGATCCTCTTTGAAAATGAAGGAACAACATGCAACCTTCCTATTCCTGCAATACTCTCCCTCCTCATATCTGCCTCTTGGTTTACCTAGCTTTCTTCAATCTCAGTTAAAGTTCCACTTTTTGCAAGAAGGCTTTCTTAGTCCTCCTAAATTTTAGAAGCGTGCCTTCCCTCTGAGATTTTCTCCAATTTCTTCTGTATGAATATGGTTGTATATTGTTCCTCGCAGGCTGGCTCCCTCATTAGACTGTGAGTCCTTTACAAGCAGGGGCTGGATTTTTGTCTTTCTTTGTATTTGTATCTCCAGTGCCCAGCACAACACTTGACACATAGTCAGCATTTAATAATGCATATTGACTTGACTTCAGCACCACCTCTTTCTCTTAGCTTTTGTTTCATTCCCTGAAAAGCTGGGTGCTTAACTCTTCTTTAAATGCACTTTCTCAGTTTTAGGAAAATAGTGGTAAAATAGAAGAAAAAAAACCCAAAGCATTTAAAAGGAAACAGTAAGTAGAGGGGACCAGGGCAAGATAATAGCAAAAATGCAAAAAGACTGGAAAAATTGAAGAAATGGGTAAAATGCCGACAATGTACTAAAAGAGATTGCAGTGGGTTTGTTATAGGCATTTTTTTCCTGAAGCTGCAGCCCAGTTTTTTTCTATCAATATTTACATCTGAGATATTCTTATGTAACCCAGTTTATAAAGTTCTCTCTCTCAGAGAGATATAAAGTTAAAAGAAGAAATTGTATCAGCACAAAGAGTGCTTCGGGCATATGTTCAGCTAGAAAAATAATGAAGAATGAAAGGGAATATGTAAGTTGGGGTCCCATTAGGAGTGATAAAAGATAGTGGAAGAAGGAAAACAAAAAGCATCTTTCAAACTCTATAGGAGTCACCTCTAGGAAGGCCAGGAGCACGGGAAAATTGTGGTGCAATTACACAAACACCCAGGATCATAACTCAGTGTCTGAGAGAGATTTCCATGCTTTCTCTCTAGTTAAGCCACTCATCAACTGTTCTTTAAATGTTATAGTAACAGTATGTTCCACTAAAGATTTCTATTCCCACAAATTAGAAGCAACTCCAAAGAAGCAAGTTGAAAAAACCCTTTGGATTCTATCACAGGGAAAGTTAGTGAGGACAGCTCCAGAACCAGAAGATAGAAGCAGAAGATGTCTGCTAGACCAGCTTTTTTTTCTTTAATATTTTTCTTCTGTAGAGATGAGAAAGGCAAAACATTCCTTTCTTCTTTTTGTTGCACTCGTCCACTCTAATGTATTTCAGTACATCACATTCCATTTGCAAATCTTCTCAGCATCAATTCCCTTTTTTCTGGTTTCTTAACCCTCTCTAGATTTTTTTACCTCTTCCCAGTCCAGGAGCATCTGCCTTTCTTAGGCACAACACCAAATGGAATGAGTAGAAGTGGCTCTAATAGTGGGAACTGAACCAAGTAACCCTATGTTTTAATTACTTCTTTAGGGTTTGGATCATGATTCCGAGGGAGTGAGAGTTGAGCTTGAAGTAAGGAGAAGTGGGTTTGAACCCTGCCTCAGTTGTTCACTGGTTGTATGACAAGGAACAACTATTTAAAATCTCTTCTTGGGGCAGCTAGATGGCTCAGTAGGCCCTGAAGTCAGGAAGACTCAAGTTCAAATTCAACCTCAGACACTTGACACATTTATTAGTTGTATGACCTTGGGCAAGTTACTTAACCCCAATTGAATTGCCTTCCTCCCCACAAAATAAACAAATGAATAATATCTCTTCTAATTTTTTTATTGTAAAATGAGAATTATAATACAAGTACTTCTTGCCCAGTAAGGTCTTTTTGAGAAAATACTTTACAAATCACAAAGTAATGTTTTGCTGGGAGTTATTATTCAATTTGAAGTAGCTTGGGGTTATTGGATGGAAAGAGTACTAGATTTGAATTCAAAAGACTTGTGTTTAAAATCCAGCTCTGCATTTTGATGTCTTTAGACAAGCAATAACAGTTATTTCACCTGGTGAAAAACCAAGTCAATTTTCTCCTCTGCTAACTGAGGGAGTTGAACTCTATCAGTTATTTTAATTAAAACATATTCATAGCACAGTTTTCTTTGCTGTGAGGCATCAATGTGACCCTTATTCATTCATTTTCGTCCTGTCTGACCCATTATGATTCATTTCATTTGGGGTTCTCTTGGAAAAGATACTGGGGTGGTTTGCCATTTCCTTATCTAGCTCTTTTTATAGTTGAGGAAACTGAGGCAAGAAGGAACAAGTGACTTGCCAAGGGTAACACAGCCAGTAAGTGTCTGACGCTGATTTGAACTCAAGAAGATTCTTCTTCTTGACTCCAGGCTGGCTCTCTATCCATTCCACAGCCTTGCTGCCACCATCAACATTAAATTAGTGTTCTGGATCAACTGAGTGTTCTGGATCAACAGTGAGGATAAACATGCCATTCTGTGAGGTTTCAAGTAATAATAAAGTAATAATAAAGAAGCATTATTGTGCTAGTGGTTTCTGGACCCATTACTGGCCTTTGGATTCTGCTGCCTCTTTTTTGCCCAGCCATAAACTTTAAATTCTTGCTCAGTTCCCATAGTAGAAGACTATAAGCTCAAGGCAGAACCTAGGGACCAGGCTCTGTTTCCTTCCTTAGACCCAAGAGCCAGACAGTGAGAGTCTTGGTTCTTGGTCGTCTTCTTGGTCTCTGGATGTATGAATGCTTCCTCCAGAAATGACCTGATTCTGGGAATCTCAGGCATCATAGCTGACTTGTTGGGGATAGATTGATTTTTCACCACTGGCAAAATGTTACTACAAGAAGGAGCTTAGAGATAATCTGATCCAAGTCCCTCTTTTATAGGGAAGGAAGCAGGTACAGTGATCCCACAGCTAGTTAGTATGGTACAAGGTCACATAGTTGGAGGCAAAGTCAGGATTTAATCCAGGTCTTATGGTATCAACTCTAGGACACTTTTCATGCTATCATAATTAAGCTTCTTCTAGCTCTCACAAATCGTATTGTCTGGTTTGCTATCTATACTCAAAACTCCTACTTGTACACTCTGACTATGGCTAGTTCTGAGTCTCTCCTATGACTATTGAATTTATAACAGGTTTAGAATTTCTGCCCTAGAGTCAACCTGAAGAAAAAAAAATTACTGGTTCTTAAACCAAAGGAAGTATGGAGGAGGGAAATGCTGTCTCTTTCCCCTTCTCCTCCCCTTAGGATTAGAGCAACAGAAAAAGAAAAGAATCCTTCACTATCACTTCTCAGAAAACTAGCAGGCTGTGGAAGTAACACTACTGGCTTCGTGAGTGTTCTGGATCAACAGTGAGGATAAACATGCCATTCAATGGGGTTTCAAGTGCCTTGAGCCGTACTCTTTACCCATTTACTCCTGGGATGAACTTTGTACCTTCCCCACAAGGTATCTGTCTCTCACATGTCAAATTTGCAAAAGCTCCAATTCCTGGCATTATGATATATGCCAGTGGTCTCTAATTAGTAGGTTGGTTGCTAACAGCAAATGTGTAGGCTGACTTCCATCTCCATTCTCATCTTTCTATTTCCAGTCTAATTGGAGAGGCTAATGAATTAAGTAATTATGGTCCCTTTCCTGCTCTGCTTGGAGAGTTTACTACCAAACCACTCCATCTCCCTCCTTCATTATTATTTCATGACTTTAAGAAAAAGAAAGGGCAGCTGCAGTGAGTAGAGCACCAGCCTTGAAGTCAGGAGAACCTGAGTTCAAATCTAGCCCCATATATGTGTGTGTGTGTGTGTGTGTGTGTGTGTGTGTGTGTGTGTGTGTGTGTGTGTACTAGTTGTGTGACCTTGGGCAAGTCATTTAATATTAATTACTTCCCAAAAAGGAAACTACCAAATTAGTCAAAATTTTACCACTGGATTATAGAAGTGCAATGAAATCATTAGTTCTCAAAGGGTGGTCCAAGCATCCATGGAGGTCCTCCAGACCCTTTAAGGTGCTCTGTGAGGTCAAAACTATTTACATAATGATATTAAAATATTTCAACGTCTAATATAGTAAATATCAATGGATATAACCCACATAAATAAAAACTCCTCAATATTTTTTGTCTAAAAAGATCCTGAGACCCAAAAGTTTGAGAACCACTGAATTAAATGAACAAATAATGAAAAAATAATCAAATGCATTTTAAAAACAATATTCTATTTTTATGTAAGGGAGAGAGAAAGTGTGTGTGTGTGTGTGTGTGTGTGTGTGTGTGTGAATTGGACAAGGCTTCATTAAGGGGGGGCTTGCTTTTGGAGAATGTAATGATAATAAGCATAATCTCAATAATCTCAAATTATACTTATATTGCTGAATGATTTGCATGTATTATATTTGCATGATTGCATGTATCTCATTTGAGCTTCACAACACTGAAAAATGGGTAATAATCATGTTATTATCTTCATTTTACAGATGAAGAAATTGAGCCTTTGGAGAGATTAAATAAACTTCTGATGGTTGCAGTTAGTAAGGGTTAGAGGTGGTCTTTCTAGGTCTTTTTGAATTCACATCTATTACTTTATCCACAATGACAGATATTTGTAATTGCCAGGAAATTCAATGGGGTTGGAAAAGGAAGGTGAAATTCCCAAGGCAGACAAAGACCGAATGCAGAAGAGGCAAAGCTGCCACCAACTGAGGCTTTTCACAATCCAAACAGGTCTCAGGTAGGGAGGGTAATAAAAGAAATTGGAAACATATGCTCTAATAAGGCTTTGCTCTGACAATTCAGTCATCATGAAAGCTCCCCTGGGATTTGTTGCTATTTTTTAAAACTTTCTATCCCCAACTTTCCTGTCTTTCATTTCTATTTCTATAAGCGTACTCTTTAACTCCTAAAATGTGTTTTTATTCAATTTTTTAAATTCATCTTGCCCCTTTGCCTCATGTTCTTGAGGAAATTCTAAAAATTTTTAAAGTTCTCTCCTTGGGCATCACCTCTGCTGTCAACCTGCTCCATTACTCTGTTCCTGCCATGCTGAATGAGTGCTTTCTGAAGCAGCACCTGCCAGGGAACAACTGTTTTTGGAAATTTCAGCTTGACATACAAGAAAACAGATGAGCAGGAGGACCTTTTTTTGGTAGGGCAAATTCAAGGTAGACCCAAAAATGAAAAATGAGGTTCATGTGCAGGAAATGGGGGATCTCCTCTTTCTCTTTTAGTTTTCCCTTCAGGATAGTCCCATTTCCTTGGCTATCTTTTCTGGGTACTTAGCATAGGATTATGCCTAATACCTCTAAAGATTTCCAAATCAAGTCCCTTAATCATAGATAATCCCAAAAGGACTGGGCTGTAGCTATCTTTAATATGTGGTTAGGCGATAGCCCTTGAAAACCAGAGTTGGGTCACTCAGTTTGCTGCATTCCTTGAACTGTGGGTCATGACCCTACATGGGGTCCTGAAAAATTTGACAACAGTGAAAAGTTTCTGAACACACAACAAACCCAAATTAATTAAAATCAAACCTGTAAAGAATTTGAGGTGTTTCTAGCAGTGCTTGCCTGTGTTGCATGGGCAATTTCACTGAAGCCTTGGTTTTGAACACAAAGCATGCACACTTTGTACTGTGTATGCCCTCAAGCCACACAAAGGCAATGAACATTGCCGAAAGGTGAAAAGGGGTTGCAAGTGAAAAAAGTTTAATACTAAATATTTCTCTGAATCCACAATCATCATCGAATACATTGAATATACAACTAAAAGATTAAATTCAAACATAGGGTAGTGTCTCCACTGGAAGCATAACTACAATCTTCATAGGTGTGATTAGATTTTCACTTTTATGATTAAGGGTAATAGTTTTAGCAAGGTTTTATGCCTTGACAACAACTGACATCTAAACAGCATTGTAAGGTTGTGTAGAGTACTTTTCTTACATTAACATGTACCTTATCACTATCTCATGATAGATCTCTCATGTGTGTATATATAGATGCATGTGTATATATATCTATACATACACACATACATACATATAACCTTATCTTCATGCTAAAGATGAGGAAATTGAAGAATTAAAGCTTAGAGAGGTTAAGTGACCTGCTAGTCAGTATCATAGGCAAGGTTTGAATTTAGATGTTTCTAATATCAAAGGTAACTCTTTAGCCACTATGTCACACTGCTGCTTATACAGATTCATTGAAATGTTGACTTTTACTATAAAATAGCTTCATTATATATTTGCTATAAAATATCTGTACTATAAATGTCCTTTACTATAAAATATCTTTGCTATGTAGTATATAGGTATGTAACTTAGAGTTCATCAAATCTAGTTTTACATTTGTAAATTGCCCAGATAATTTGGGGAATACTTGAACTCTGCAGAAAATTGTCCCAGCTTGCTTTGTTTTTTGAAAAATCTCTTTACTGGGAAGGGTCAGAGTTCAGGGGGGTCTCTTTGCTTATGCCTTGACAAATAATAACTGACATCTAAATAGCATTGTAAGGTTTTGTAGAGTACTTGACACAAGATGCATCTAGAATAGTTGTATGTGAGTGTATGTGTGCTCATTACTATCAAAAGTGAAACATGAAAACTTAGATTAAGGTCATTAGTGACCATAAATAAATGAACAGGCTGTTGAATTGAAACATGATTTTTCTAGTAATCAGGGTATGAAAATTTGCCTAAACTAACAAATGATTAATGAAATTTCAACAGAATCTCAATTCATTCATTTCCTGTGTCTTTTCCCCTTTTGTGTGCTTATTCTTTTACCACAAATATACAGCAATAGAGAATGTATTACCCTTTAATGCTTTTTATTTTTCGCATTTCTTCTTCATATGCTATCTGAGTCACCCTATAGGGAAGGATCAGATAAGTATGATTGCCATCTTTTAAATAACAACTCACATTTATAGAGTGTCTTGCACATAGCAGATGTAAAATATATTTGTTGAAATGTATCGACTTGCCTTATAGACATAATTTCACACGAGCTTCACAAAAATGAGGTTAGGGAGGCAGTATAAACATTGTGATTTTCATTTTACAGAAGAAGAAATTGAGGCAAATAGAAGGTAAATGGCCTATTCAAAGTTGTATAGCAAATTAATGGAAAGACCAGGGTTAGGTTCTGTTCCCTGCTTCCTGGTTCACTGTTCAGCAATATGTACTATTCCAGTCAAAGACAGGGAGCTTTGATAACCTAGACAGTGCATGAGTAATGGAGATGAACCATGCAGTGAGATTTCACTTCCATCAACAGAGAAAGGTGGGAGAAAATTATCTCCTTTTCAGGGAAAGTTAAAGTCATATCTTTCTTTTTCTTTTTCTTTTTTTGCTTTTTGGAAGGCAATTGGGGTTAAGCGACTTGCCCAAAGTCACACAACTAGTAAGTGTGTCAAGTGTCTGAGGCTGGATTTGAACTCAGGTCCTCCTGACTCCAAGACCAGTGCTCTATTCACTGTGCCACCTAGCCACTTCTATAGTCATGTCTTGTTGCAGTTCTGTTGTCATTCCTTAGTAGACATATGCTTAATGTAGTAGGTCTTTTCTTCAAGGCCTGAGTTTCCCAGGAATTGGCAGAAACTTTCTTGTTTTTGATGTATAGCAAAGTACCATTTCAAGAACAATAGGAGGGACATTTCAATAGGGTAATATCAAAGTTTTCAGCCTTTGAGTAGATCAGTAATTAGATAAATTCTCCTGGGAATGGTTAAAGATGACTGACTCCAGCTTTGCTATTCAAAATAGTTTTTGTGTGTGGGAGATTATGTTCATGCAATAGGGATAAGACAGTACAGGGATTTAAGTTAGGTGTTTGTGTGCACAAATGTAATGGATTGAGGGAAGTGAAAAATGGAATATTTTCTACCTTTTAAAATTTATTTATCACTCGACAGGGAAAATTTGAGAAACAATACTTTTTTGCAGTGATAGAGAACTTTGCTAGAAGGCCTCAAAAATGCCATCATAGAAGAGAGACTAATAAATAAAATCTATCCTAATATTATGGGTGGGAAAATAGGCACAGAGAGGTTAAGGACCCTACCAAGATGAAAACCAAACCAGGTATGAATCCATTAAAAAAGTTCATTTCACTGACTTGCAAGTCAGTTTACTTTAGTATAAAATAAAATCTTTTCCTAAAAAGTGAATTAAGTTGCATTGAGCATACATTGAATATTAATTGTTCACATATACATAGGGATTTAAATTTTGCAAAGCATTCCTCTGGCAACTGCCCTATGGCAAAATCAGTGGCATAAAGGATTATTGAGGAGGAAACTGAGGTTTGGAAAATTGTGTTTTTTGCTAAATTACTCAGCTAGTGAAGAACTAGAGACCTTCTGATTGCAAGTCCTTTCCCTCCCTCCCCCCCCCCCCAGCCCTCCTACCTCCACTCAAACAAATTCAAGGAGTCACTTGGGTGAAAAAATTCGGTTCCATCTCCCAAGCCAAGATGAGGTAAACCAGTCAGATGTCAGTGAACCACCATCTGGGAGTCAGATAGAACAAAGGGAAAACAATCTCATCACATTTGAACAAAGGTGAGATCCCATATCCCTGTGCAGCAGAACTGATGGCTAGCCTGGATTTGATTTTAAAAGCTCACTCACTTCCTGATGAAGTCCGCAGGGTCCTATGATTGATTAATCGGAATAAAAGTGTCAGACTTGACAGCCAGGAATCTACCCTTAAAACTTCCCCAGGAAGCTGTGCAGCTAAGGTGTCACAGTCAGCCAGAATGTGTTATGTGTCATAGTTTTCTTTGCAGCTAAATTCACAATTATTAAGAAATGTAATGGAATTAAGAGCACAGATTTCAAATGGTTGATCCAGTTCTCGCATGGGCTTTTAGGTTGTGTGTGTGTGTGTGTGTGTGTGTGTGTGTGTGTGTTTAAGCTCCCTCTCCTATCCACAATTTGGTTTGCCATTTACTTTTTTTTAAACTAGCGTGGGAAAAAGCCAAATCAAAACAAATGAGAGCAAACATGATTTTTTTTCTTCAAATATTGGTATCTCCTCCCTCAGGTTTCTGTTTGTTTGTTTTAAGGGGGCATTAGTTATAGTGCTGCTGCTTCCCACACCTTTCCCAATTTGAGTAGAATTGCTGAGGATCCATAAAGAAAAAAAAAGTTTCTCATTTACAAACTACCCAGACACTTTGGGAGATACTTGAACTGCACAGGGGATAGCCCCAATATGCTGTCACTTTGGATCTCTTTCCTGCACAAAGGTCAGAATTGAGGTGGGTTTCCTTGCTTGTTGATTACTTGTCACAAGATGCATCTGGACTAGTTTTGAGCATCTTGGTCCTCTGGGTGTATTCCAGAAGAAACAGAATCTGATTTTCTGTTCAAAGAAATTCACATACCCTTAGATACACTTCAGATAAGCAGAACCCTAACCTGGGGAGCTTTTGATGTTTGCTCATTAGTCCACTCAAAAGGAAAAAAAGAAGAAGAAAAAATGCATTTCCATACAAAATTGGGTTATTATTACTCAGCAATCATGCTATATTGGCAATCATGTCTTTGACAAATTCCAAGCCTTCAGTCTGTGTGAGTGACTCCTTCAGATCTGTCTGCTGTCCCTGTATAAGAATTGGGAGGAGTTTATGGACTTTACCCCGTGTAATGAAAGCACCATTGTAGAAGGACCTTTGATAACACAATTTAAAAGCCTTTTAAAACCCAGCACCTCCACTTCTAATTGCCAGGCAAGACATTACCATCAGAGGACCAGACTGCTCTTTAAAAGGTTTTCAAATGATAGTGTCAGGAAAAAAAGCCCTGTCATCTGAAACCTTTTTTTTTTCTCTTCCAAATGTACTCTTCCTTCCTATGCTAGGAGCTGGGTCTGGGCTTTGCCTATAATGAGCCAGTGAATGGTTGGTGAATGTCTGAAGTTAGAGTTAAAGCAATGTGGACTTTTTCAGTATTGTGCAGAGCTCAAATTAATGTAACTGGCAATGGTCCATGGGCGAGAGGCAAAAGCTAAAAAGATCAGGAGATTTGGAATATTCTGGGTTTCACTGAGGACTCTGAGCAGACCAAGAAGGAAGGTTGCTTCATTAGAGGATGTCTCCGTTTCATTCAGCCACTTCCTTGAATGCTGGGATGATTGGTTAAAAAAAATAGTGCTCTGAATTCTTAAGCAAAAGATACCCAATAAAGCACACTCAGTGGTAAAGAAATAACTACTTCTGCTGTTCTTCAAGAGTGAATGACAATTTAAAAAACTTCTTGTCATGACTTTTAAACAAATTAATGAAAGATCAAAGTTCAGACTGATGACATTCTGCAGAAAAGTAAGAGTCCTTTGAGAGGACATGAACAACAACTGCAGAATTCAACGGTCCTGACTTGGTACCTAATTCCTTAAATGCAGACACCAAAAGATCTGGAGATATTTGAAACTTTTTATTTCCATCATTCACCAGTGATAGTTGTCATGTCTGGTGAAGTAAGATGAAAAGCATGAAAAAACCTAATTAGTTTTCTACATCACTATCCTTCAAATACTTTAAAAATGAGAGGCAACATTGCCTAGTAGACAACGTGTTGGCCTTGAAGTCAGAAAGTCCAGGATTTACTTCTATCTCTGACTTAGACTTACTAGTTTGTGGCCACAGTTAAGACTTTTATCTTTTCTGAGCCTCAGTTTCCTTATCTGGAATTGTTGTTGTGAATTTCAATGTTTATAAATCATGTAAAGTGTTATTTAAACATCTATCATCATCATCATCATCAGTCATCATCATCATCATTCTCAATGAAAATAGCTATAATGATTTTTCCTAAGTCTTATCTTCTCCAGGCTAAATATTCACCATTCTATCCAGCCAAACCTGCCTAGCATGACTGCAATCCCTCCTAAAATGTGCTGCTTAAGACAAAACAATAATCCAGAACAGCAGTTCTCAACCTGTGGGTTGTGCCCCCTCTGGGGTTCAAAAGACCCTTTTACTGGGGTGCCCTAAGAAAACATATATTTCTGATTGTCTTAGGAATTGAGACACCACCCTTCTATTCGTCTACAGGAGGGTCCGCCCACATGAAGATAGACCCACACAGGAGTATTAAAGGGTTGTGGCAATAGGAAGGTTGAGAACCACTGATCTAGAAAAAGCATTCTTAACTTTTTGTGTCATGGGCTTCTTAGGATATCTAGTGAAGTCTATGGACCCTTTTTCATATTTTTAAATGTATAAAACAAAATATAGAGGAATACCAAGATAACCAATAATACTGATATATATATATATAAACACACACATATATATACATATATGTATATGAATGTATGTGTGTGTATATCTATCTATCTATCTATCTATCTATCTATCTATCTATCTATCTATCTAATCCAGAGACTCCAGATTAAGAACTGATCTGGAAGTCTTTTGACCAAGACAGAGTACAGTGGGACAATTACTTTCCTTATTTTGGTGGACTTTATATTAATACTACCAATGCTAAGTACTATAATGTTTCTGTGATTTCACAGGTGTGAATATTCTTTCCACTAACTCAGAACACCACCTCTCATAAAGAGATTCCTGCTTATCCTGTGTAATTCTCAGTCAAGTTTTCCCATAAGTTCATCTCCAAGAAGTCTTTCAACATGTGTGTGAATGGGAGGTGAACTATGAGGGTTTACATTGCATTGATGTTTGGTGGATATCAGTGGAACACCCAGTGTGTCTGCTGGTTATCCCTAACTCACACTCTTTGACCAAAAGGTCTTTCCTCACTCTAGTATTACATTTTTTCCCCTGACATCCTTTACACTGGTTCTCTTCTGTAATTTCCCATTTGTAATGTATTATAGCCTACTCATGCTTATTATGCAGTTCTCCATTGTCCTTTGGGAATCTTTAACTTCACTTCCTTAGAGATAATATAATTCTATGACTCATAGTCATTCAACATCATTGGAACAATAATGGTCCAAAAAAAGATGGGCCTGTGTTTCAGGGAAAAGCTTGGGATTAAGATAATTGTTTTGTTTCCCAAAGATGGTTATTCTACTTTCCCATTTTTCAGTGTCAGTAACTTCTTTAAATAAGGCAGGAGGCAGTTGTTTTAATTGCATGCCCTCAATATCTTTTATTCTCAATTTTATTCTTTTTTCTAGTTTGATATTTTTCACTAATTTTTACATGTATAATTATGTACATTTCCAAATAAGTCACCATACAAGAAGACTAGAATAAGAGAAAAAAAGAGAAAGAAAATGAAAAAAATAGCATGTTTCAGTTTGTATTCAATCAATATCAGTTCTTTTTCTGGAGCCAGATAGTATGCATCATTTTTACTCCTTTGGGATTGTCTTGGATCATTGTATTGCTGGGAATAGCTAAGCCATTCACAATTCTTCATAGAACAATATTGCTGTTACTGCGTACAATGTTCTTCTATTTCTGTTCACTTCACTATGTATCAGTTCATGTAAATCTTTCCAGGTTTATCTGAAATCATCCTGCTTGTCATGTTTTATAGCATAATAATATTTCATTACAAGCATCTATCACAACTTGTTTAGCCATTCCTCAATTGATGGGCATGCCTTTGATTTCCAGTTCCTAGCCAATAAAAAGGACTGCTGTAAATATTTTTGTACAATTACGTCTTTCCCCCTTTTTTGGGGATGTCTTTGGATATAGACCTTGAAGTGATATTGCTGGATCAAAGGGTCTTCACAGTTGTGTAGCCCTTTGGGAATAGTTCCCAATTGCTCTCCAGAATGGTTGGATTAGTTCATAGCTCCACCAACAATGAATTAGTGTACCAGTTTTCCCACATCCCCTTCAACATCTAACATTTTCCTTTTTCATCATATTAGGCACAGGTGTGAGTTAAAACAAAGCTAAGAGTTGTTTTAGTTTGCATTTCCCTGATCAATAATGATTTAGAACATTTTTTATATGACTATTGATAGTCTTGACTTCTTTGTCTGAAAGTTGTCTGTTCATATCCTTTGACCATTTGTCAGTTGGAGAGAATAACTTGTATTTTTATAAATTTGATTCAGTTCTCTATATATTTGAGATATAAGGCCTTTACCAGAGATTCTTGTCGAATAATTTTTTCTTCGGTTTTGTGCTTTACTTATAATTTTGGTTTCATTGGTTTTGTTTGTGCAAAAACTTTTGAATTTTGTGTAATCAAAATGATCTATTTTACATTTTGTAATGCTCTCTAGATTTTGTTTAGTTCTAAATTATTCCCTTCTCCATAGACCTGACGGGTAAACTATTCCATGCATACTCAATTTGCTTATGATATCACCCTTTATGTATAAATCATGTACCTATTTTGATCTTATCTTGGTTTATGATGTGATATGTTGGTCTATACCTACTTCCTGCTATACTGTTTCCAAATTTTTCCCAGCAGTTTTTGTCAAATAATGAGATTTTGTTCAAACAGCTTGCATCTTTGGGTTTGTCATATGCTAGAATGCTATGGTCATTTTCTATAATATAATTAATACCTAATCTATTTCACTGATCCATCCTTCTATTTCTTAGCTGATACCTTACTGTTTTAGTAATTACTGCTTTATAATACAGTTTGAGATCTGGCATGGCTAGACCATATTGTTTCACTTTTTTTTTTATTGATCCCCTTGATATCCTTGAGTTTTTGTTCTTTCAGATGAATTTTGTTATCATTTTTCTAGTTCTATTTGATATTTATTTTGATCTCTGCTCTTATCAATTAGTGGTGTAACTTTCCACAGATAACAGACTCCCATATCAACTGTAGATAATAATTTCTGAATTAATAAAATGCAATTACCCTTACTTTCTATAATATTTTATTTGGTTTTCATTTTGTCTATCCCAAATTATCTTGTATTTATTTTGTACATATTCCATATATACTTATCTTGCATGTGTTTATGTGTGTAGGTGCATGTATATATGTACATACATATATGTATAACTTTACATATGTATACGTATGCTTATATATTCATATTTCTATATATAATACATGTATACACATGCATAGATACATATAAATATATAAATAAGCAAACAAACAAATAAATATATATAGTCTCTCCTTATAGAATATAACTATAAGCACAGACTATTTTATTCTTCTTTTGGTATGCTGAGTCACTCCCTAGGGACTGGACCATAGGAAACTAATAAATGCATGATTGTTGATTGATTTTCATTATACTGCTCTATTTTGATCTAAGTCTTACTTGTCTGACTGCTTAATCACAGTGCATTGTTCTCTAATTGTAGATAGGCTCCAAGACTGTTTTTGGCCCTTTTCTTCCTCTATTTTTTCTTTCTTGGTAATCTCATCAGCTCCTATGGATTCAATTATCACCTTTGCTCAGATGACTCCCAGACCTGTACATCTTTTCTTACTCTTTCTTCTGGGCTCCAATTCTGCATCACAGCTGCCTATTAGACATTTACAAGTGGATGTTCCTTAGACATCTGCCACACAATTTGTCCAACTCAAAATTTTCTATTTTTACCATTGTCTTCCAAATTTACTTCTTACCACTCTTCCTACATTTCCTATTTATTTGGAGGGCACACTCATCTTTCTAATTGCCCAGGTTTGCAAGTTTGTAGTTATCCTTACTACTATCCTTACTACAGCCCTTTCTAATCAAGTGTCACATCTTTTCAATTGTACTTCCACAACATCTCTTGTATCCATTCTCTTCTTTCTACTCACATGGCCAATTATTTCCCTAGCTCAGGCTTTCATCACTTCTTCTTGTCTGGATTGTTACAATAACCTACTTATTTGTCGCTCACTTCCCAGTTTCCTCCCTACTGTGATCCATCTTCCACAGAGCTGCTTAATGTAAAGCCAAGCATGAGAAGCTTTCCAGAGGACTGCTGTTGTGAATAGCTTTGTGGTTCTGATTACACAGTATAGTGAACACTCTATTTATTCAGTAACAAACCAGAGCAAAATATTCACAGAAAATCAAAATACAGCATTCACAACAACTTATTACTAAAATGCCACATAGTTTTCATCACAGTTGTCACACAGTTTTGAACAAAGTACAATAATTTAGTCAATCAAACAATTAGTAACTCAATCATTCAATCATCCTTAAGAAGAATCACAAAATACAAAAGTCAAAGTTCTCCACTCATGGGGCACACTAAGTTACAACATCAGTCACTACTCAGCACTCTCTTAAGTGATAGTGTAAAATATACAGTCCATTCACCCCTCGGTCACAAGTAAATCCCAATCTTCTCAGTCAGTACACAGTTTCCAAGTAAAGTCTTCTTTCAGCTTGACTCAGGGTAGGCTCCCAGATTCCCTGTATCCCCTTCTATGGCCACAGATCCTGTCTAGATTCACAAAACTGTCACCTGGATTCAAAGGCAGATAGCTCCCAGCTCCTTGTCCAGCTCTCCATGCAGTCCCTGTTCCACACTGAAGTTCACAGTGTCCAATCCACTTTAAATCCTTCATCCTTGGGAAGTCAAAGCTTAACAAAGCCACAAACAGACTAGATACCAACATCACAGTCATGCTTCCTCAGTCTTGTGCAGCTCTTGCTGCTCCTTGGAAATCCTCAGCAGCTTGGCTGGCCCATAGACTTAGCAGTGCCTCAGCAGCTTCTCAGTTGCTCCAGCTGGCCCTCTGACTCAGCAGAAGTTTCAGCTGTTTCCCCTGAATAAAAATCACTTCATCCAGGTTCTCAAAATTAAAATCATTCTCTCCAGCCTGGACCTTTCTTCCTCAGCTTCCAGAACTTGGCTCTAAGAAGATCTGTCTGATACAGCAGGGGCTTTTCCTTATATACACACAACATTAATGCCTTCCTGTTTCAGCTATTTCCCGTTTCAGCCCCTTCCTGTTACATCAGCAACAGGGGTTCATGCCTTCTGTTTCTTTAACAGAGGCTTGATTAATTACTAAGTGCTAAATACCTGTTACCTTTGCCAAAACAAAGGAATCTTCACATTCAAATTACATTACCATTACACTAAAGCATTATTTCTAAAGCCCAGGTTTGATCATATCATTCTCCTGCTCAAAAAGGTCCAGTGGCTCCCTATTGTCTAAAGTAAAAAGAAAATAAACTCTTTTTGGCATTTAAAGCCCTTTTAAATCCAGCTTTAGCTTATCTTTATAGATTTATAATATATTAATCCCCTTTATGAGCACTTTGTGCAGTCAAATTAGATCCACTTGCTGAACTTGACACAATTCTGTAATATATCCTGGACTGAATGACCTTTACCATACTTATTACTTTCTCTTGGAGGCTTTCTAGTCTGTTTTATCAGTGTATCAGACTGGATTAAGGAAGATGAGGTACAAATTCCACTTCTGATACTATTTCTGTATGACCCTAGACAAGGCACTACATCTCAAACCATGCTCTAGGATTTTTCTGTGAAATCATTTATGGATTGTAATTTGTGTTGGTGAAAGTAATTCTGTATACTAACAGAATCACAGATCCTTCATATATCAGTGATATGCCAAATGTCTGTGATATATGCTATTAATGAGGCTGCAAATTATTAATAATTGTTCTGCTATAGAGCATTACAACATCCAAAAATATTTTAGAATTGTTTAAAGCAGTTGTGGAGGACCTGTGGCCTCTAGGTCACCTGTGGCCCTCTAGGTCCTCAAGTACAGCCCTTTGATTGACAAAAAAAATCCCAAATTTGTTTTGTGAAGTTTGGATTCAAAGGGCTGCACTTGAGGACCTAGAGGGCTACATGTGGCCTCAAGGCTGTAGGGTTTCCCTCCCTCCCCCGTTATTTTAGAATATAGGAATGGTGCCTAGTATGATGCTCTTGTTCCTAGTAGATGATCAATGATGTTTTTCTGAAGGCTTTAATGGGTGAATGAATGGGCTCTGGAGTCACCAAAGAATATTTTGGGATATTTCATGGAGAATAATGAAGATGCCTGAGTCTAAATTGAATATGTTTCTGGAGTTGTTATGTGAAATATAGAAATCTCTAAAAAATGAAAAATCTATATGCCTTTTAATGACTTTTATATTACTTTTCTGAACATTATATAGCAGTCTAGATTGAGAATAGTTTATATCTATTCCAACTTATTCCAATGTGAGATCTAATTTCAAATCCCTACATATAAAATAATTATTATGTGTGTCTTTTATAGCCTTCACTCTCTATCTACCTCTGGGTAAGACTCTCCAGCTCAATTAGTCCAATACCTGGGACTTAATATTAGAATAACTCATGGACTAAAGGAAGGCCATGTACTTCTCTCAGTGTGGCACAGTAGAGGCTCTCAGTAGACACTAGAGGGAATCTTGGGCCCATTCCAGGGAGCTGTTTGAGTAAAGTGAACACTGCTGCTTTAGGTCTCGACCAAACAGTATCTTTAATTCACCAATTCAATATTGCTCTGCTGGAGATGAAATAGATCTTTGAAGACCAAAATGATTCGATGACTCTAGGTCTGACAACTGACCTTCCTTTGAAAATCAAAAACCAGCTTTGATTCTCTCTCATGCTGAAGTCAGAAAGAAATGTCTTTTTGTGGATTATTGTTTTCAAAATTCAAAAACAATATGAACTGTTTGCCTTGCAGGTAGGTCAGATAGGGAACTGTGTAATGACAGCCCATTCCATGTTATTTTTCCCTTTTTTGTTATCCCATCTATTAAGCTCTATAATGGACAGTTGGAGAAATAGAAATTCTTACCTCTGACTTGGAGAACAGCAAAATCTCAGAGTTGGATGGAACCTCAAAAGCCATCTAGTACAATGCTAGGTGAACAGGAATCCCCACTAGAAGAAATATAAGAAATGGTCATCTAGCTTCTTCCTGAAGATCTTCAGTAATTTGTAACTCAAGACCTCCTGAGGGAAACCTTTTCACTCTTGGATGGTTCTCATTGTGAGGAAGTTTGAACCAGTCAGTCAGCAAGCATACATTAAGGTCTTACTCTGTGCTAGGCACTGTATTATGTGCTAGAGAGACAAAGAAGAAAGACACCGGCCCTGCCCTCAAGAAGTTAATATTTTACAAAGTTAGGTAACATGTAAATCAGTGTTGTCAACTTCAAGTAGAAAACTGAGCCATTAAACCACAATAAAGATCTCTACGTGTTGCATATTATCTTAAAACACCACATGTGTTTATACATTAATATATCAACATATTAAAATCAGATAGGAACTACATTTTAATCTGGTTGAGGCTACATTTGGGGTTATTATAGGCTTTAAACTGTGTGTTGGCTATTTGTTCAACATCTTTGATGTAAATAGCTAAATAAAATAGCTACACAGAGTATATGGAAGGTAATCAGAAGGCACTTAGCAGTGAATTCCACACTGGATTTAATTCTGCAGTCTGGATCAAGCAGATATGTCTCATTCATTTTCTGATGACAGTTCAAATATTTGAAGATAGAGATTGGACCATTGAGTTGAATTTCCACCTGTTTGTCTTCTGGAGTGTTAAGCAGTTTTAGAACTCACTTGTTACTTTCTAACATCTCTGTTCTGTCTCATTTCCAACCTGAAAAGTAAAAAGGAAATAGAATGAAAACGACTGGTTTACAAGGGACGGTTTTTCCTATAATCATAGAATGATATATTGAAGGCCTCAGAGAGATTATCTAGTCTAATCCCTTCATGTTATATATAAGGAAACTTGACACCATGAGAGAAAAATTGACTAGTTAAGATCACAAGTCATTTGTAAAAATGTCTTGTTAAGATTTGAATACAAGGGGGTGGCTAGGTGATGCAGTGAATAGAGCACCGGCCCTGGAGTCAGGAGGACCTGAGTTCAAATCAGGCCTCAGACACTTAACACAAAAACTAGCCGTGTGACCTTGGACAAGTCACTTAAACCCAACTGCCCTCCAAAAAGAAAAAAAAAAGATTTGAATACAAGTCTCAAATTCTCATCCTTTTCTCCCTCTCCCTACCTGCTTCTTACCTTCTTTTTATGTTATAGTCTCTCATTAGATCCCAAGCTCTTTGAGGGCAGGGAATGTCTTTTTCCTTTCTTTGTATCTCTGGAACTTAACACATTATCTGGCACATCGAAGGCATTTAATAAAGGTTAACTGACTGAATGTCTTTTTTGCAGTGGGCCATTCCACTGTGTAGGCCTTTGGGATCCAGTTCTTTCAACTTCCAACTAAGATAGGCATCCATGTGAATAAAAGTTCTGGCAAAGGACACATAGGACTTGTGAAACCAGTGCTTCTTTACTTGCTGGAAGGTATTCCAAGGGTCTTTTTTGATTATTCATTGTTTTATTTATTATTCATCATATAAAAGTACATAATATACTCTTTAGATATTTGTCACCAAATTGGAAATAGCCCACTCTGTTCAGTACTTTACTGTTAGAAAGAAGTTAATATAGAGCTGACCTTGGACTCAGGAAGACCCAGATTCAAATTCTGCCTCTGATACACGAAGGCTTCATGACCCTGGCAAACCACATCACCTCTAAGTGATCAAAGTAACTCTCAAAGCCTATACATTGACAACCTACAATGGTAGAAGGAATTTCCTTATCCAAGAGTCCCATATGCCAGTCAAATCAGAGATCCAGTCCCCACTCTCCTGTTAAGATCCTTATATCATTCCAATAGAGGAGCAATTGACCCTGCATAGGCTCTGAGGCTTCCTAGTCATATGACCTTGAACAAATCGCCTAATGGGTCTACTTCCTAGTTTCCTTATATACAAAATGGGAGCGATGGCTTTGAGACTACTTAGATTACAGGACTGTTGGGAGGCTGAAACGAGATTATGTAAAGTGATTTGAGAACTATAGAGAGACAATATGAGTTACTATTAAACTGGCTTGTGAATGAAGACCATGTACTCCTGTCATTGCAGAGATTTAAGGGACAGCAGAAGAAAAAGTGCATTCAACAAACATTTTAAAAGCACTTACTATGTACAAAGCACTAGTAGCTATAAAAAATGAATGATAGTCTCTGATGGGCAGGCAAATAACTAATAAGAAAATGAGAGTCCAATTTCTTCTTTTCAATTGATTTATCATATACCTATTTTTTTTTCTTTTCTGTTACCTGTAGTTTTTTTTACTGATTCTCCAGATAAGTTTTTACAATGGTTTGAGTGAGATTATGTTATACAACAGTAACAATAAAAAGGCCGTATGTACTAGGTAAAAAGTCAAATAGATTCTATCATAAATATTGCTTGCTTAATCATTTTATTAGAAGCCAAATAGCAAGGCACTAATGAAGTCAACACTAATTTATTGAAGGTAGATATATGGACGATTTCAGGATGTATCAGCTTGAACAAGTCACTGCTTGGTTTTCTATTCTTCATCTTTAAAATCAGAAGTTTAGATGAGGAAAAAAATAAACTTCAAGGAAACTTCTGGGTCTGAATCTGTAATGTAGCTTCCTATTGTGGGAATCAGTGGCCAAAGACCTACATTTGAGTCGCAATTTCAACAGTTACCTAACTGTGTGACCTTGGCAAGTCATTCCCTCTCTATGGATATCAATGCTTTCAAATGTGAAATGGTGACTGTGGTGGGAGTGGGATTTGGACTAAATTGCATTTATGCTTTCTTTCTTTTCTAAGATTCTGTTTAAGAGAGTTAGTGTGGTAGAGTGGGTGGGATGCTGCACTTGGCATCAACAAGACCTAGGTTCAAATCCTGCCTGTGTATTAGTAAAGAGGTCATAGGCTTATAACTTGTACTGAGACTCGGTTTTCTCATCTGTAAAATGTGGATAATATTACTTATGGTACATCACTCATATGGTTTATGTGAGGCTCAAATAGCACCAATATGCTTTTAAAGAATTAAAACTTTAATAAATGTCAATTGTTTTGTTAATCTGTAAATTATGAGATTATATAAATATATATTTATATTGGATTTTAGGGGTGGAAAGAACACTGGGTTTGGAGTTAGAAGACCGAAGTTCAAATTTATTTCTATAATTTACTGCCTTTGGAACTTTGGGCAAGTCCTTTTTGCACCTTCAGGCCCAATTTTCTTCATCTGTAAAATCTAGGAAAAGTACTAGATTGCCTCTATGTTTCCTTTTCATCCTAAATCCTAAGACACCACAGTGCAAATAATTTTATGTGCAAGGACAATTATTTATAACAGTACTGTTAGAAAACTATAGTACACTATGGTTTAATATAATAATTATAACTAATTTATTAAGTTGCCTACTATGTGAAAACCACTGTAATGGACTCTGAAGGAGATACAATGATAAGTAAAATCCAGCCACCGTGCTCAAGGAGTTAAGATCTAGTACACTTTTTGGGGCATGCTCTAGGAACTCAACTATACAAGGAGGTCTAAAAGTTTTGATGCAATGCAGTTTTAGGTATTAGTACCTTACAGTTTCACCAAGATTTTTGGGACATCACAACATCATTTCTTTGGGAAACTGCATTCCAAGTTCTTAGCAACTAACCCATAATTTTTTTTTTTTTGGTAAACTGGTACTGTCTATATTTGGTTTTATTGGTTGGAATGGAAAAAATAAGAATCCCAACCAAAGGAGTATGAAACACATTTATTTAGTTACATTTTGAATATGATATCAAACAGTATTTTTGAATAAGACTTGAAACAGCTTTAGAATGTAGAGTCATATAGAATTCCAACTAATTTTTTGGGTTTGCATGAAAAGAATGACTAGGAAATAAGTTTTTTTTAATTTTTAAATGTAGGAAGGATAGTTTATGTGAAAAAAACAACTGAAAAATGCTCATTCTGAGGGTCAGATAATATTTAATTCAACTGAATATACATATATATATACACACATACATATGAACACACATATGTGCATAAGTATACATATATTTCT
>CM053594.1:189066063-189086422 GCA_028646575.1 Pseudocheirus occidentalis
AACTAATTGGAAACTAACTTAATCCTAAAGAATGAATGGGTCAAACAAGAAATTATAGAAACAATCAGCAACTTCATTCATATAATTATATAATTATATGAATTCATATAATATTATTCATTCAATAATAAGACAACATACAAAAACTTGTGGGATGTAGCAAAGGCCATTCTTAGGGAAAGTTTTATATCCCTAAATGCATACATGAATAAATTAGAGAAAATGGAGATCAGTGAATTGGGCATGCAATTGAAAAAAGCTAGAAAAAGAACAAACTGAAAATCCCCAATTAAAAACTAAATTAGAAATAATGAGAAACAAAGGAGAGATTAATAAAATTGAATCCAAGAAGACTATTGAATTAATAAACAAAACTAAGAGTTGATATTATGAAAATGCCAATAAAATTGATAGACCTTTAGCCAATATAATTTAAAAAAAAAAGAAAGAAGATCAAATTACAAATATCAAAAATGAAAAGGGTGAATCTCTCTCCAATGAAGAGGAAATTAAAACAATAATTAGGAATTATTTTACCCAACTGTATGCGTGTAAATCTGACAATTTTAGTGAAATGGATTTACAAAAATACAAGCTGCCTAGCCTAACTGAAAAGGAAGTAAACTACTTAAATAACCTCATCTCAGAAAAGAAATTGAATAAGCCATAAATGAACTTCCCAGGAAAAAATCTCCAGGGTCAGATGGCTTTACTAGTGAATTCTACCAAACATTTAAAAAACAATTGACTCCAAAACTTTACAAACTATTCAGGAAAATTGGAGAAGCAGTCCTACCAAATTCTTTTTATGAGACAAATATGGTACTGGTACCTAAATCGGGAAGAGATCAAATTACAGGCCAATTTCTCTTATGAATACAGACACAAAAATTCTAAATAAAATGTTAACAAAAAGACTACAGCAAATCATCATGTGAATAATGCACTTTGATTGGGCAGGATTTATTCCAGGAATGCAAAGATGGTTCAATACCAGGAAAACTATCAGTATAATCAGTCACATCAAAAACAAAACTAGCAGAAACCTTCAGATTGTCTCAATAGATGCAGAAAAAGCTTTTGACAAAATACAACATACATTCCTATTAAAAACACTAGAAAGTATAGGAATAAAAGGAGGTTTCCTTAGAATAATAGATAGCATCTATTTAAAGCCATCAGCAAGTATTATATGTAATGGGGATAAGGAAATTAAAAGAATCAAATTTGGCAAAGAAGAGACCAAGTTATTCTTTGCAGATGATAGGATGATATACTTGGAGATTTCTACAGAATCAAGTAAAAAAAAAAACTTCTTGAGACAATAAATAAATTTAGCAAAGTTGCAGGATGTAAAATAAACCCACACAAATCCTCAGCATTCCTATATATTTCCAACAAAGCCCAACAGCAAGAGATAATAAGAGAAATCCCATTTAAAGTTACTGTCGACATTATGAAATATTTGGGAATCTACCTGCCAAAACAAACCCAGTACCTATATAAACACAACTACAAAACACTTTTCTCACAGATAAAATCATGTCTAACTCATTGGAAAAACATCAATTGCTCATGGCTGGGTAGAGATAATATAATGAAAATAACATTTTTAACTAAATTAAATAACATATGTAGTGCCATATCAATCAATCTACCAAAACATTACTTTATAGAGCTAGAAAAAATAGTGACAAAATTCATTTGGAAGAACAAAAGGTCCAGAATATCAAGGTAATTAATGAAAAGAAATGTTAGGGAAGGTGGCCTCACCGTACCAGATTTTAATCTCTATTATAAAGCAGCAGTCATCAAAACTACTTGGTACTGGTTGAGGAATAGAGTGGATCAATGGAATATATTGGGTACAAAAAATGCAACAATGACTATAGTAATATAATGTACAATGACTACAGTAATATAATATTTGATAAGCCCAAAGAACCCAGTTTGGGGGATAAGAACTCACTATTTGACAAAAACTGGAATATAGTATGGCAGAAACTGTATATAGACCATCATCTAATGCCATATACCAAAGTCAAGTCTAAATGGGTACACAATCTCGGTATAAAGGAAGATACTGTAAGTAATCCAAGGAAGCAAGGAATAGTTTAGTCAGATTTATGGAGTAGGGAAGACTTTATGACCAAAGAAGAGTTAGCATTATAAAGTGCAAAATGAATAATCTTGATTACATTAAATTGAAAAGTGTCTGTAAAAAACAAAGTCAATGTAATCAAGATTAAGAGGAAAGTGGGAAACTGGGAAAGAATTTTTACCACCAGTGTCTCTGATAAAGGCCTTATTTCTAAAATATACAGAGAATTAAGTAAAATTATAAGAATACAAGTTATTCCCCAATTGACAAATGGTCAATGGATATGAACAGGCAATTTTCAGAGGTAGAAATTAAAGATATCTATAAGCATATGAAAAAATGCTCTAAATCACTATTGAATTGAGAAAGGCAAATCAAAACAACTTTGAGGTACCACATCTCACCAGTCAGATTAACTTAGATGACAAAACAGGAAAATGATAAATGCTGGAGAGGATGTGGAACAATTGGAACACTAATGCGTTGTTGTTGGAGCTGTGAACTGATACAACCATTCTGAAGAGCAATATGGAACTATGCCCAAAGGGCTATAAATAATTGCATACCCTTTGACCCAGTAATATCACTTTGTATTTTGTTGTATCCCAAAGAGATCATAGAAGTGGGAGGAAGACACATCTGTACAAAAATATTTATTGCAGTTCTCTTTGTGGTGGCAAAAAACTGGAAATTAAGAGGATGCCAATCAATTGGGGAATGGCTAAACAAGTTGTGGTATATGAATGTAATGGAATACTACTGTGCTATAAGAAATTCGGAGGAGATGGTCTTTATATTTATCTGGAGAGGCTTATACAAACTGATGCTAAGTGAGAAGTGCAGAATCAGGAAAAATTTGTACACAATCACAGACACATCATATGTGTGATGACCACCTTGATAAAGTGGCCTCTTTTCAGCAATGCATAGTTATAAGATAAATCTTCAAGTCTCAGGATGGAAGGAGATATCTACATTCAGAGAAAGATCTAGAAAGAACAGAGTTTAAATGGAGACTGAAGTAATCTACATGCTATTGTTCTTTTCCATGTTTGGATTTGTTTCTTTTTTCCCGTTGTTCACTCTATCAGTTATAACCCTTCTATACAACCAGACTAATGGCCAATGTGAAAGTATTTTCAGATTCTATACTTGATTGCAAGCTGCCATGGGGAGGGGGAGGAAGAGAAAGGGGAGAAAATTTGAAACTGAAGGGATTCTGGAACTGAATCTTATAAACTAAAAGGAAATAAACAAATCAATTTTAAAAAAAAAGAAAAGAATTCACCAATCAAAAGATCCCTAGATCATTCCCCCTGACCAAAAAAATAATACCACAACAAACACTTCTTCAAGCTCTAAGATACATAATTATTTTATCTAACAATTCTAATGATGGAAAAACAAATTCTACATGCCCCTGGGAGAAAGATATCAACTATAAAGACAAGGACATTTGAATAGCACGAGACTATTTAGCACCCACCAGAAACAACAGAAGGTAATGAAATTGTCTATTATGAAAAGCAAAAACAACTCAAGATATAACTCAAATTCACATACTTTGAAAATGTGCACCTGATCATCAATGAAAGTATAGATTTTCAATAGAAGAGAGGCATCCGAAGCCTTTCTAATGTATATCTCATTCATATATCAATGTCATTAAGGATCCTTTGAAAGTTGTAACAACAGACAACTTTCTTTGATGTTGTGCAGTTGTTTCCAGTTATATCCAGTTCTTTGTGACCTCATTTGTAGTTTTTCTTTGGAAAAATACTGGAATGGTATGCCATTTCCTTCTCCAGATCATTTTACAGATGAGGAATTGAGGAAAACATAATAAATGACTTACCCAGGGTCACATACCTAGTAAATTTCTAAGGCAAGATTTGAACTCAGAATGAAGTGTTTTCCTTACTCCAGGTCTATCTCTTCATCCATTGTGCCACCTAACTACTCTGAAAAGTATTCTGTTTTGTTGTTCAATCATGTATGACTCTTCATGACTCCACTTGGGGTTTTTTTTGGCAAAGATAGTAGAGAGTTTGCCATTTCCTTCTCCAGCTCACTTTACAGATTAGGAAACTGAGTCAAAGTTAACTGACTTGTTATGATTACACAGATAGTAAGTGTCTGAGGACAGATTTGAGCTTACAAAGATCAGTCTTCCTGATTCAAAACTGGATGTCTATCCACTGAACCAACTAGCTGACCTCTCTTCTGACCTTCTGATAATAAACAGGAAATGAGACTTAGAGCTTCATGCCTTCCAAAGGTTTTTGCACTATGAAAGAGAAGATCCGAGTCATAATTCAGGTCAAGAAAGATTCTTTGAAGATGAGAAAGTAGTTCAGATATTTCCTGAAAGTGGATGACATTATGTTGACTTCACCAAGCCATGGAACATTGCAAAGTCTTTAGAAAGAAATATGTAATTACTCAAATGACTTTAACCAGAGGATCAACACAGCAAAGACTAATTGGATAAAAAAATCTTTCTACTCATATTAGCATGCATTTGGAAAAAAGAAAAACATTACAGAACCTATTCAATAGCATGCTTATCAGGAACAAATAGAGATGAACAATGACCTTGGCCAATATTTGTAAAGGAGAACGGGACAAATTATTTTGGGGAATTGCAAAAAAAAATGCTCAATGATCCCAAGTTTCTAATGAAAGCAAAGGTGATCTTTTCAACACTACCATGGCAGTGAGACATGAAACAGCACCACTTCCAAAAAACTAAAGCTGATTCTCACACAGGTGGCAATGGACAGATGCACAGTGAATGTGCATCATATAAGAAACTCTCAAAAAGAATGAGTAAAGTTTATCATCAAGGAGTTATATGACAGATAGAAAATATTAACTGGTCAAGAGTATTCCATTGGTAGGTACCCTAGTAGTTTGGTAAAGAAAAAGTTGAAGGCCTCTAAGATGTTAGGAGGATCCCTCTGTAGGAGTCTTTTGAGAAAATTTAGACAAGAGCCACCTAAGATTGGTATACATGAAGAGCTTGATGTCTGCATTGTTAGAAGGAACTCCTGAATCAATTGAACACAGATCTAGTTGAGAAAATAAACAAATTAACAATACTCCAAACAAGTTTTTTAAAACAGAAGTAAATTTGAAATAAGTGGCATAAAGTCTGTCTTAAAAGAAAAATTTAATCAACCAAATAAAGACATTGATAGTGACTTGTTAATATTAGGATGCTTTAATATTCCTCTCTTAGAGGTCAACCTGAATATAAAAGGTCACGCATACCATTAAAATAATAGCATGAAATCAAATATTCCTGACAATTTCGGCTAGGGAGATAATTTTTATCCAAATAAAGGACAGAAGAGATAAAGGAACATAAAATAGACAATTTTGTCCATATATAGTTTAAAAGATTTTGTAGGAAGAATATCAATGCAGTGGATGACAGGGAATAACAATGATGAAAATACAAAAAGCATTTATCATATCATTAACATATCATCATAAAATGAAAAATATATTCTAGAGATCTGAAGGTTTCCTTTTCTGTAATTAATATAAACATGAAAGGAAGGAGGAAAGAAGGTAAGAGACCTAAAATATAGGGGGAGCTGTTTGGGGGTTTATGTAGAAAAGAGTTCTTCTTATCTAGGAAATTCAGTGCTTAGAGATGGGAGAGGACCCCAGAGAACCATGGGTTGTCTGAGCAAAAACTTATCACAGCTAACAGACATAGGGTATGACATAGGGCTATCAAACTGGAAATCAAAATAGCAAAAAGTTTCTGTGAAAAAGTAAAGATTCACAAAGTCCTTGAAGAAATGTCAAGTACAATTCCTTCCCCAAAAGAGAGATTAAACTTTGTAGAATCCAGACAATTCTGAATTTCTTTTCAGTACTTTTGTTTTCTTGGTACAATAACTTTTTAAAATAAAAGCTTTTGTATGTTTGTCCCAGAGAAAATAGGCATTTCCAAACCTAGATCATATAAAGAGAGGAAAAGTGATCAGTATACTTCTAATCATTTTATTTAATAAGAACAGTAAGCTTAAGATAGCAAATCCTGGCTGTGAGAGCAGGCACCTTCTCTTTATGAATAATTTCTTACAGTTATAATTTTGCAAAAAGTTAATTTCTTCTCCAAAATGGATTCAAAGTGTGATTTACATTTACTTAGTATGTTTGCCTTATGCCCTACAAGAATTAATCTAACTTCAGAATGACCTCAGACACATAACTAAGACTCTGGAATACCCTGAAGATAGTTAATAAATCTAGAGGACTTTATGCCAGAATAAAGATGAGAAAGATATTGAGACTGTAGTTAGGAAAGAAAAAGTTTTATTACTGGTTCTCCCATTGGCTGTTTGACCTTGGGAAAATCAACTTCTCTGGAGTTCAGCGTCTTCATCTACAAAATAAACAGGTAGGGTTAGATGGTCAGAAAAGTTCCTACCAATTCTAAAACTCTACAATATTAAAATGGCAACAAATCACATGGAATAAAGATGAAAGGTCGTGTTATGGAAATGCCAAGCGCTCTTAGTAACAAAGAAGAATCACTTCGCATTGTCTCTATGAAAGTCTCATGATCAAATCTATTAAAATGCTTTGTCAATAGGTCAAAAATGATCATATAACTTTGTAAAATCAAAGGTTCATGTCTTTTAAAGTCTAATGACAGATTCTCAATGCTATTTTAGGTTCTTATTTCTTATTTATGTTCTTTGATTGCTAAATATTGGCCATTTGCATAATGTTATTTTGGTTAAATGCCATCTTGTGATTGATAGAAAACGTAGTTGCTATCTTAGAGAAAGATGATGCGATTATTCAGGTGCTGGTTATATAGACATGGAAATAATGTAGGGTAAAAAGGCAATTTAGGCAACATTAATGGAGGTCACACAGGCCAGCCACCTCTAGACTTCTTCACCATGCTGCTGCCAGATACCTTCCCCCCCCGTCCCCCACTGCTTTTCAGTTTTACTTGTATTGTCCATCCTATTAGGTTGTAAGATCCTAGAGTCCAGAGATAATTTTTTTTATACATGAATTTCTATCGCTCAATGTACTACATTACTCATACCTTACTGCATACTGTAGTACTTTGCACAATGATTATTGATGGACTGTGTGAACTCTTTAGCCCTCAATTTTTCATGGACAAAATGACAGGGTTGAAATACATGATAGATAAAATCACTTCTAACTTTCAATTCTATGACCTATAAATTGGAATCATTTTCTTGAACTCTATTTTGAGACCTTAGAAAAATATACAAGTATAACATGGACACAAATATGCTTGTATAAAAATGCAAAACCACTTAAAATAAGCAATGGGTTAAATTATGAAATTGAAATTTTTCCATTCTAGGCAAAGTAAAGGGGATATCTGTGTCAAGTTGTGTTTATGCTACTGTGAATCCAAATATGAGCAGCTCTCCAGAGGACAGCTGCTGTGGATAATTTTAAGGTTCTGATCACATAGAATAGTGAACTATCCATTTATTCAATAGTAAAATAAAGCAAAATAATTCAGAGAAGCCAAGTACAACATTTACAACAATATAACATAAAAATTTATTACTAAAGTGGCCACAAACTATTAAACAAAAAATATCATTCAGTAAGACACAATCTGAATCAATCAATACAAAGTACCCATCTAAAGTCTTCTTTCATCTTAGAGACTGACTTCCAATGATCATCCTTAACTCAATCATCCTTAAGGAGCAATCATCCAGAGTACTAAGGTCTCCAACCCCTGGACAAATTGTCTTAATCTCTCAACCAGCGCTAAATACTCCAGTGAAGATCATTTCATCTTGACTTGAGACTGACTTCCAAACTTCATGATTCTTCTTCCATGCTCCTAGCTCCTGCCTGAATATACCCAACTGTCACCTGGATTCATAAGTAGGCAGCTCCCAGCTCCTGTTCCAGCTTGAAGTTCATGGGGACCAGTCCACCTCAAGGCCTTTGCAGTTTCTCTTTCTGAGAAGACAAAGCTTAACAGAGCCACAATAATATCTACACATATCAAGCTTAGCAGAGTTACAACAATATTCACACACATTTCCAGCACTATCATCAATTCACTTTCTGCCTGTAAAATCAACATAAACCAACAGACAGGGCCTCAGTCTGAGAAACCAAACACAAATCATCAGTAACATCCCAGGACCTCAGAAAACATCAGTAAAACCCTCCTTCAGGCCTTCTGTAAACAGACAGCAGGAAAGTCCTCTTTCAAGGCTTCTGAACCAGCAGTGAGGTCACAGGGCTTCGGTAACAACAGCAACATCCTCTGTCAGCAGAGAGGTGTGACAAAGTAACATCAACACAGACAGAAGGGACAAACAGAGTGCTGGCACCACAGGCATCTTCCTTTCAGTTCTGCTCAGTCCCAGCTCATGCTCAAGGTTTAATATGCTCATATCCTTCCTGTATTGGTCGTTGGCAAGTTCCTTCCACTGTGCCCTTACAGGTTTTGTTTCTAACAAATACTTTATATAATCACAGGTGAGCCTCAAAGGCACTTGAAGAGTTAAAACAAGGAGCTAAGTGTTTGAATAACTGAAATAAGGAGCCATTACAACTACAAAAAATGCAATATAAAATGTCACAGTTCAATTAGGTAGTATAGTTGTATCACTTAACTCCAAAGAAGAACCCAAGATTGATTAGATTTGTTGCATGTATTTTATTAAGCAATGTTCTTGACTTTTGCTTGAATATAAACATGCATGTCTGCTTTCTCTACTTACTTATGATAATTTTTGATACTCATTATCAAAAATTAAGAGCTAAACAATTTTCCCCCTCAACCAACCAAAGGTGGCTGACCCTTTAACTTCAATAGCAAGAGAAAGACCAAAATTTAGGTGAAAATAAGTGACTATGGCATTTAAGATCAAACAACAGAATTTTTAATAGCTGAGATGTGTAAGGTACTGCCTACTCAATGCTTTGAAAATCTTAAAAATTATAGAATTACTGTAACGAAGATACATGTGTTTACTACCAATTTTCCTTTAGAACTGTTAAAATTTGATAATAAAATATTCCCTTATGAATAATATAAAAACCCTTCATCTTCTATATCGTTTTTTCTACCCAAACTGTCCCCCATGACTTTTCCTCTGCCTTCTAGAATCCCTAGCATCCTTCAAATGCCAGCTCACACCTAACTTCTACATCATGCTATACAATGAAAGGAAATCTACAGGCATGAATTCAGTGATATTTCTGTAGCTTTAAGTGAATATCCAAATTACATTGCACATGCATGTTGCAAAACAGGCTCCTGAAAAGACCTACCTTCTTACTACATGTAATTTTGTGAGTGTTGGGGACTATAGTCTCAAAAGGTACACAAAATTTATAATTTACTAATTAAATAACTTTTAATAGTCATTTATTGGGTACTTATTACATGTAAAGTAATACGCTAGGTGCTGGAATAAAAATAAAGACAATGAGAAACAAATGTTCATATATACACATATACACAAAACCTTCATGCAAAGTCTGTATGACCACTTGGTAGGATTGATCTAGAGAGTTTTCTTGTTCTAGCATGAAGTTGGTTTAGATGGTCTATGATATCCCTCCAAATTATGAAATTCTATGGTTCTGTGAATCCAGAAAAAGTCTAGTTTTCAAATAAGTACACATCAGAACAATTCCAACAGCAGACTGGGAAAATTCCTAAGATGCCAAGTCACCAGGCAGAATTTCAAAGACTAGAAAAAGATGATAACACCCTTCCTCCATTCCCAGAAAAGTATTCAATGTGGTCATCACCCTGAGATTTTAAAACAACAGAAAGGAATGCCTGAAGTACATTAGAAGATAATACTTTATGAAAGACTTGTTGAAAGATATGGACAAGAATCACACAGTAAGAAGGGTTGTAATCTGTGAAACGGCAAAACTATTGAAGCCATGGACCTAGCAGAGGATCAGAGTAGCGGAGCATCAGTGTCTCTAAGTTAAGAGACTGCTTCTCTTCATTGAGCAAATGGCAGTCAACAGCAGAATGTGAAACATTAAGCTTTATTCTGAAATTCACAGGCAATTTCATGGCCAATCTGTTCATTTTGGCTTCTTTTAGCAAGTGATGCAGAACCCCAAGTGAGAGACTATGCAGCACTGTGGTAATTGATATTGACCATGACAACAGCTGAAATGACAAATCTGGCTTGTCCGCTACAAAGTCCATGACTTTGTTTATTCCTAAGACCATGAAGTTTTGAAGCCAAAAAGATTTCTAGAAACTATCTGGCTGATTTATGTTACTTAATGTCCGTGATATTTAAATATTCTATTTATAGACTATTCTCTATGTGTATAAAATATTCCAAGGGCTGTGAGGGGATTTAAAAAGAGAAAGAAGGTAACCACTGTCTTCAATAAGCTTATAGTATAGTGTAGATAATAACTGCCTTAATCAGGAATTATACTACACTACATACGCTAAAGCAATTTTCTTGAAAGTTTTGTAACAACTCACAATTTCCTTGCATCACTGATTAAATATATCTCTAAATTTAAAAAAAAGCAAGGGAGTATCAAGGACTTATATAATTCAGGGGCTAATATCCCACTTCTTTTATTCCTCCTCCCTCTAGCTGACTGGTTGTCCTTTTTTCATTGCTCATTAGTACCTCCACCAGAAACCAGTGGACAGGGATGATAAGACAAGGAGATACTAAAATCAGCTAATGTTCCCCCGTTGAGAATGCTGGTAGTTACGTTAGGGAAGAAGAAGGTGAAAACCTACTGAGAGAAATAACTTTTAGGAATAACTTTATATTTCTATTGTGTCTGATAACCCCTTTCTTCCATTGTTAGGAAAAATCAGAAGCTGAAACTTCTGATAACCAAGTGATTTTTGGTTTGGGAAACACTGAAAGGAGGAAAATTTCATAAATATGTGCTGGCCACAAATAGACTACCTTTATCCCAGTCTAATTGCTCATTAGGATTAGACAGAATTAAGAGAATATAGAATCATGGCATAATAAATAACATTTTAGAGCTAGAAAATCAGTCAAAAACATTTTATTAAATACCTGCAACGTGTAAGGCACTGTTCTAAACACTGGAGATATAAAGAAAGGTCAAAGACAGTCTCAGCTCTCAAGGAGATAACAGTCCCGTAGGGGAGACGACATGCAAGCAAATCTCTATAAACAAGATGCATACAGGATAAATTGGCAAAAACCAATAATGACACTATATTGAACTAGGATATGAAGGAAATCAAGGAAACCAGGATGTGGATATGAGAAAAGATACGATACTGCAGGACTGTCAGAAAGTCTTTTAAAAATGGAGACAGGAGATGGAGCTCCTTCTTTAAGGAGCAGGAAAGAGCCCAGTATTATTGGATTGCAGAGTGTGGTGGTAGTGTGAGAAAAGACTAGAAAGATGGTAACAGGAAAGGGCTTTGAATACCAAAATACTTTATATTTGATCCTAGAGGTGGTAGGGAGTCACTGGAGTTTGTTAAGTGAAGGTAGGAACATCACTTTGAAAGCTGAGTCTCCAAAGGAGTGGGAAGAAACTTGTGACAGACCAACAAGTAGGCAATTCCAACAGTTCAAGCATGAAGTGATTGCACCAAACAAAGTCAGATGAGAGAAGGGGAAGGGTGCAAGAAACCTTTATGAAGGTTAAAATTGGCAAGCCTTGGCAACAGATTAGTTATGGGAGATGAGAGAAAGTAAGCTATTGATAATGACACCTAGGTTGTAAGCCTGGGTGACTGGGAGGATGGTAGTGCTTTTGACAGTAATAGGGAAGTTTGGAAGTGGGGAAGGTTTTGTGAGCAAGATAATGAGGTCAATTTTGGATATATTGAGTTTAAAATGTCTGCAGGACATCCAGTTTGAGATATCTAATAGGCAGTTGGAAATGGAAAATTGGAGGTCAGGAGAGAGCTTGGGGCTTGATAAGTAGATCTGTGAATCATCAGCATAGAGAAGATAATAGACTCAGTGGGAGCTGATGAGATTACCAAGTGAAATAGTATAGTGGGAGAAGAAAATTGAGCCTAAAGCAAAACCTTGTGTGTAGTAAAGCATAACCTAGATAACGATCTAGCAAAGGATGCTTAGAAGAAACAATCAGACAGGTGGAGGAGGACCAGTAGAAAGGTATCACCTGTTCAATTCAATTGAATTCAGCTAATACATATTGATCACCTGCTACAAGTGGAACACTGTTCTAGGAATTTGAGGGAGAAAGAAAATACTTATATAAGACCTAGTCCCAATCTTTAGGAAATTTTCAGCATGAGAGAGGAAATTACATAGAAATAATTATAACAAAGGAAATAAATACATAAGAGAAGTAAAATTAAAATGAGGATTTTCTGAGGTATGAAGTAGGAAAGATCTTTATCAATAGGAGAGATCAGAAAAGGTTGCATAAGAGAGGTTATATTTCTATAGGATTTTAAAGGCTTGGTAAGAATTCTGCAGGTAAATTGGGGGAAGGAGGGCATTCAGAGCATGGGAAAACTATAAGCAAAGGCAGATAGGTTAGAAAATTTATGGAGTATTCACAGGAAAGAAAATAGCATATCTCAGCTGGTATATAAACTATATGGAGAAGAAAAACAAAATGAATGGTAGGAAAGGTATCGTTACATCATATAAAGGCCCTCATATTCAAAGGTCAGGAGCTAGAGATTTGCTCAACAGTAGCAAGCCACTATCAAAAATGTTTAGTAAGCACCTACTATGTGCCAAGGCAGAAGGAGTGGGGAAGGGAATAATCCAGACCTATGACTTCTTCTGTGTTGGAAGCTCTAAGAAAACTACTAGTACAGATAAACCAAGATTGTGTAACTTAAAGTTTTAGGAGTTAAGAGACTTGCCTAGTGTAACACAGTCAGTAGTGATTGAGGTAGAGCTGAAACATAGATTGTCCTGATGCTGAAGCAAGTCCTCTCTTTCCATCACACCATGCTGCATCTCAGGGACAGAGGCTACAGGGACAGAAACAAAACAGTTTCACCCTTCAAGGAGCTTACATCCCAAAAGGGAAATGACAGGTCCATATGTAACTACAACACATTTATAAAGTAATTAAAATGATTAACAGAGTATTTACAAGGTAATGAGAGAAGGTAAGCAATTAGAGGAAATCAAGGAAAAAGTCATGTGGGTAAGTGACATTTGAGCTGAGATTTGAAAGAAATTAAGAATTCTATGGCAAAGGTGAAGAGGAAATGAATTATAGGCATGGGAAAGGGCCCATGCAAAGGCATAGACTGGAGCTGGAATATCATGGGGTAAGAAAAAATTATTGTCCAGAAAGTTTTCCCATCCAATCAAGTATGTGAAGGAAAGAAAGTATATAATAAGTTAGGAAAGGTAGGCTGCAGTCAGATTGGAAGAGGATGAGGGTTTGAAGGGAAAAAGAGAAGTTTTTATCTTTTCCTAGAGGCAATGGAACTACCAGAACTTTTCAGACTAGATACTTGTACTTTAGGAATACCATATCAACAGTTGGGTGGAAGATGGATCCATGCATGAAGATTAACAGTATGGCAGTGAAATAAAGATTTGTTTGGAAGAGGAGAGTGGAGGCAAGAAGACTTGATAGGAAGCCCTTAGAAAATTCTGGTTAGGAAGTAATGAATCCTGCACTGAGGTGTTGATGGTGGAAACTAAGAGGAAGGGACAGATACAAAGAGACACTTTGGAAGTCAAATTGATAGGAATCTGTAATCAATTAAACATGAGTAGTGAAGGAGAGAATAAAAAATAAAAATATCTAATATTAAAATATAAACATATGCATAAAATAAATTAAATCAAAATAAACACAAATTCTGGGTTACAGTGGTGCTACAGTTAGAAACAGTGAAGGCTGAAAGAAGAAGAGGCTTCTGTGAAAAGATGCCCTTTGTTTTGGCAGGTTTGAGTTTGAGGAACAACTTGGGTGGGAATGATAAATACTACTTAACATTTATATAGCAGATCTCTGAAGGCATAGACTGTTTCATTTTTGCCTTTCTAGCTCCAAGATCCAGCACAGTAGTCAACACAATAATTATTTGTTGATTGATTACTTTAGAGCATTTTATGGTTTATAAAGCTCTTTACATATATTATTCCATTTCTTCTTCACAACAACCCTATGAAGCAAGTACATTTATTATCTTTACTTTATAGATGAAGAAGCTGAGTTTCAGAGACAAAGGATATGGTTGGCTTCAAATGGCTAGTAAGTGCTTAAAGCAGGATTTAAATCCAGGTCTTCTTGCCTACCAAATGAAACACTCTAATCACTACAGCACCATTTCTATTTTTGTTGCTGTTGCTTGTTGTCCAGTCATTTCAGTCATGTCCACACTTTCGTGACCCTGTTTAGAGTTTTCTCTTGACAAAGATACCGGAGTGTTTTGCCATTTCTCTCTGAGCTCATTTTACAGATGAGGAAACTGAAGTAAACAGGGTTAAGTTACTTGATCAGGGTCACACCGCTACAAAGTACGTGAGGATGGATTTGAATTCAGAAAGATTCTTGACTCCAAGTCCAGTACCTCTAACCACTATGCCTCCTAGTTATCCCTTTCTAGAGATGTTGGTATCAGTCTCAAAAGAGAGTTAAAGACTGAGGATATAGATTTTTCTAGTTACCTATGTTAAAATGATAGTTGAAAGTATGGAGCTGAGTATAACTGTCCAACTTGCTCATTCTACCAATCAAGAAGCTAAGGCCTATAAAGGTTAAATGGTTAGCCTAAGATGCAATGACAGTTTGCCTTGCCTATACTTTTTTTTTAACTAAAACACTAAATTAAACAACTGTAGCCCCATATCCTGAAACAGTTTAACCTGTTGGTATGATACATGTAAGGATTCATGGATTCAAATCTGCACTGGGTTAGCATTATCAGCTTTGATGATACGCTTATAATTCCTATTTTGACCTTATACCACAGTTTTAGCGGTGAAAGTGCATTTTTTCACTATACCTGAGTGTGCCTATAATTCCCCACAGTGCTAATATTGGGTTTCCATTTCATTTAGCTCTCCTTGACCAAGCTCCTGAGTTAGGTACTACCTCATATCTCATTTTTTCCACAACTGAGTCCACATCTTGCTATTAGGAAATTCACTAGGAACTGAATCTTACCAGAAATCACAGCCCCTATATCCAGGTCCCTAATTGCCTAACAAAATTCCTTGTTGTTGATTACCCAACTGAAAACTTTTATCTACCACCTATACCTGACTGTCCTGATGCTATGCTTTGCTTATCTGCTTTAACATCTACATGTGGCCCATTAATGGACCTCCATGATGCTAACTGTGTGGCTTATATCTGAATTCTACTTGTTTACCCTACTGGTATCTTCACAGATTCATTGCCCCTTTCTGGTAGGTCTACCTGGATTTCAGGGATTGTTTTTACCCTGGTTTGGATTAGTTGCCTCCCACCAAATACCATCACTAACACAAGGTCATACAGACAGTGGCAGCATAGCTTTATGAAGCTAATAATAAAAAACGTTTGAACACAGATAAAGTGTGTAAATAATTTATTTGTAAGTCAAAGGGTTGTGGTAAGATACACTAGCTAAAACTTTCAAATAGTTTCTTAAGCTAACCTCAGGTTGCAACTCATTCTGGAGGTTAACAAAGATATACAGCATTTGCCCAGCCTTCATGAGGAAAAAGAGGCCACAACATCTTCATGAAATTCATGTGGAAAAGCTAGCTGCATCCGTGGCCTGGGAGTTCACAAGCAAACGATGACAAAGTGTAGCTAAACAAATTGATGACTTAGAATCCTCACAGAAAAAAAGGACACAAGAATGAGCTTCAGAGCCTACTTGAATATTTCAGACACTGTATAATAACACACGCATTTAGGTAGTATGGTTGGTAGAATGTTGGAGTGAAAAAGATTTGAGTTCAAATCCTGCCTCAGACATTTATTAGATCTGTGGCCCTGGGCAAGTCACTTAACATCTCTCAGCTTCAATTCTTATGTCTGTAAAATGGAAATAATAATTACACCTATCTCATAGGGTCATTGTGAGCATCACATAACATATGCAAGCTTTGCACATCTTAAACCACTATATAAATGCTAACTGTTATAATTATCTCATTTGGACTATCACAGGAAACATCTCCCTTTTGCCCTAATAACAAGTTCCTAGTATCATAATAGTAGGAGATTTTATTTCCTGCCTGGAGGGGAATCACAAAGGTTGAGGGCAGAAAATTTGTAACTCTGCTCTCCTAAGACAGAGAGGATACTGGGTTAAAATTATAGCATTCCTTTAAATATTATTGGCCTATGGCAGGCCTGCACAAACTGCAGCATGCCAGAGAATTTCCTTTTACATTTCTACTACATTTGTTGTGGGTCACTCAAAATCCTTTGGCAGGCCACAGGTTATGCAGGCCTGGCCTAGAGATTGTGATTTTCAGGTTTCAGCTTACTTCTTTTTTTTTTTGGAGGGCAGTTGGGGTTAAGTGACTTGCCCAATGTCACACAGCTAGTTTTTGTGTTAAGTGTGTGAGGCCGGATTTGAACTCAGGTCCTCCTGACTCCAGGGCCGGTGTTCTATTCACTGCACCACCTAGCCACCCCTTCAGGTTACTTCTGATGGCTATTTCTTTTCTTTTTATTTATTTATTTTTAGTTTTCAACATCAATTGTTACAATATTTTGAGGTACAAATTTTATTCCCATCTTTCCCCTATGACCCACTCCAAGATAACAAGCCTACTGAATACCAATTCCCCAAATAAGTTCTTTCTTGGCCTCCCTTCTATTAACCCCCTTTTTATACCCTTCCCTCCTACTTTCCTGTATGGTAAGATACCCAATTTAGTGAATATACTATTCCCTCTCTAAGCCAAATTCAATGAGAGTAAGGTTGACCCATTCCCTTTTGCCTTCCTGTTCTTCCCCTCCATTATAACACTTTTCCCTTGTCTCTTTTATATGAGGTAATTTACCCTTTTCTATCTCTCCCTTTCTCCTCCCAATAAATTCCTCTCGCATCTCTTAATTTTATTTCTTAGATATCATCCCTTTCAATTCAACTGATCCTGTGCCCTCTGTCCATGTATACATGTACACACATGCATACACTCACATATGTGTTTATACACACATACACACTCCTATATATACATATTTATGCATACATATATATATATATACATATATATTCCCTTCAACTATCCTCATACTGAGAAAAGTCCCATGATTACAATTATCATTTTTCCATCTAGGAATATAAACTATTCAGCTTTGATAAGTTCATTATGGTTTTTCTTCCTGTTGATCTTCTCATGCTTCTCATGCTTCTTATATTTGACAATATAATTGTCTTGTTCAGCTCTTACTTTTTCATCAAGAATGCTTGAAAGTCCTCCATTGCATTGACTGACCAAATTTTCCCCTGAAACATTATACTCAGTTTTGCTAGGTAGGTTATTCTTGATTTTAATCCTAACTCCTTTAACCTCCAGAATATCATATTCCAAGCCCCTCAAACCCTTAGTGTAAAAACTGCTAGAACTTGTGTTATCCTGATTGTGTTTCCACAACACTCGAATTGCTTCTTCCTGGCTGCTTGTAATATTTTTCCTTGACCTGGGAACTCGAGAATTTGGCTACAATGTTCCTAGGAGTTTTCTTTGGGGGATCTTTTTCAAGAGGCAAGCAGTGTACTCTTTTGATTTCTATTTTGCCCTCTGGTTCTAGAATATCAAGGCAATTTTGCTTGAGAATTTCTTGAAGGATGATTTCTAGGCTCTTTTTTTATCATGGCTTTCAGGTAGTTCAGTAATTTTAAAATTATCTCTCCTGGATCTATTTTCCAGTTCAATGTTTTTTTTTCCAATGAGATATTTCACTTTGTCTTCTATTCTTCCATTTGTCTGGATCTGTTTTATACTGTCTTTATTTCTCATAAAGTCATTAGCTTTCATTTGCTCCAATCTAATTCTGAAGGAGTTATTCTCTTCAAGGAGTTTTTGAAATTCTTTTTCTATTGGGCCAATTCAGCTTTTTAATGCATTCTTCTTCTCACTGCCTTTTTGGGCTTCTTTTACCATTTGAGTTGTTAATCTATTTTTAAGTTGTTCTTCAGTCAGAGTGTTGACTCACTTTTCATGATTTTCTTGCATCATTCTCATTTCTCTTCCTTATTTTTCCTATATTTTTCTTACTTGATTTTCAAAATCTTTCTTGAGCTCCTCCCTGGCCTATAACAATTCATATTTTTCTTGGAAGCTTTTGATGCTGGAGTTTTGGCTTTGTTGTCTTCTTATGGTTCTGTGTGTTGATTCTCGTTGTCCCCAAAAAAGGATACTATAGTCTGGTTGCCCTTCCACTGTTTGTTCATCTTGGCAGCAAATTACTTGACTTTTGAGCTCTTTGCCTTGTTAGAACTCTGCTTCCAGAGTGGAGAGAGTTGTAACCCAAATTGCTGTGGTTTGTGCAGCTGCTGCCAGAGCTATTGTCAGATCTATGAAGAGTGTGCTCTCTCTACAGCCACCACAAGATCTGGGTGTTCTTCACCCCAGGACCACCACCCAAGACTGTGACTCAGATTCAAGCAGGTCAAAGCAAGAGCTATTACCACTCTGAATGGTTTCTTGGTCCCCCTACTATCTACAGTCCAGGAGCTCTGGAGGCAGCCACTTGGCAGTAGTTGCAGCTGCAGTGCCACAGTCACATCTGTGCTAGGAGCACAGCCAGATTGCACTCTTTTCTCACCCAGTTAAAACACAATTCTCCATTGACCCTTTACTTTCTCTTTGGCATTTATGGGTTGAGAAGTCTGGAAACTGCCACAGCTGCCAGTGATTCACTCTCTTGAAGTCTGTTCTGGCCAGTCTGGGCAGACAGTCTGGGCTGGTGCAGCTCTTGCAGGACTGCACTTAGCTTCCCCGTCTGGTGCGATACACCCTGTCTGTCATTCTGCCAGGATGCCTTCAGTGGGAGATTTGTTTCTCTCTGTCACTTCATGGGTTCTGCAGATCTAAAATTTGTTTAGGGTCACTATTTTCTGGGTTTTATACGTGGAGTGGGGACTTCTGGGGGTGGAGCCAAGAGGGTGGCGTAGAAGCAGCAGCATCCACAGCTCCCACATAGCCACCCTAAACACCCATAAAAATATGATGCTGGACAAATTCTAGGACTCTCAAACTCAAAAAAATACAGAAAACACATCTCTCAAGGAAGGCAGCTTGGCAGCAAGGGATCATCATGGCAGGACAGGTGCCTGAGGTGGGCCCAGCTTGAAACCAAAACCTCCGCCAGGCCCCGGAGCTGTAGGAAGGAGCCAAGCCAAGCCACAGCCAGTCTACAAGAGAGAAGATTTACAGCTTCTAGCGTCTCTACATCTACCAAAGTGTGAAAAATAGGGATTAAAAAAAGGTGTGAAAAATAGGGATTACAGAAAGGCAGCTGGCTGGAGGGGCTCATCCAACTCCCGGAGCTGAGACCAGCCCAGCATAAATCCACCATGTGGCCAGGCTCCAAGGCACCCTGCAGTGAGTCTACTTCAGAGAAGATGTAAAGGACCTGGAGCAATTTGCAAAAGCCAGGATTAAATGTCAGTGAAAATGAGTGAAGCTTTCAAGCTAAATTTGGGGGAGGAAAAGCAGTTTGGCCAATTTACTCCCAGAGCAAGGAAGCAGGGGGGAAGGGCAGAAACGGCTGTAACCCATAGATGCCCCCACTGGGCTGCTTCAGAGCCCCTGGTGTGCGGACTCTGCATGGGGCTGAATCAGTTGATCAGGGCCAAGTGCTCTTGTGTTGAGTGGCATGGATCTGGATCCTGGTCTTGGGTGGTGGTCCTGGGGTGCACTTTCAGCAAGCCAAAGCTGGGGGACTTGCAACACCCCCCTAATAGCTCTGGCAGCTGGGAAAACCCCAGTGATTTGGACCAGAGCTTTCCCCACTGGAAGAAGAGTTTCACAGAGCTAAAAAAAATCCAACCAATTAATTGACTGGCCAACATGAGGAAAAGGAAGTAAAATAATAACAGCAACAAAACTCTAGAATCCTTTTTTGTGGACAAAAAGGATCAAAGCATGGAATGGGAGGAAGACAACCCAGTCAGAACTCCCACACCAAATGCTTCCAAGACACTTGAAGAATGCCTAGAAGCTATACATCAACTGAAAAAGGACTTTGAAAACTAAATAAGAGAAGTGGAGGAAAAATTGGGAAGAGAAATGAGAATGATGTGAAAAAATCATG
>CM053594.1:189086922-189115328 GCA_028646575.1 Pseudocheirus occidentalis
AAGTTAGAGAGCAGACCAGGGGAGGGGCTCCACAGTGGGATTGCTGTTTTGGGGATGGGCGTGGGGTAGGGGAAAGATGGGGAGAAAATTTGTAACTCAAAAATCTCATGAAAATGAACGATGTAAACAAGAAAACAAATCAAATTTATTATTAAATTAAAAGTGGAGTGGGAGCTGAAGCAAGTTCCTACTTTTACTCCACCATCTTGGCTCAACCCCTGGTTATTTCTTTAATAAGGAAAGAAGGACCCCATAGTTTGTACTCAAGGCCTGATTCCCTTCTAGTCAAATTACAGTAACAAAACTAACACATATAGCAATTAGCAGAAAAATCCATTTATCCAAGACAATAGCAAAAACAGAAGTCAGAGAAAACATACATAGCAGAAGAGTATATACTAATATATACCAAACAGTAGAGAGGATGTTTCCTAGAGTCTCTACAATAGCAAGATTGGGATAGAACAGGCCTGCACATCATGCAGCCCACAGGCCACTTATGGCCCCCCCAGAGGATTTTGGATGCCAGTAAAAAATGTAGGGCAGTCACTACACATTCTATTTGTCATGTGACCTACAGCAACCACCCATTGTCAGTCTGTCTCTGGTCTAAGCTGTCTGTGACCCAAAGAGTTTAGCAGTTGTGTAGGTCTGAGATAAAGACATGATGGCAACTGCTCTCTCCTCTTATGGTTGTTGTGTTGTTGTTTCTTCCCCCAATGTCTTTTCCTTCAGTAACCTGAAATAAGGTGGCATCATTCATCTTCTCTCTTGAAGCTAGGAGCCTAAAGTAAGTGAATCCTAAAGAGACTGAAGAGATTGGAAGAGACTAAAGCTTTCCACTCTTCCATTCTTTTTGTTTGTTTGTTTGTTTGTTTAGTATTTCGTTTTTCCTCAACTACATGTAAAACAATTTTTAACATTCATTTTTTAAAATGTTATGTTCCAAATTTTCTCCCTTCCTCCCAACTTCCTTCATTTATAAGGCAAACAATTTAATCAAGATTATACATGTGTACTCATGCAAAACATATTTTCATATTGGTCATGTTGCGAAAAAAACAGACAAAAATCACAAGCCATAAAGAGAATTTTAAAAAGCATGCTTCAATTTGTATTCAGACAGCATGAGTTCTTTCTCTGGGGATGGATAGCATCTTTCATCACAAGTCCTTCAGAGTTGTCTTGGATCATCGCATTGTTGAGAAAAGCTAAGTCATTCATTTTCTTACAATATTGCTGTTTCTTTGAACACAGTACATATCACTTTGCATCAGCTCATTTAAATTTCCAGATTTTTCTGAGAGCATCTTGCTGCTCATTTCTTATGGCATAATAATATTCAAACACAATCGCATACCACAATTTACTCAGCCATTACCCAATTCATGGGCATCCCCTCAATTTCCAATTCTTTGCCAGCAGAAAAGGGCTGGTATAAATATTTTTGTACATATAGGTCCTTTTCCTTTATATGATTGTGTTTGAAAAGAGGCCCAAAAAGCTAATGAGGAGAATGCCTTAAACCTCTGACTTGGCCAGATGGAAAAAGAATTTCAAAAACTCACTGAAGAGAATAATTCTTTCAAAATTAGATTGGAACAAATGAAAGCTAATGACTTTATGTGGAATTATTTTCTTCGCTGAAATTTTGTACCTTCTTTTCCATTTGACTAAATCTACTTTTTAAGGAATTATTTTTTCTTCATTAAATTTTTGTGGCTTTTTCCATTTGGTCAATTCTGCTTTTCAATACATTCTTCTCCTCATTGGTTTTTTGGTACCTCTTTTACCATTTGACCTAATCTGTTTTTTAAGATGTTATTTTCTTCAGTACTTTTTGTAGTCTTCTTTCTTTTTCATGTTTTCTTGCATCACGCTCATTTCTATTCCCATTTTTTCCTCCACCTTTCTTACTTGATTTTCAAAATCCTTTTTGACCTCTTACATGGCCTGAGACTAATTCACATTTTTCTTGGAGTCTTTTAATGCAAGAACTTTGACTTTATCTTCGTTTCAATGTGTGTTTTAATCTTCCTTGTCACCATAGTAATTTTCTATGGTGGGCATTATTTCTGTTATTTGCTCATTTTTTGAGTCTTTTTCTTGATTTTTAATTCTTTGTTTACATAGGATTCTGTTTCCAGGGTAGAGGATGCACTGTCCCAAGCTTCAGTTTTTTTGTGCAGCTTTTTTTAGAGGTACTTCTAGGGACCTTTAAGTTTTCACTTTATCCAAAGAGTTATGACCTAAGGAGAGGTACATACTACTCTCCTGGCCTGTGCTCTGATCTGTAAGTGACCACAACAACTCATTTCTGCCCTGAAACTGTCATGAGCATCTCTATTCCACTGCATCTCCCAAGGACTGATGTGCTAGTACTCTTCCTTGCCCTGCCACTACTACCCAGGACTGCTACCAAGATCTGAGCAGACCCCTATAATCTCCTTCTTATCAGTTGTTTAAGCTCCTTCGTCTCTGTGGCCTGAGGACTTTGAAAGAAGCTATTGCTGCTACTGATTCAGTGACTCCCATGGTCTGCTAATAATTTGCTGGGGCTTGGTCTGTGTTTTTGTGGTCTGTACTGGACTTTGATCCACTCTCACTGTGGTACAACAGACCTTCCCTGCTAACCTTTGAAGTTATTTTAGGCTGGAAAATTATTCCACCCTGTCCTTTTGTGCCTTCCACTACTCAAAGAATTGTTTTATGGCATTTTTAAAGGTGTTCAGAAGGTTTGGGGGAAAGCTAAAGTGAGAATATGCCTTTTCTCTACTGTCTTGGCTCTGCCCCATCCACATCCCATTCTTGCAAACTCTGCCTTACCCCTTAGGCAGGCCGAGGGTATGAATCTCCACTAATGATGATACAGTCCCATATCAATGAACTCTAAAACCAAGATTAAAAAGTTACAGGGCCAAAGATCTAGGCAGGATGTATGTTGCTTTTGGCAACTTCACCATCTGCCACAGGGCTAATTTCTATTCACCTTTCTTGTGATTACTCCTACAGTTTCACCCCCGTATTCTAAAACCCATATTCTAAACAATGGATGGAAAAGGACATTGGCCTTTTTATTAATTATACCAATGATGATATGTCTTCCAATGAAACAAGTTGGCACTTCAGGAGGATATCATAAACCTAATCACTCTGAATAATGCATAGATAAATTATTGCTTTTATTATTTTGATACACCTCCTTAAATGAGACCAATAGCACCCTAGAAGGATATCACTGTCAAAGAGTTTAAAGGTTCATTTTAGAATGAAATGAAAATTCATTATTTTTATCTATATGCCCACAAATTACATTTAAGGAAAAATTAGAGGTCATTTAACCAAGTTTGCATTTTGCAGATGAGATAATTGAACATTAGAGATTTAAAACTGACTTGCCCAAGGTTTTATAGGTGGTATACATCTTGATAATTTCTCAAGATGAGTATTCAGAAGTCAAAATATTCAGCAATAGACATAGATGATATGCTTTTAAGAAGACTAATTTTGGTTTTAAGTTATAGATCAATATTTCTTTATTTGGGGGGCTGTTTAGACTAAAGCTAGAATTGAAGCAGAAATCAACCTTTTCAAAATGTTTAAGTTATTTTTACATTTCCTAAATTTCTACCATATCCCTCATATCCCACCTCTCCCCAAAAGCCATATCTTATAATGTACAATTTTAACAGGAAAAAAAGAGGAAATTTTTTAAATGATCAAAATATTGAAAAATGTGTTATATGCAATGATGCATACTCTAAAACTCTTACTTTTACATAATAGTAGAGTAAGAAGCCTTGTCAGATCGATTCATTAGGTCTGTGTGCTCTTTATAATTTCACAGCAATAATATTAAATTGTTTTATTTACTATTGTCTTTTTCATTTACAAAGTTGTAGTCATTGTTATATTTTTCCCCAGATCCAGTTGATTCACTTTGAAACAATTCGTGTATATCTTTCTATATATTTCAACATTCATCATTTTTCTTGTTTCTTATAACACCATAATAGTTCATTATTTTCATTTGCCATAATGCGTTTGATCATTCCTCAGTGGATAGGCAGAATCTTGCTTCCCTTCCAACCCTTTGAGCCACAAAAATGCTTCAAATTTGGTATATATGGTATCATTTTTGTTGTTGTTGATAGTGAATTCCTACAGTTATATGCCTACCAGTGGAATCTTTGAGTAAATGAAGATGGGTTTAACCCCTTAATTTAATTACCAGTTGCTTCCCAAAATTATTGTATTACTCCATATCTCTACCTCCAATATATTTATCTTTCTACAGCTCCCCAACATTGATTATAATTATCAGTTTGCTGAGCTTAAAGTAAAACTCCAAGGTTGCTATGATTAGTGTTCCTCTAAATATTAATGATCTGGAGACTTATTTCTTATGTAGTTGTTAGTAGTTTGCAATTCTTTTGAGAACTATTTATTCATAACCTTTGATCAGTTATCTGTGGAATGACTTTTGGTCTTACATATGTCATTGAGCTAACTATATATCTTGGATATCAGACCCTTATCAGAGATAGGTGATTTGAAGGTCTTTATTTTTAGCAATTTGTTTAGGATAGCTTTGAATATGTTTATTAACATTAGTAGTATTTTCATTTTTATGATATTGGGATGGTTCAATAAGATAATAAGCCTTTTGCCTTTCAAAATGTGGTATTCCCAAGTCATTCCCCAATTGATAAATGATCAAAGGACATGAACAGGCAATTTTCAGCTGAAGAAATTAAAGCTCAGTTTTTCTAAGCAAAAATGATCCAAGACACTCCCAAAAGACTCATAATGGAAAGTGCTATCCACATCCAGAGAAAGAACTATGGAGTCTGAATACAGACTGAAACATATACTAGTGAAAATAAAAATATAGGAGTCAAGATGGCAGCATAGAAGCAGGAAAACTGTGAGCTCCCCCCATAACCACCTCAAATACCTAGAAAATATGGCTCTAAAAGAAGTTTAGAGCTCCAGAACTCACAAAGTAACAGAGAAACAAATTTCCCACAGAAGGCAGCCTGGCAGGCAGACAGTAAAGGATCATTGCAGCACACTGGGAGGTGAACCTCAGTGTTAGGCCCAGGATGGTCAGGGCTAGCTGTGGCTAGAGCTTTGAGGAGAGTGGATCACCAGCAGCTGTGGTGGTTTCCAGAATTATCAACCCATAAATGCCAAACAAAGTGAAAGGTCAGTGGAACCTGGCTGAATTTGTGGGGGACAAGGGAGTAGGTCTGGTCCTCTGGCCCCAGAGCCTTAAGTGGTAGAAATAGAGGCCCTGCAGCCACCTCCACATGGCTGCTTCAAATCTCCCAGCCTGCAGTTGCAGGGGGGCCAAGAAACCATTCAGATGCTAAGTGCTCTTACTTTAACCTGCCTGGATGGGTATTGTAGTCTTGGGTGATGGTCCTGAGGTGCATGACCATAGAGCCAAATCTGGTCAGGGTTGTAGAGATAGTGGCCTCATAATAACTCAGGCAGCTGGAAAAATCCCAGCAATTTCAGACAAAGCTCTCCCGTCTGGAAGCAGAGTTCTACTGTGGCTCAAAAGTCAAGTTAATTGACCAGCAATATGAGCAGGCAAAGGGAGCAAAGCAAGCACAGCAATTAAACTTTGGATTCCTTTTGGGGGGACAAAAACTATCAAAGAATGGAACAGGAGGAAGACAACACAGTCAGAACTCTCGCACCAAAAGCTTCCAAGACAATTATGAACTAGTTATAGACCATAAAGGAGGATTTTGAAAACCAAATAAGAGAAATGGAGGAAAAATTTGGAAGAAAAATGAGAATGATGCAAGAAAATCATGAAAAGAGAGTCAACGACCTGACTGAAGAAAATAAAACCTTGAAAAATAGATTAAATTAAATGGCGAAAGAGGGCCAAAAAGCCAATGAGGAGAAGAATGCCTTAAAAAGCTGAATTTGCCAGATGGAAAAGAATCTCAAAAGATCACTGAAGAGAATAATTCCTTCAGAATTAGACTAGAGCAAATGGAAGTGAATGAATTTATGAGAAATCAGGATACTATTAAACAGATCCAAACAAATGAAAAAAAGAAGGCAATATGAAATATTTCACTGAAAAAACCACTGACCTGGAAAAAAGATCCAGGAGAGATAATTTTAAAATTATTGGACTACCTAAAAGCCATAATAAAAAAAGAACCTAGAAATTATCTTTCAAGAAATTCTCAAAGAAAATTGCCCCAATATTTTAGAACCAGAGGGCAAAATAGAAATTGAAAAAATTTACTGATCACCTCTTCAAAAAAGAAAACTCCTAGGGATGTTGTAACCAGGTTCTGGAGTTCCCAGATCAAGGAGAAAATATTACAAGCAGACAAGAAGAAGCAATTTGAATATTGTGGAAACACAATCAGGATAACACAGGATCTAGCAGCTTCTACATTAAGGGATCAAAGGGCCTGGAATATGATATTCTGGAGAACAAAGGAGCTGGGATTAAAACCAAGAATCTTCTATCCAGCAAAACTGAATATAACGTTTCAGGGGGAAATGTAGTCATTTGATGAGATGGAGGACTTTCAAGCATTCTTGATGAAAAAAACCAGAGCTGAATATAAATTTTGACATTCAAATACATGAAGCAAGAGAAGGTAAACAGGGAAAAGAAATCATAAGGAACTTATCAAAGTTAGACTATTTACATGCCTACATGGAAAAGTGATCATTGTAACTTATGGAAATTTCTTGGTGTGAGGATAATTGAATGAAATATAAATGTATAGATATGTATACATACACATGTCTATATAGGGGAGGTGTATCAGAAAGCACCCTAGTATGCCCAGAGTGGCTGCTAGCACAGGTTCTTTGATCTGCTTTTCTAAAGGAAAGTAAATCAAAATGGGTTAACAATCTTACTTTAATCAATCAAACATATATCATTTACCTAGTTTGGGGGAAAAGGTTAGCACCCTGAACTTCAGAGAATGTAAACAGAATACAAGTTACAAGCAGGCAAAGAAACGGATCAGCAGACAGGCTTCTAACCATCTGACCATCACACCCATACCTAGTCAGTTACCAGAGAGGGAAGCACCAACATCTGAGTTTTCAAAGCTGGGAAATCAACAGATTTCCAGAGTCTTGTCTGGCCAAATCACACAACTCTTTCCAAAGTGAGCCCCAAAGCAAAACCTCACATCAGATGTACATATAGCCTTCTCCTGGATCAGAGACTGCCACAGCCTTCTTGACCCACTGCCCAATCACAAAGCAATAAGGCGTGGGCATTCCTGAAGAACAAGCCTCCTGCCACAGGCACCATGTGACCACATTCAGCCTATTAGGGGAACAGAGTATACTCTCAGAGCCACGTATGTCTATCAAAGGGCCTAGGGACAGGGAAGATCTTCAGATTCTCCTAACAGGGCATATATATACATATGAATACATATGCGAGTGTGTGTATATATGTGTACAGGTATACATAGACAGAGGGAGCAGGATCAATTGAATAGGAAGAAATGATATTCAAAAATTGAAACTGAGAGGTTGGAGAGGAATATAATGAGAGGAGACAGGGAAAGAGAGAATAGGATTAATTATCTCATATATAAGAGTCAAGGGATAACTGTTACAATGGAGGGGAAAAACAGGAAGACAAAAGGGAATGGGTCAACCTTACTCTCGTCTAATTTGGCTTAGGGAGGGAATGACATACATTCTAAAGTGGGTATCTTACCTACAGCAGAGTAGCAGGGAGGGTGATGAGAGGTGGATGGCGGACAGGAGAGCAGGGGGAGGGTTGTTAGAAGCACACATTTTTGTAAAGGGACAGGGACAAAGTAGAGAATAGAACAAGTGGGGGGGACGGGATAGGATGGAGGGAAATATAGTCAGTCTTTCACAATATATCTATTGTGGAGATGTTTTACATAACTACACATATACAGCCCGTATTGAATTGCTTGTTTTCCCAGTCAGGGTAGGGGATGAGGGAGGAAGGGGAAGAATCAAGAATTTAAAGTTTTAAAATTAAATGTTTAAAATTTGTTATTATTGTTATTATTTACATGCAAATGGGAAATAAGATATATAGGCACTTGGTTAGGGAGATCCATCTTGCCCTAACAAAACTCTGAGGGGTAATGGGGGAGGATATAGGAGAGAGTAGATTGGGGGATTGTGTATACAGTAGGATCGCTGTTTTCAGCTGGTGGGTAGGGGAAAGAGGGGGAGAAAATTCATAACTCAAAATCTTGTGGAAGTGAATATGTAAGTTAAAAATAAACGAAAGTATATTCAGAAAAAAAAGAGAAAAATAAAATGCGTATTGTATTCCAAAATCTCTTATTTATAATAGAAATTCCCAGATTTTGTGTTATCCTTTTTGGTATTTGAAATATTTCTCTGTGCCTGCTTATAATAATCATGGTTTCTTTGACGTGCAATCCCTGAATTTTGGGTTATGATGCCCTTGAAATTTTTCTATTGTGTTTTTTTAAAGAAAGTAATTAGTAGATTTTTTTAAATTTTTGCTCTGTCTTTTGGTTCTTATAGGTCTGGGTAAGCTTGATTTTCAATATTTTGAAATCAAAAATCCTGAACTTCTTTATTAATCATCATTTTCAATGAGTTGGATGATTGTTAAATGATTTCTCATTTACCTGTTTTCCAAGACAATTGTGGATAACAAAAACCTTAAATTTTCTTGCTTCAAAAAATTTATTTTCTCATAATAATTCTCTATATTTCATGAATTCATTAATTTCTACTAAGATTATTCTAAATTTTACTTTAAAAATAAGCTTTACTTTATATTCTAAGCTGTTTGTTCTCATTCCAACATTCTTTTCCATGGTTTTTATTTTAATTTTTATCTCTTGCTTCATTTCTTCTAGAATACAAGTATCCCTTTTGGGAAATCTTTTATTTTCTTTAATTCTCTATTTGCAGCTGGTTTGAAGGCACTCTTTCCTTCTAGCAGGATTTATGAATGACTCTAGATTTAAAATAAATTTTTATATGGATCAATGTGTCTTCTATTGTTTATTTACCTCATAAACGTTAGTTCCTGAATTGGAACTCTCCACTATGTCCAAGTTTTATCTCTTTCTATGCTTTGGTGAGGATGCAAGAGTGGTGGAACTTTCTCAGCTTTGTTTGACCTCACCTTGGTCAACTGTGTTTCTACATTTGCCACTTCTTATCTGGTACTATTTTATTTTCATTGGGTTTATTGATCATTATTTTGTTACTCAATTTGTTTTAACTGAAATATACCTATTGGGGTATTGGGGAGTTTTCCTCTGTTCAGGCAGTGTAATGCCATGTGCCAGCAGATTCCCTAAAGAATGCTACTGTGAACAGCTTTTAAGATTTGGATTCCACAGCATACTGAGCACTCTGTTTATTCCATTACAAATAAAGACAAACATTCACAATATATCAATCTTCCACTCATGGGTCAACCACTAACTTAATCAGTCACAATCTAGATTCACAATTACTAAATATCATTAATCACAAATACAGTCAGTGGAAAAAAACACACAAACTCTCTACTCCTTTGTTTCCAGCAAACCTCAATTTCTCCCAGGGGAGTACTTTTCTTCATTTTGACTCTGGGTGGTCTCTTTGATTCCCTGCATCCCCTTCCATGGTCCCAGCTCCCTCCTGAATCCACCAAACAGTCACCTGGATACAGAAGCAGACAGCTGACAGGTTCTCATCCAGTTCTCAGAGGTACGTCACTACAAGGTCCTTTTCCAGTCCTCAGGGCAGTCCCTGGCACACAATGAAGTTCACAGGGTCCAGCACATCTCAAACCCTTCACCACTTCTCTTGCCTGGAACTCAAGGATCAGCCAGGCCATGAACAAAAAAAAGTCTTATCCTGGTCATGCTTCTTTAGCCCTCCAGCAATTCAGCTGGCCCTAGGACCCAGAAGGAATATTGGCCCTCTAGGTGGCATTCGCCAGATTCTAGTCTCAGGAAAACTCCATTTCAGTTCTCAGTCAGCTTCCAGATGCTGGGAGAAAAACTCTCTCTCTTTGACTTTCTCTCTGTCTCTCTCTGTCTCTCTCTGTCTCTCTGTCTCTGTCTCTGTCTCTGTCTCTCTGTCTCTCTGTCTCTCTCTCTCTCTCTCTCTCTCTCTCTCTCTCTCTCTCTTTGTCTTTCTCTCTTTCTCTCTCTCAAGAAAACTATAACTCACTTCTTCAGTTCAGCATCCCAGCTACCAGAATGCTCAGACAATCCTGCTTCTTCCAACAGGAAAATTCCAATTCTGTCTCTCTGTCTCTGGAATTCTTCTTTATATACACACACTGTCCTCCTGTCTCAGCCAATCCCCTTCTTCCATGTCAACAGGGGAGTTCACACCTTCTCAATAGTGGACAGGGGTCACACCTTCCATACAGAGCTCATACCTTCCATATTTAGCCCTAAGTTACTAAGTGCTAATTATCTGCTAAACTGATTGCTCTTATAGGCAGCCATCTTGGCCAAGTTCCCATAAATCATCAAGGCAATTAGGTCCTGGGTTTGGCCTAGATAAAGAGTAAATTTAAATATTTAATTGGTTATAGTTTAATGAATGTAGTTTTGCAGGGTTTTTATGAATTGGTATTATTTAGTATAGTCTATTACATGTGAATGAAATATTTTTTCTTAAAAATGCCATAATATTTTACATTTATGTCTACAATATGTACATACAATAAGCTTATATTTCACTGGAATTTATACTAGACAATAGAATAATTGGAACATACTGTAGAAATCATACGAGCACACATTTTATAGAATGTTAGCCTATAACAGCTTAATGGCTCTCTGTAGACTGAGTATCAAATACCTATTTTTAAACAGGTGTAATCACAGATTTATAAAATAGGGTCTAATGACTTTAATTAATTGTACATAGCTAATACATGCATTCCAGTTTGGCTATTTTAAGAAACTATTATAAACACACACACACACACACACACACACACACACACACACAGAAAAGTCAGCCTGAAAATTATAGTATACTAACATTCAATGTCTGAAAACCCCACAACCAAAAGGAAATTGAGAGACAAGATTAAAATTCTGGGCCTTGCTCCATAATCAGTTCCTTTATCAGTTATTTTAAGGTGTTATTTTCATAATGGTTTAAAGTAAGACCTCTAACATTGCCCATTCATTCAGTCTTTCTGAAATTACTTTCACCACATTATTTTTTAAAAGTTTCCCTGTAGTCTCATTTTAAAAATTAAATGTCACTAATATAGGTAGATAACTTTTATGAGATAAAAATGAATGCATAATAAAGACTAACAAATATAGAATTACTCCTTTACCTTCATTCGGGAAAATATCCAATATTCTGACATCTATAATAATCTTTGTTTCTCAGTTGTGATGAGTGTCACATAAGTGAGCATCTTGAGTTTTATTTGATAGAATAGTATAGAGGGGGATGGCTAGGTGGTGCAGTGAATAGAGCACCGGCCCTAGAGTCAGGAGTACCCAAGTTCAAATCTGACCTCAGACACTTAACACAAAAAACTAGCCATGTGACCTTGGGCAAGTCACTTAACCCCAACTGCCCTCCAAAAAAAAAAAGAATAGTATGGAGGGAGGGGGCACTAGGCAATAAATAAACGAAGGTCACGTTACCAATCAGGTCAAAGGTAAAGACATTTGAAATAAAAGATGAACTAGTACAAGTGAACTCAGAGATTATTATTTAAAAACGTTTTCCTCCAAAAATTTAACTCAGCATTTTACTGGCTGACCTGACTGCCTAAAATCATCTCCTTTCTTATCTCCACATTCTGATTTTCCAAATTTTTTTCTAACTCCATCTAAAATCTGACCTTCTAAAAGAAGCTCTTCCCTACACTACCACCCCCTTTTAATCTAATGTCTTCTTTCTATTAATTCCAATTTATACTCTATGTGTCTTTGCACATAGTTGTTTGTATATTGCCTCCCCATTATTGTGATCTCCTTAAGGGAAGTCACTACTTTCTTCTTGATTTTCTTCATTTCCTCAATGCTTAGGACTATGCCTGGCATACAATAGGTGCCTAATAAATGTGTAATGACTAAATACTATTACTAAAATACCATTACTGACTCTGGAAAAAAGAACTACAACATTATAGTTTCCCAATAACCTTCTTGAGAAATGATATACAACATTGTTTTCCATTTCCCCACATGAGTTCTTTATTTATTATGTGCCTGCTATGTGCAGGATACTGTACTAGGTACTGAAGATACCAAGACAAAAAAATCATAACAAAACCAAGGAGTTCATGCTTTTGTAACAGAGTCATGATCTGAACAACTATAAGATAGATATAAAGTAGTATACTTTTCTAATGAATAATTATTTAAAAAATAAAATCCTTTATCAAGACAGAAAGAGAAACATTTACTCATTAGACTAATTACTGTTGTTATATATGACATACAATTAGAATATGGTTTACAGAAATATGACAATGTGTAATTAAGTGCTATCTCACTTACTGTTAGTTACTCTCTATCAGTATGTAATCTAACTCTAATTTACACATACACATACATACACACACACACACACACACACACCAAACACTTACACACACACTGGTAAATGTTTTCCTAATTCAATATAAAGTATTCTTGGAGTTGGACTGGTCAGAATATTATCAGCACTCAGTTTTGCATCCAAAGTCCTTTCAGGACCTTTCCAAAGATGCCAAAGTTTTTCTTCACCATGAATACCTACATTTGCTCTATACTACTCAAGCTGTACAAGGAAACCACTGAATATTTACTTCTGTAAAACCTCATTTCTTCACAATTGTTTTTAAATATTCTGATGTAATGGGAATCTGAAGCTCTTTCCTGCCCCTAATCTCTTTGCTTAAGTGGCTCTGACAATGTTTCCTGATTTGGTGGTCCCGTGGAGCCCGTGGCGAGAGGCTTGTTTTTTGGGAATGGCCACACCTTGTTACTTGGTAATTGGACAGTGGGTCAAGAGGGCTGACCCAGGAGAAGCCTATATACACGCCCTGATGTGAGGCGGCTCACTTTGAGAAGAGTTGTGTGATTTGATCAGATGAGACTCTGGGAAGCCATTGAGGCCCGGCTTTGAAAAACCCAGATGATGATGCTTCCCTCTCTGGTATCTTGAATAGGTAATGGATGTGATGGTCAGATGGTTGGAAGCCCATCTGCTGATCTGTTTCTTGGAACTTGCTTGTAACTTGTGTTTGTAACTTGTGCTTATAACTTGGGTTTGTATTCTCTGGAGTTCAGGTGCTGACTTTTTTTCCTGAACTAGGTAAATGATATGTTTGTTTGATTAAAGAAAGATTGTTAACCCACTTTGAGTTGCTTTCCTTTAGAAAAGCAGATCTAAGAACATGTGCTAGCAGCCGCCCTGGGTATTCTAGGGTGCTTGCTGATACAAATGACTAGGGAAAATAATAATAATTCTTTGTGAAGCAGATCTCTGAATCAATAGGCAAGAGTGAGAGAAATTAAGGATCTGCATATTGGGAAAGGAGAAACAAAATCCTTTTGCATATGGAGTGGTGGTTAACTTAGAAAATGTGATCAAATCAGTAAAGAAACTAATAGCAATTATTGATATCTTCAGCAAATTAGTAGAATCCAAAATAAATCCACAGAAATCATCATTACTTCAATATAATACTAATGAATACATAGAGGAAATGGTAAAAAAGAAAAGTTTTATTTAAAATAAATGCACAGTGCAGAAAATCTCTAAGAGTCAAGCAACCAAAGTACACTAAAGATTTATATTAACAGAAATAAAGGAAGATAATTATTGAGATGTTTGTTGTACAAAGTTTGGCTAAATTTATTTTGGTGCAAAACTATGATTTTAGTGGCTTTAGAAATTTCCAGAAAATTAATACCCTCTCCCAATGCAGATCAACAACTGTTTGGCAATTAGATGCCTGAAGCACTAAAAATTTGAGCTACTTGCCCAGACTTTCATAGGCAGTATATGTAAAAGACTGGATTTGAAATCAGGTTTCCACTCTGAGACCACTATCTATCCACTACAACATGCCATCATGCCTCCATGTGTTATGAAATCTAAGTTATAGATTTAGTGTTATGTCATTCAAATTACAGTGAGGTTACTTCATAGATATAAAGATGCCAAGTATAAACTGAACAGGCTACATGAACAATCATGGGAAGTCAAGTCAATAACAATTTATTAAATATCTACTGGGTACTAGACACTGGGCTAAGTATTGGTGGTGCAAAGAAATATGAATGGTCCTTGTCTCCAAGGTGCTCACAGTCTAATTAGAAAAAGAACATATAAACAACTACGTATAAAAAGAAATACATTAGGTGCAAGATAATTTCTATTAATCTTAGATGGAAAGTGCTAGAATTAAGGGAAATCAGTAAAGGCAACTTTCAGAAGATGGGATTTGGCTACTTGAGGAAGATAAGATTTTAGCTTAAGCTTGAATGAAGTAAGAAAAGCTAGAAGATAAAGATAAAGTAGGGAGAAAATTCCAGATAGAAGGTACAACCAGTGAAAAAACATTGCATTGGGAGATTATATGTTTTAGGAGAGGAACAGCAAAGAGGCCATTATTACTGGATTAGAGAATGTGTAGAGGAGAGTAAAGTATAAGTAGCCTAGAAATATAACAATGGGACAGGTCATAAAGGCTATAAAAGTCAAACAGAGGATTTTATATTTGACAATAGGGAAACATTAGAGTTTGTAAAATGCTGGAGAAGGGAGGTTGACATGGACAAAACTATGTTTTAGGAAGTATTCATAACACTAGTATTTGTAGCAGCAAAAAAGGGGACTGGAAACAAAATGAGTTCCTGACATTTAGGGAAGAGATAAGTAATTTGTGGCGTACAAATGTTGTTGTGTTTGTTCTCCATTTTGAAGAGGACTGTGACATTTGAGAGATGATGACATGATTTTCAGTTGACTTTGAATTGAGGGAGGGAGGGCTATGCAAGGTCACCAGCCTCACTTTCTCCTCCAGAGTCATCTGGATCCAGTGGCCAGATTTTCATCAAGGCTACTAGAGATGGCCCAGGATGCGATGGTGGACCCTGGTCTTTTTAGGCTAATGCCTTTTCAGGTTTTCACTTTGAGTGAGGTAATGCCTTTTCAATGATTAGGCCTTTTTGTAAGAGGTGAGCCAAGGATCCCTTTAATCAAAAAATTAAATGATTAAGTAAATCAAACTGGAAGGGGGAAGACCCTCAGAATTGCTGATCAGAAGAGAAACAATTGCTATTTGCATTCACTCTTTGCCAGTAGGACCCAAAAAATAGTAATAAGTGGTGTTTGGACAGGGAGTAGTCCAAGCTGCCTGAGTAGAGACCCAGCCAGTTGGGTGACTCAGCTTGTCTCCTGCCTCTGCCTCTACCTCTCTTTTTGTCTCTGTCTCTCCCTCTCCTCTCCAAAGGAAGGTAAATTTTGAGTGCCAAAAGCTGCCTAGTTTACTTGGGGTTTACTGGCTAGATTTCTTTCTCAGAGACCAAACCTTAAACCTAATTCACTCTGGAGCTCATAGATTGGACAACATTAGACAAAGAAATGTAGTAGAATACTATTATGCAATCATAGAGGACAAATATAAAGAATTTGGATAAATTTGGGAAGGCTTGTATGGAATGATGACATGGTGATATGGTGAAAGAATTAAGGGAAGAGCAGACAGATATACCATTCAATAACAACTAAATTAAATAAAAATAAGTCAAATTTTGATTAACTTAATGACCAATTTTAGTCCCGGAAAAATCAAAAGGAAACAAAGCCCTCTTCTATCATAAGAGAGGTGGGTATAATATAGTAAATACCATCAGATTCACTGACTTTTGGTTTCTATTTTGTTACATCTATTTGATGTTACATCAAATATCAATGAGATGAAGGACAAATAGTCATGTGCACCAGCAACATGATATTCACAGTGCCCACAGTGGCTATGAATATGCTGATGTAGTTGTGAATTACAAAATGTAACAGGCTCCCCACATGGAGGACAGAACCAAAGCATTTATTCAAATCCCAGAAAACCAAGTCCCAAAACCAGAAACTCAAAGTCATTACAGTAACCACAAAGTTGGTACACATAGTCAATGCAACAAACACCCACATTCCCAAGACTTCAAAACAAAACAGGCTCTTTCAGGCAAAGATCCTCCTCTCTCACTAACTCCCTCAAGTAAGGATCCTCCTCTCCTCACTCACAGTAGCTCCTCAGCCTCCATGCTGCTTGCTCCCAGCAGTTCTCATTCCAGAAAGTTCTAGCTGTCTCTCAGAAGTTCTCAATTCAGTTCTCAGAAGAAGTTCTGGCTCTCTAGCTTGGGCTTTTCCTTATGTATGGTATTAGCTCCTCCCTGTTCTTCTCCTTCCTGTTACATTGGCAAGTTCATCCTGCTGTGGGATTCACAAGTTCTGGATCTTAATGCTTGACACAATCATGAACTTGAAACAAGGTGCTAAGCATCTGTTTGCTTGACAATACAATAGCATGGAAGATCTTCAAATCCCATTATCATTATATCATGTGTTAAAAACAAAAGGCATAAATTAATAGGAACCAGATCTCAAACTGAACTGAAATCTATAGAGGTTAGTAAGGAAATCAGTTCTATGCAAGTAATTTTTGGACTATCTGTGGACTTCAAGAGTCCACATTTGGATAGAAGAGAAATCCAATGACTGCTTAAGCTAAACATTTAAGCTAAACAATGCAGAGTACCTGATATTGAGGAAAAGACAATGGTTTCTTACATATGTAAAGGGAAAGAAATAGTCTCATTAGATAGAAGTAAAGATTATAGGGTGAAATAATTAACAATTCTTAAGAATTTGAGGCTTTTATCTAGAGACAACACATTTTTTTCTTTTTATGGGAAGAATACTAGACTGGCAAGAGGTCTATATTATAATTGTAGTTCTTCTATTAGTTGTGTCACCATAAAGTTATATGATCTCTCTGGTACTCATTTTCCTCATTTGTAGGGTGAGAGATTGGACAAAGTCACTTCTGGGATCCTTATAGGTCTATAATGCTTGATTTGTACAATTTGGAGAGGGAGCATAATGTATAGAGAGCCAGCCTGAGAGCCAATAAGCCTTGGGTTATTGTGATACTTGGCAAGACATTTGCCTCTCAATGCTTTAATAAACTCTTCTAAGATTATAAATTGCAAAAAAAATGTTCTAACTTAAGTGAGTAGTTTCCTCACCTGGGACATTCCTGACAAATCCACTTCTTATCTTATGCCTACGAAAAGCCAGATGCAATTGTGAAAGGTCCAAAGAAGAATCTAAATCTAGAGAAATTCATTTCTGCTAAAACTGACAATCAGAAGATGGCATTTTAATTTCAAGTGTCCAGGAAGCTTTTGAATACCTGACATAAGTAAATTAGAGTTTCAAGGGCTTCACTTTTGAATAGTCTATGGAAAATTAAGATTGGTTCAAGCAATGATTTTTAAAAGTTAAAGATTAATGAGGAAGGTATAAAGTTGTAGCTAGATTGTTTTCTGAATCATAGGATATCAGTGTTGCTCTTTCTTTATAATAGCACTTTTTAATCTTGTTACAAAATATATTAAATATATTTCTCTAACATTTCTTTTAAACTACTTTTGTTGTCATTGTTCAGTCATGCAATTCTAGCCAACTCTACTTGACCCCACAGACAAGACCATGAGGTTCATGACAAAGACACTGGAGTGGTATACTATTTCCTTCTCCAGAGTGCCCCCATTTTACAGGTAAGGAACTGAATCAAATAGGGGTAAGAGACTTGGCCAGAGTCACATAGCAAGTAAGTTCCCAAGGTCATAAAAGAACTCAGATATTCTTTACTCCAAGTCCAGTGCTCAATTCACTGAACCACCTAGCTGTTCCTTAAAACTAATGAGGTGTGTGTGTGTGTGTGTGTGTGTGTGTGTGTGATTTTCATTGGGATTATTCATATAGGAAAAGCATAGTTAACTTGATGCCTGACATGCTCTTTAAATAAGTTTCCCCCAAATCTAAAGAAAGCCTAACTGGTTGTATATGTCACCATAAAATGGATATCACTGGATGGTAGTTATCTGTGTAGCAAGTACAGTCTCTGAATAGAAATAAATACCTATGAAAGACTAGCTTTATCAATCTAAACCAATGTAATAGCCAATATTACAAGCTATTAAAGCTAGCAGAAAAGACAGTCTTTATCATTGCCATTCAACCAAATGGTCCTTCATATGCTCTTGCCTTGCATCTTCTCTTGCCTTATAACGAGACAGGAATTGGGAGGGGGATCATTCCATTGCAGCACCAACATCCATGCATGTGAAGCCTCCTCTTAACGGTTTTCTCCTAATCAAGTTTCGCTGCCAGCTAGTTTCTTAAGATTTACCTGTTGTTTTTCTTTCTGTGAAGTATCCCCCTTCTTTCTGATCAATAACTTAAAAAAAGGGAAACAATGGTTTCCTTAGTAACAGCTGCAAGTCTCCAGCTCTTTTACAAATTGCTCCCGACACAACCTACTTTAACAAGGAGTTTCCGGTTACAATCCAAGCTCAACAAAATGCAACTTTTAAAAACCCTTTTAAACAGAATTTCACAAGGTTTTCAGTTAGAGAAATGAAGTGGTTCAACCACATCCCATATCCGTCCTTTTATGTGGCTCCCTTAAAAATGCAGCCTAGCTACTTAAAATTCCATAAAAGAAAACAAGCTGTCCTAAATTTCCTTAAGTCTACTGTGTCCATATTCAAAACATGTGAATACTATTTCGCATAGATTTAACTCAATTCTTTTTATCCCTAACACCAACCTTCTTGACTATCCTTTCAGATTTAATCCTTGATCAATTGAACATCTTCAGCTTTTCACAGAAATAATTTAATCAGAGAACATCTGCAGAAGTCTATAGTATATTTTCCCTCATTCTTTGAACTGAGTCTCAGAATTAAATATTCTCTCACTGATTAATTGACAGTGCTGGATATCACAGAACCAACATCAGTTAACGTCTGCCTGGTGTAGTGTCAGGGTGATGAAGAAAGAGGGACCAGTTTAGAAACATCATCACTAACAGACTTCTTAATTAAGCTACTAATACTGTCAATAATGGAGTCCTTTCTTGCTTTGGAAATGAGTTCTGGAAACATTCCTTTCCAGACAGCATTTGTGTTTAATGAGCAAAGTTTTCTTTGCTTTAATTTGCAGCCCACAAATTTGCTCCTACCTATCACATTTAACTCACCTGATTCTCCCTACAGGCCACTGCTTAAGTCTTACTATGCACTTTCATCATTCTACCCCCATTGCTCAGTTTAAAATGCCTCCTTTCTTCATTTCTATTCTGCTGTGCTACCAGCACTAAAAATAAAGTTTAGTACATCTTAGATCACATTGAAATAAATAAAATGGGAACTAAAGTTGTGATTCTGATAGGACAAAGAAAAGAATACTAGGCTTAGAGTCAGAAGACCTGATTTCTAGTCCTATCAATGTCATGAGCTAGCTATGTGACTTTGAGTAAGTAACTTGATCCAGGAGGGTCTAAGACCTTTTCCAGCTCTGACACTCAATGTATGCAAGTCAGATGTGGTGGCATAAATCAGTAGCAATTGTTGCTGAGGAGGTTGAGGCTGTGGATCTCTTGAGTTCCGGAGTATGGAGCTACAGTAGTCCTAAAGCTTTCACAGGTCCACACTAAGTATGGCACTAATATGGTAAGCCCTCATGGGAGGACGGCCATGTGATTGTCTAAGGAAGGTGAACTGATTCAGGTTGGAAAAATGGAGCAAATCATAGTGCCCATACTAATGAATATTGGAATTGATCCTTTGAGTGACTGCTACACTTCCAGCCTAAGAGAGACAGGGAAACCCAGTTTCAAGGGGGGAAAAAAAATCTCTATGAGACCATCCCATGTCAAAACTTCTGTTTTCAGCAGTTTTGCTGAAAAATATCACATAAAATAAATTTTATTCCTTTTTACATTCCAACTTTATTCCTTCTCTGATGTTCTCTTAGCTGTGTCATAATAATTTTTAATTTTTTACATGTAAAAACAATTTTAATATAATTTTTTTAATTGAGCTCCTTTCCCTTCTTATTTCCCCTCCCCCTCCTTGGGAAGAAAAGCAATTTGATATAGATTCTACATCTGCAGTCAGACCAAACATTTTTCCATATGAACTATGTTATGAAAAAAAAAAACCAGAAAGGAAGAAAAGGAAAAAAAAAGCCAAGAAAAATACAGTAAAAAAAAAAAAAGAGTATGTTCCAGTCTCCATTCAGACTCCATCCTTTCTTTCTTTGGAGATAGATAACTTTTTTATTAGAAGTTCTTTGCATTTTTCTTGGGTCACTGTATTGCTAAAAACAGCTAAGTAATTCATAATTAATCACCATATAATATTGCTGTTACTGTGTGCAATGTTCTCCTTGTTCTTCTTACTCTACTTTGCATTAGTTTTTATAAGTCTTCCAGGTTTTTCTGAAACCACCCAGCTCATTACTTCTTATACCCCAAAAGTACTCCATCTTACTACATACCACAATCACAACTTGTTCAGTCATTCCCCAATTGATGGGCATCCCCTCAACTTATAATTCTTTGCCACCCCCAAAAAGATCTGCTGTAAATAGTTTTGTACATATGAGTCCTTTTCCCTTCTCTTTGTTATCTTTAGGATACAGACCTAGGAGTGCTATTGCAATAAATACTGTTTTTAAAAAGAACAAGACAAAAAGATATTGCTGACAATCTGGTTCAGTTATCATTATTCTTGTTATTGTTTACATTATCATTAAATATGGGTTAGGCTAAATATTTCATCTCAGGACTTTTGGGTCAGAAACCTGTATGGACTTTTTTTAACTGAGTACTTCATATTTAAGATCTAAAATAAGCATAATTGTGAAAAAGGCAGAATTTGTCTTAAATTCCTTCAATATGTCAGTTCCTCCAATAATTACAACATCTTTCCCCCTCCTTAGAGTTTTGTACTTTGCTCCTTCTTTCAGTTAACATATGATCATATGCTATCTCTCTCAATATACCAAAACCTACCTGGAGAAAATCATTAATACTAATCATCTATACCTCATTTTGAATCTGTCAATGTGTTTTCTTTTAAAAATATATTTGTATTTTAAACCTTATATTTCTTTGTAGCAATAAAACTTCGTCAACAATGAAAACTATTAGAAGCATCCGTGGGGAGGAAAGAAACTATTTTTGAGGCAAAAAAAAAAATGAGTGTGTAGAGCTAAGCTCCCTATACCACCTATGCAGCTTCCTACTTAGTGCATACATAAGGCAAACCTAGCTGATTGCCTAGAAGTAGAACATTGGTCCCCTGCCGGTCCAATTATTGCATAGATATACTTTCAGGAAAGATTTCTCTAAATTCTTATTTTAGGAACAGGGACCTTAGAAATATAATCGTTCAGGTGAATGGTAATAAAATTTACTTTCTCAATGTCCCACTATCTGTACAAAAAGTGTTCCCAGTCTTTCTCCCAAACATATGCTGTTTTTCAAACACAGACTTCAAAAGATCAGCCTTTTCCTATGGATGAGCATTAAGGCAAGGGTGTTGTGTGCCACCTTCATGATAAAATACAGATTTCCCATTAAAAGCAAATACTCATTTCAAAGGGTTGAAAAGGTTGAAAATTACTAAAAAGTAATTTCAGCTTGTTAAATGTAGGGCATGGAAAAAAAATAGTTCAATACAAGAAAATTCTCTAGGCCTACAGCATTTTCATTTGATTGTGAATTGGATAAATTTCCATTCCTTTTGAGCCTTTTGTTCTGGAATAGTCAAGTATCAATAGGCATGTTGAGCTATGTCCCTCCCTTAAATAGTCCATTTCATTTGCAATGCCAGTTAAAATGGCCTCTTGCTCAGGAGACATTTTCAGCTTTTTTAAAGAATAAAAAAAGAACTATTTTCTTCCATTATTTTGCCTCTTCATACATTAATCTGGCTGCTTTTTCACATTCCCTTGGATCTCTTCCCTTTTTCTTTTTTAAAACCCTTGTCTACTCGGCATAAAAATGTTCCTGTGTAAGCTTAATAGCTAATTACATCATGGGGGCAGGGAAAACCCTATCTCAAACATGGACTGCTTAACTACATAAGCTTTAACTAATGCTATCACACACTCAAAACTACTTAGCTTCAACTTTAAAAAAATCTTTTCCTGAAATGTATTTCCTTCTTCAATGTGCAAAGTTAATTTTTCATGGGCCTTACCATATCAACATTTCAAAGTAAATGTCCACATTGCTTCTACTCTGCAGTAGCAGTAGGGTGATCATCTCCCACGTAACTTCTTTAAAAAATGTATTGATACTTTATTTCTTTTGTTGCCTAAATTTCCTCCTATATTCCCCTGTCTCTTACTATCCCTTCCAGAAATCCAGTTTTCAAAACAAAGATTAAAAGAAGGGGAAAAAATAGGAGGAAGAGGAACATATCAGCAAAATCAATCAATATATCAAAAATATCTAAAAATATATGCAACACTGCATGTTCAAAGACCCCACATCACTACACAGAAGTTGGAGGAGGTATACTCTTATATTTCCTTGAGTCAAAGCTTGATCTTTGTTTTGCAACATTCATTTTTTCTATTTTTTGTACTTATTCTCTTTGTTTACATTATAGTAATGGTGAAATGCATTATTTTCTTTGCTTACCTTATGTAGCTTAGCATCATTTCATGTAAATTTTTTCATGCTTCTTTGTTGCTTTATACTGAGCTCATTTGTTCAGTCTTTATCCCAAACACAATTATGCCTCTTTGTAACCAATTATGTCCTGGGTCCCACTTTTTCTTCCTTTCCTCCCTTATTCTACCTCTACATGTCATTCACTTTACCCATTGATTAATGAAAATCCAACACTTTATTTTATTCATTTCTGTCTCAACTCCTAATGTGGAAACTCCCTTTACAAAAGCAAATCAACAGTTTCTCTGTACCTTATAATATGACAGAGTTGTCCAGTACTGATTGGTTATCATACTCTTAGTATGTACTAAGACTCTAAGTGGTAATTTTTATAGACTCTATGCATCCAAAACAGAACTACCACTCCAAACTCCTGAGATCAAGAACTCAGTATTGGCAGGTCTGAAATTAAAGGTGTTCTCTAACATCCCTGGCAAAAAGTGTAAAGTTAAAGCAGAAGGATTTGAGGGCCTGAATTATCTAGATAGTTACTTCAATTTTCCACTCCACTTGGTTGATCTAGAAACAGTTTAAATCTTTCATTTCAATTGATTCAAGTTCAAAAATGGCACAGGAATAACCATTTCATACTTCTTTAAAATAGCATGTGGATGAAGAAGCTCATGTTTCACCTGCACTTTGAGACTTCATTACATAAGTTTTCTCTTATTTAAAAAAAAGGCAAGGAGTAGTTATTCTACCATAGATATTATTGTCAGTAAAAAATAAAAAGAGTAGATTATCTTCCTCAATATAAGTACACTTCTCTAAAAATACAGTGAACATTATAACTATTAACATCTACTGAAGTCTGGTAATTCTCTACAGGAACCTTCAAATTCATACTGATATTGAACCCAAATGTAAAGGATTTCTGCTTGATAAAGTTCCAAATACCCATAAGCCAGCCACCTGTAGCATAGTTGCCATATGCAAGCTGTCTACTTGCTCACCACTGAGCACACCGGATGGTCTTTTGAGGCCCCATCTTTCCCTGCTGACATCCAATCACATTGCTTCCTCCAGCCCTTGCAGCTGAGGAAAGATTTCATGTTGCAGTCAAGCTGGCTATGGCCCTACTTAGTTGAATTGCAATAGCCCATATGCTTTAAAGCTACTCTGACCCCCTTGAGCTTGCCCATCATTTAAAATGTAATCTATATTCCAAGTCACAAAGAAACATTTTTTTCTATAAACATGAGGTTAATCTCACTGCTCTCTTCAGATGTATTCTAACTGGCAGTATGAATTATATATTTAATCCTGTGACCCAGTAGTATTAATTAGCATTACATTTTAATTCACACATCAAAAAATAACTTTTCTGTGAAAAGCTCTTTTGCCTAGGGTAGAATAAAAAAGCCTTTCCTCTGGAAGCAAAAATGAAAGCTAGCAGAAGACCATAAGACTTTTTAGTTATGGTGTTAGGAACATACAACATTATCAATGATATAGTACCAATGTCCATCCCTTTAAAATCCTATGTTCAAAGATTTTAAATCTCTAGGTCACCAAATATTTATTAAATAACTACTCTGTACATGGTGCATTGATAGTCTGACCACCAGAAGACTTGGGTTTTAAAGTCTCAGCTTCACTACTAAAGTCAATTACTCTCTCCATAATATCTATTTCTCACAATATTTTTAATAGTGTTTTTCCCAATTACATGTCACAACAATTTTTAACATTGATTTTTACAAGATTTTGAGATCCAAATTTTTCTCCTTCCCTCCCTTCCCTCTTCCTAAAATAGCAGGCAATTTTATATATGTTATATGTGTCCTATCATGTAAAACATATTTCCATACTAGTCACAGTTGTGAAAGAAGAAACAGATCAAAAGAAAAAAAATCATAAAAAAGAATAAAATAAATGAAAAAAGTGTACTTTGATCTGTATTAAGAGTCTATCAGTTCTTTACCTAGTTATGGATAGCATTTTCCTGAATTGTTCCTTTATACTTGTCTTATATTTTTGTGTGACTGAGAAGAGCAGAGTCATTCATAACTGATCATCACACAATGCTACTCATACTGTGTACAATATTTGTTTTGGTTCTGCTCATTTCATTTTGCATCAGTTGGTACAAGTCATTTCAAGTTTTTTGTTTGTTTCTGAAATCTATTTGTTCATCATTTCTTATTGTATGATGATATTCTATTACATTTATATACAACAGCTTGTTCAGCCATTCCTCAATTTATGGACATCCCCTCAGTTTCCAATACTTTGCCACCACATAAAGGGCTACTATAAATATTTTTGCACACATAGGTCCTTTTCCCTTTTTTATGATCTTTTTGGGATATAAACCTAGTAATGGTATTACTGGATCAAAGGGTATGCACAGTTTGTTTGCCCTTTGGGCATAGTTCCAAATTACTCTCCAGAATTGTGGGATCAGTACATGACTCCACTAACAATGTTCCATAAGTGTTCCAATTTTCCCATGTCCTCTCCAACATTTATTATTTTCCTTTTTCATCATGTCAGTCAATCTTATAGGTATAAGGTGATACCTCAGAGTTGTTTTAATTTGCATTTCTCTACTCAAAAGTGATTTAGAGCACTTCTTCATGTGCCTATAATTTTGATTTCTGTATCTGAAAACTGCCTGTTCATATCCTTTGACTGTTTATCCATTTGAAAATGGCTTATATTCTCATAAATTTACTCATTTATCTACATATTTGAGAAATGTGACCTTTATCAGCAACACTTGCTATAAAGATTATTTTTCAGCTTTCTGCTCTCCTTAAGTGTGTTTCTTATAAACAGCATATTGTAGAATAATGGTTTTTGATCCACTCTGCTCTCCAGTTCCATTTTATAATCCCATTGGTGACATTGACAGTTATTATTTCCCTTCAACCTATTTTTTTTCCTGTTTGTCTTCTCCTTTAATCCTTTCCTTTTTCACCAATATTTTGCTTCTGTCTACTGCCTCACCTGATCTGCCTTCCCTTCTGTCGTCTTATCCTTTGCTTAATCTCCTCCCCTCCTACTTTCCTGTTAGTTAAAATAGATTTCTATGTTCAAATGATTGTGTGTATTATTCCCTCTTTGAGCCAAGACTAAAGAGAGTAAGGTTCAAATGATGCTCATTGCCCACTCCCCCATGTTTCTCTCCACTCTAATATGTTTTTTCTTGGCTCTTCATATGAAAAAAAATTGCCATGTTCTACCTCTCCTTTCCTTCTGAACCCATTGTACTCTTTCTTATCCTTTTTCTTATGTCTTTCCCTCAAATTTACGTACCCTCTGTCTACGTAAATTCCTTGTAGTTGTACTACTTACTAGTGGTATATATACACACACACACACACACACACACACACACACACACACATATATTACAAGTATCATCTTCCTATGTAGAAATGTACACAGTTCAGCTCCATTGAATCCCTTATATTTTTCTTTTTTTAATCTCTTTAGGTTTCTCTTAGGTCTTAATATCAGAGATTTTCTTGTTCAATTCTGGTTTTCTCCTGATGAAAGCTCAAATTCCTTCGGTTTCATTGAATAACCATTTTTTCTCTGGAAGTATTATGATTCATTTCACCAGGTAGGTGATTCTTGGATGTAGATCTAGTTCTTTTGCCTTCCAGAATATGATACTTCATGACCTCCAGTTCTTTAATGTTGTAGCTGATAAGTCCTGTGTAATACTGATTGTGGCTCCCCAATATTTGAATTGTTTCTTTCTGGCCATTTACAGTATTTCTTCCTTGACCTGATAATTCTGAAATTTGACTATAACGTTCCTTGGAGTTCTTGTTTTCAGATCTCTCTCTTGAGATGATCAGAGGATACTTTTAATGACTATTTTGCCCTCTGGTTCCAGGATATCAGGACAGTTTTCCTTAATAATTTTTTGAAAGACTCTGTCCATATGCTCCTTTTGATGATGACTTTCAGGTAGTCCAATGGTTCTGACATTGCCTCTCCTAGATCTATTTCCATAACAGTTGCTTTTTCCAAGAGGTATTTTTCATTCCTCTGAATTTTTTTGATTGATTCTTGATGTCTCATAGGGTCATTAGTTTTCACTTGCCAATTTCTAAATTTTACTGTTTTCCTCAGTTAGTTTTTGTACATATTTTTAAATTTACTAATTCTACTTTGTAAGCAGTTGTTTTCTTTCTTCAAACTGCTGACTCTTTTTAAATAATTCTCTTGTATTTTTCTATTTTATTTTCCCAATTTTTCTTCTACATCCCTTATATGATTTTTGCTCCTTTTTGAGCACTTCCATGAGTTCTTTCTGGGTTTGAGACCACTTCCCACTTTTCTTTCAGGGTTTTCCCACATATGTTTTAACATTGTTGTCCTCTTCTGAGTTTATATCTTGATCTCACCTGTTACCACAATAATATTCTATGGTCAGATTCCTTTTTTATTGTTTCCTCATCTTTTTTACCTTTATCATTTCTTTTAAATTTGACCCCTGCTACTGGAGTGGAAGGGGTACCATCTTAGGCTTCTTGTGTTAGGATTTGTAGATCCAAGCTGTTTACCTGGGGTTGTGCTGATGTAGCCCTGAGACCCATGGGGTACCCTTGCATTTGGTGTTGTGCTGAGGGGTTGGGAGGGGCAGTGGCTGGTGCTACTGGAGGCCGTAGAGATCTGGCAGCTTACCTTTTGCTGAGGCATGTGGGAGGTCCTGGTGTTGACATTCACATGCTCCATCAGACTGGAGCTCAGGATTTCCTGCTGGTTTGCTGAAGTGTGACTTGCTGCTGGTTTGCTGGAATGCTTCCTGACCTGGACTGTGCTCCCCTTTTATCTAAGTGAGACAGACTCTTTCTCTCTCTCACTTTCTTTCTTTCTTCCTTCCTTTCTTTCTATCTTTCTTTCTTTCTTTCTTTCTTTCTTTCTTTCTTCCTTTCTTTGCTTTTTAGAAGGGAGAAGGCAGGACAATCGGGGTTAAGTGACTTGCCCAAGGTCACACAGCTAGTAAATGTTAAGTGTCTGAGGCCAGATGTGAACTCAGGTCCTCCTGACTCCAGGGCTGTTGCTGTATTCACCATGCCACCTAGCCACCCTGAGTCGGACCTTTCTTGTCCATCTTCCAAGTTTCCTGGGCTAAAAGATTGCTTAACCCCATCATTCTGCTTGTTCTGCTATTCCAGGATTTGTTTTAGAGTTCTATTTTATTATTGTTTGGAGGCGAATGTGAGAGGGTTACAGTGATTCACTGCTTACTCCATCATCTTGGCTCTCAGAAGTCACTCTTTCCTCATTTTAAAACAAAGATAGCTGATATTTTTTCTCCTTTCCTCTTCTTCCTCTGCTCTTCTTCCTTCTTTTCCTCATCTCTCCTTCTGACACATTCTTTCTGTCTCTGTCTTTCTGTGTCTGTGTTTCTGTGCATCTGTATCTGTCTCCCTCTGTCTCTGTCTGTGTCTCTCTGTATGTCTCTTTCTCTGTCTCTGTCTCTCTCTCATCAAGGAAATGGTTTCTGTTATGGACTAGAAATAACCATATAAAATGCTTAGCAGAGAAGTGATAACTATGACAGGACAGGACAGGACAGGACAGGATAGGATAGGATAGGATAGGATAGGATAGGATAGGATAGGATAGGATGGGATAGGATGGGATGGGATGGGATGGGATGGGATGGGATGGATAG
>CM053594.1:189115828-189140654 GCA_028646575.1 Pseudocheirus occidentalis
GCTTTGTAAGCCTCAAAATATATTATGAATGAAACTTGTGATTCATTTATTTAGACAGTTATTGAGTATATGTTATGAGTATAACAATGGAGGCTGAGGAGATGGGGAAAAGATACAGTGATTAAAAAATAGTCATGTGCCTTTGTTCAAAAGGTCCCTAAAATCTATTTTCCAAAATGTCCTTCCTACGTGAAACTCTAATAAAAATTCCTTTACGGTTTTCATGTAGTGAATCTGTGGTAGGTGGAGAATTGGCAGGGGGAAATATAAACGGATCCTAGGGTACACCCTTTTAACTATCAGTTTGCACTTCTTCCCCTCTCCAACCCTAGCACAGAAAAGTTCAGGAAGCCCTGCAAACCACAAGGCACAACCACAAATGCTTTTGAGGGTGATCCTGTTTACCAAAGCCATATTAAGAGCCCCATAGCAGACTCACAAGCCTAGTACAAGTACCTTCGTGTGTAAGGAAGTGTTTCCTTTTCCTGACACCTTTGAGTTCCATTACCATATTGTTATGATCAGGGCATTCAACTTCATTATTTTTAAATAATCGTCTGGCAAGTTTCCTTGGCCCCAAGAACCATATGTAAAGTTGTAAGTTCTCTTGCATTGACTGCTAACTAGATAAAATCAGATTCCTTAAAAACTGACTCCAATGAAGTTAATTTTTTTCATCTTCTTTTTGACCTCTTTGAAAGCTATCAATCATAATATAATAGCAGCTTCATTGTAAAGGATTCTTATGCAAGTAAAATTGTATCAGTTGAGATTCTGAGAATGGTTCCATCTAAAGCCACTACTTAATTCTCAGAAGTAATGATGGTGACAGTGATGGTGATGGTGATGGTGATCTTAACTGACATTTTATGGTTGACAAAGTTTATGTAATTTCATTTGGTCAGTATATAGTCCTTTGAAGTAGGTCATATGTCTTAATATCCCTATCTTATGGCTCAATCAACTAATCAATCAACAAGTTACATTTATTAAATGCCGCCTTGTGTGTCAGGCACTGTGCTACATGCTGGTGATACAAGGCACAAAAATGCAAATAGTCTTTAACCTCAAGAAACTTACATTCTAATGAGGAATCAAATACTAAATACATATATTAATTATATATTATATTATTATAATATATTATATAAAATACACTTATATATCTAACCATATAAATAGAATGTATGTGGAGCTTTAAGGTTTGTAAAGCAATTTATTTACATGATCTCATATGATTCTAACAACAACTCTGTAAAATAGATACTAATATTATTATCTACATTTTACAGATACGGAAACTGAGACTGGGAGAGGTTTTAAAAATTTTGCCCAAAGTTACACAAATAGTAAGCATATGATCCAGGATTCTAACTGATGCCTAGACTTGTGGTCTATCTACTATACCACCTAATTACCTAAATATCTAAGATGTATTCAAAGTAGATAAATGGTAACCCAAGAGGAGAAATCACTACATCTATAGGGACCAGGAAGAGCATTTTAGAGTAGGTGACACATGAGCTGAGTCTTGAAGGAAACTGGAAATTACAAGAAGTAAAACTGAAGAGGGAGAATGTTCTAAGTATAGGGCAGCCAGTGTAAAGGCACATAAATTATGTAGGGGTAGTAGAAAGTAGACCTATATGACTAACATGTCGCAAGTATAAAGGCATGTAATGTTTAAGAAGAATAGAAGGTAGATAGGGGCCAAGTTGTGGAGCTTTGAGGATCCAGGATTGGATGGAGTTTCCATTTTTAAGTAAAAGTAAAAGTGAGCCACTGGAGTTAATTGAGTAGACGAAGTGACAAAATCAGACCTGAATTTTGGAAAAGTCATTTCAGTGGTTGCATAGAGGAAAGATTAGAGTAAGGAAAGGCTTGGGTCAAGGAAAACAAATATGGAGCTAGCAATGTGCTATACCAGAGCTGATGAGAATTTGAATTATGATGATGGATGAGAGAATTAAGGAGAGAAAGAGGAAAAGACTTGACAATCTATTACATATATGGAATGAGGGAGAGTGAAAAAAAGGATCAATCAATAAGCATTTATTAAGAACCTATTTACTATATGTGAGGCTCTACACTAAGAACTAGAGATAAAAATACAAAGAATGAAATTCTTATATGCCTACAGCCAAACATGTATATGTACATGCATACACATATGTGTGTGTCAACCAATAAACATTTACTAAATGCCTACTATGTTCCAGGCACTGTGCTCAGTACTGGGCAAAGAGAAAAAAAGATGGTCCCTGCCCTCAAGAAATTCACAATGTAATGAGGGAGATAACATGCAAAAAAATAAATAAAAAACCTATGTACAAACAAGATATATAGAGGAAAAATTAAAAATAATCAACAAAGGAAAGGCACTAATATTAATAAGGACTGGAAATGCTTTCTGTAGAAAGGGAGCTTTTAGCTGGGTCTTAAAGGAAAGCATGGAAAACAAAAGATGATGAAGAGGGAGAGCATTCCAGGCAAGGAAGACAGCCAGTGAAAATATCCAGAACTGAAAAATGGAGTATCTTGTTAGAGGAATAGCAATTAAGTTGGTATTACTGGTATTAAAAATACATTGGAGTGTGGAGTGGCAGGGTAAAAGGACTGGAAAGGTGTGGAGGGACAGACCATGGTTATGAAGGGCTTTGAATATCAAATAAAGGATTATATGTAATGTACATTATATTATGTTATGTTACGTTGTATTGTATTATACTATACTATGTCTTATCATCACATTATATTATATCCCAAAGGTGATAAGAGACCCTGGAGTTTATTAAATATGAGGATTATGTAGGCAGTCCTGAACATTTGAGAGATTATTTTGATAATAAATAATAGAAATATAATAAATACATATAATCAACAATAAAAAGAAATATAAGAAATAATAAAAATAAATCATTTTGATTAAAAAATAAAGCTGAGTGAAGGATAGAGAAGTGGGGAGAGATTTGTGGCAGGCAGACTGACCAGCAGACTATTGCAATAGTATAGTTCAAGCATAAGGAGATAAGGGTTTGTAGCATGGTGGCACTATGTATGAGAGATGTAAAATTGAGAGAAGGTAAAACTGAAAGGCCTTCAGAAGAGCTTAAATATAGGGAGTGAAGGAGATTGAGAAACTTAGGATAACACATAGATTACAAGCCTGGGTGACTGGGAAAATGCAGTGCCTGCTACAGTAATAGGGAAGTTGGGAAGGTGAAATCGGGGGGGTGAGGGATAATAAGTTCAATTTTTAAATATTAAATTTAAGATTTCAATAGGATAGCCAGAAAAAGATGTTCAATGCCTGGGAATGAAATTGCTTGTCCATGTAAAGGGTTGACCTTGGCAAAGGAAGTACCATCTCACTGTGTGAGACAGGATTGAAGGAGGGAATAGTGATAAATGATATATGGGTTACATAGATAAGGAAGAGAGTAGAAGATGAATCTTGGTTTTCTTTTTTCATATTTTTCAATTTCATATTCCATTTTTCATTTTTAAAATATAAGACACATTTCTCAATGGAGAGTATGAGGGAAGAGTAACAAGGGGATAAATGAGGAGGGGCATAACAACCATTGTGGTGAGTGGAGTAGTAAGTTAAGCAGGGAGGTATAAATGGATTGCCTATTAGCAATGAAGTCTCACTTGAGATATACCACAACTTTGAAGTGGACCCAATCAAGATGGTTTCACATTTTTCTCTACTTTTGTTCAGTAGCATATGTGCAAGAGCAAAGGCAAAGGATGTTGGGAGTGATCCAAGATGAAGCTTGGCAGGGCACAATCAATGATAAGATAAGGGGGCAAGGGGATAAAAAGAAGAGAATACTGTTTAGCTGAACTGGTTCACCAAGGAGTCAAGACAGGGAAGTTAGAATTGTGTCTAGGGCAGAAGTAATGGTCTGGGAAAGAAATGAGCAACTGTGGGATTGGAGGTAACAATGTGGACAAAAAGCAGTATTTGGAATTGGAGCCATGAGGGGAGAAAAAGAAAAAGGAAGAGGAGGAAGGAGAGAAAGAGGGGAGGGGAAAGAAAGGGAAACGAGGAGGGGAAAACAGGAGGAAGAAGATACACAAGTAGAGAGAAAAAATGAGAGGTGTAATGTGCACAAGTTTGTGAAGCAACTGATATCCTACTAGGTGCTTCACTGATCTTGTTCATCCGAAAGTTGTAAAGAACTACCAGTACAGTCACTGCATACTTTCATTATTTCCAAGTTTTGTGTTGGAATTTTGCCCCAAAAAGAGACTGCAAGTTCTTTGGACTCTAAGCCCAAGCATACAAAGTCAGTGATGCAACTTAGAAAATAAAGGTATGAGATAAACTTTGTGCAGCTGTTGTCAACCTGCCAGTTTGGTGTTGACAAATCTACATTCATTTTATCCACAAAAAGGAGAAAATTATCCATTAAAGTGTTCATGAATCCATTCCAGAAGGTTGTAAAGTAACCTCTCAAGTCTAAAGTAAGGGAATTGAAAAAAAAATGGAAAAGCACCTAAGTTCACAGATAAATGAGGTGGTAGGGGCGGCTAGGTGGTGAAGTGAATAGAGCACAGACCCTGGAGTCAGGAGGACCTGCGTTCAAATCCGGCCTCAGACACTTAACACAAAAACTAGCCATGTGACCTTGAGCAAGTCACTTAACCCCAATTGCCCTCCAAAAAGCAAAGCAAAACAAACAAAAAATAAATGAGGTGGTAGCCACCCCACCCCTACTACCCCGCACCAGCCCGACCTCTCCTGTGCTCCAGGCTAAAAGCTGAGATTAGAGATGGCAGCTATTGCCCCTTTCCCTTTTTCTAACCTCTGGGTTCTTCTGACATCTTTACTCCTCCCCCTTCCCATCCAGTCTGGTGTTGTTTCTCCTCTCCTCTGTATTTTATGGGTTATTTCATGGTTACTATATAGGGAAAGTATATATTAACCAAATTAATGTTTTATTATCAAGAATTATATAACAAAAAGTATAATTTCTGTGAGCTCTAGTGAAAGATTCAAGTTTCTGGTGGTTAAAGGAAGCTAACCTCTTATTTCCCATAGGTTCAATGTATCAACATTTATGTTTTTTGCTTTCATTTCAATTTGAGGAAACAACCCTGCAAAAGTTGAGGATTGATTATAAATGTGTGTATATGTAGATCTGTACATGTGTAGTTTTATGTATATATGCATATACACATTCATGTATGCATATATATGCATGTGTACAAACCCATTTATTGTATATGCTTACATGTATGTGCTTCTATTTGCACATATACACAAAAATCTCTCAGATGTGCACATATTTTCTCATGTATACACACATATGTATACATACATATGTACATACATACATTTTTACTAGAGACCAGTCTCCAGCCTTCTGTGGGAAGAGAAATGCCTTTCTATCATACTAGTTTCCCAAGGCTCTGAAAGGATGCAAACACATACACACATACACACACACATATATGTATAAACATCCACACAGGTGTATACTTCATATCTAAGTGTATGCAAGCATATACATATATGTATATGTAAATGTGGATATATATGTACATAATACATATATATGGAATAAACAAGTAGAGAATAAACACAAGGTAATTAGGGAAAGAAGCAATGGCAGTTGGGAAATAAGTAAGGGCTTTTTATAGAAGGTGGTACTTAAGTTGAATCTTGAAAGAAGAAAAGGATTTTATGAGGCAAAGATGAAGATAGACTACATTCTAGGCATGGAAGATTATCAATGCAAAGGCATGGATACAGAGATAGAGTTTCATGTACAATCAACAGGGAGAAGGCCAATTTGGCAGTGGCATCATGGAGTGTAGTAAGGGAAGCAATATATGATAAGACCGGAAAGACGTTGTGGCCAAATTAGGCTGCAAAAATGAAACGAGAGTTTTTATTTTATCTTAGAGGCGATTCAAAACCACAGGAATCTACAGAGTAAGAGAGTCACAGTAGGTAGAGTTGGATCTAGGCTTAAAGAAAATCATCTTGGCAGCAAACAAAGGAGTTAAAGAGTGGAGAGATGAAGTAAATGAATGATGTGGACATTCTAATAGTCCAAGAGAGAAGTAATAAAGTCCTGAATTAGTGTGGTATCTGTGTAAATAGAAGAGACTAGATATGTAAGATAATGTGCAAATAGAAACAGCAAGATTTGGATATTTGTCACAAGGCAAAGTTGGGATCAAGGATAATACTGCCAAGGTTACAAACCTGGGGCGCTGAAAGAATGATGATTCCTTCAATAGGAATATAAACTTTGGAAGAAGAGTGGGTTTGGGGGAGATCATTTTGCTCTTGAGATGTCTGTGACATCCATTTTGAAATGTCTAACAAGTAGTTGGTGATATAGGATTGATATTTGGGGAAGAGACTGGGTTAGGTATATAGATCTGTGAGCTATTTGTATAGACGTGGTAATCTACTAGTTCATAGATTTGGAGCTAGAAGGAATCTCCAAACCCATCTATTACAATCCTCCTAATTCACACATGAGGAAATTAAGACTGAGAGAGGTTGGGTGACTCCCCAAGACCTTGAGTGGCAGGGGCAGAATTTGCAGCTGTACCTCAGATTCCAGAACCATTGTACTTATCATCATACCACACTACCTCTCATGGAACCTGATGATGTCATCAAGAAAGACAATGAAGCAAGTCATGAGAAGGCCCAAGACAGAGCGCTGGAGAACATCCAGTTAGAGCAGTGGTTCTCAACCTTCCTAATGTTGTGGCTGTTTAACAGTCATATGTGGATGTGTCTGCATGTGGGCAGACCTGCCTGGAGATGGATAGAGGAGGTTCCTAAGACCATCAGAAATATGTGTTTCCCAATGGTCTTAGGAGACCCCTTTGAAAGGGTTGTTTGACCCCAAAGGGATCACGACCCACAGGTTGAGAACCACTGAGTTAGAGGGAATGATCTGGATGATGAGCCAATGAAGGAAACTAAGTAGGGACATTTTGGAGGAGAACCAGGAAATAAAGGTGTCACCAAATATAAAACCACCTAAATCCAAACCATCAAACAAAATAGAGAATCCAGAAGGAGAAGAATGTCAGAAATGCCAACCATAACAAAGAAGTCAAGAAGGATGATGAGAAAGAAAAGACCATCACATCTGGCAAGTAAGGAATATAGGTAGCTTTGGAAAGAACAGTTACATTTGACTGATTAAATAAAATGAGACCTGTGTTCTCAAGAGGTTAAGTGACAATGATAAATAAGAACTGGAAAAACAGAAGGCAAAGTCAATGTGTCATTCTGCAGCTACTTTAATGCATAGTAGGTTAATCAAGAGCTAATGAAGGTGAGGTGAGCAGAAGCATCAGTCCAGTTCTACTCACACTAAAGCTGATGGGACTGAGGAAAGTCATGCTAGGAAAAGTTTCAAGATTACTGTCCTCCTAAGAGTTTTTATGTTGTTGCTGTTTAAGCGCAATGTATGTAAGAAAAGAGATTTTTTTCTACCTTCTGATCGAGGAGGCATCCTGTGCAGTTCAGGTCATCAACCTTAAAAGAGGAGACTAAACATACTTCTAGGAGGCACAGTGGATAGAGTGTTCAGCCCGGAATCAGGAAGACTCATCTTCCTAAGTTCAAATCTGATTTCAGAAACCTACTAACTATATGACCCTAGACAAATCACTTAACCCTGTTTGCCTCAACTTCCTCATTTATAAAATGAGCTGGCAAAGGAAATGGCAAACCATTCCAGTATCTTTGCCAAGAAAACTCCAAATGGAGTTACAAAGAGTTGGACACAACTAAAATGACTCAACAACAACAACAGCAACAAAATCCACTTCAGGAGGCAACCCACAGAAAAATGACCCAAGAGATGAAAGAGCAAACTTCTGAATGTCCTTGCTGAGTGAGACACTGTACTTAGTGGATAGAGAATTGGAATTGAAGACAATAATACTTGGGCTCAAATACCATCTCTTAACACTATGTGACCTTGTAGATGATACTTAGCCTCTTGGCTTTCTAGGCTACTCTCTAAGACCTAAGAAGCTTACAATCTACTTTAGGAATGGCAATTTCCTCATGTAGGAATTCCTATATCAACAAAACCACAAGTCTGATCTTTTTTCCATTTCTGAATAATAAAAGAAGTCTTATATTGAGATACTACAAGGGTAGGTTCAAGTTTAACTTCAGTGGAGTTTCATGGCTCCAGAAGCTAGGTCTTGAATGATTTTGCCCCTTTCAAATAAGCAGTAGGTAAAACTGGGGCTCCTTGTAATCCAGTCTCAGACAATCATAAGGGTACCCTAGTTGTATCGTTGCTAAAAACAAAAGAAAAAAGAAAAAACACATCAAATACAATGCAACACTTATGCAAATATCTTGCTCCTTCCAGTTAGTTTCAGCACCTCTCTGGCTTGATATCTTTTAGTTCTTAATTTTGTGAGCATATATTATACACTTTTCAAAAGACAAATCTTCAAAAGAGATGAACAGTTGGTCAACAAAAGCATAAGTTCAAGTACATATACAAATGGTGTGATAATGATGTTTCTGCCCAGCTCATAGATGATCATGGCATCCCTGGAAGCATCCGTCTTCTACAGAGAGATATTTTTACCTGTTGCCCCATTGTTAACATCCTTTGTCTTACCAAAAAAAGGAAGGCAGCAGCTGTGGCTATAGCTCTCTGTTATTCTATAATTGCCTGTAGGCTATAGATAAAAGTACCAATATCCTGGGCCTTTGGATTGGTATTAATGTTGAAACAAGATATCAAAATGGTAGAACTTTATGTTTTTAAGAAAGAATAAAAACAAAAGAATCAGGTGTGATTTCTGTGGCTGAGCAGGGTAGCCCTGGGGAGACTAGTTGCACAGAGGTCTTTGCTTGTATGTCAATGATCATGTTTATTTTCATGTGGTGTGTGTGTGTGTGTGTGTGTGTGTGTGTGCGCGTGGGTGTGTTGTGTTTCCCTGGCTAGGAAAAATTTTGTACACCTGGCTGTGTGAGAGGTTGCTTCAGACCTAGGTTCTATCAAAGTTCTAAATAATTATTAGAACCTACCACGAGGCCAGGGATGGCTATATCTTAGACAGCATTACCTGAACCCAGCTTTATTATTAATGATGATAAGAGCTGACATACTAATAAAAAAGCATGTTAAGGCTTAGGAAGAGCTTTATGTAAATTACATCAATTGATTTTTCACCATAACCTTGAGATGTAGGTGCTATAATTATTATCATTCCACTCATGTTACAGATGAAATAACTTGATCTTAGAGAGGTTAGGTGAGTAGCCTCAATACGAGGCTGCATCTCATTAAACTGTGCCTTTTTCAGTGTTTAGGACCCTGACAATAGCATCCCTCCTCCTTAACATAGAAGATCTGAAGACAACAATATATTGAGTTAGTGAAAGGTTTCAAGAACCCCAGGAGGTTCTTACTCAGCTTGTCATTCAACAGGCCTGAAGTCAAAGTACTAAAAAAATACTCTCCTTGAAGGCAAGGATGATTGCATTTTTGTCTTCATATCTCCAGCATCTAGTATATAGCACTTGGCACATATTGTAACAGGCACTTAATAGAGAGGAAGCAAGGTGGCACAATAGAGCTTTGGACTAGAAATTTTGTTGTTCAGTCATTTGAGTCATGTCTGACTCTTCATGACATCATTTGGGGGTTTCTTAACAAAGATACTGGAGTGATTTGTCATTCCCTTCTCCAATATACTTTACAGATGAGGAAATTGAGGCAAAAATGGGGTAAGTGACTTGCCCAGGGTCACAAACATACTTACTAGCAGTATCTAAGGCCAGGTTTGCACTCAGAAAGATGTCTTCCTGACTCCAGGTCTGAGACTGTATTCCACTGTGCCACCTAGTTATCCAGTACCAGAAGAACTAAGATCAAATCTGGCCTCAGATGCTTACTATGTGACTCTGGCCAAGTCATAACTTCTGTTTGTCTTAGTTTTCTTCATCTGTAAAACAGAAATAATTATAGCACATACCTCTCAAAGTTGTTGTGAGGATAAAGTAAAATACATATTGGAAACCTTAAATGCATTATAAATGCTAACTTGTAGTGGTAGTGATAGTAGTAGTAGTAGTAGTAGTAGTAGTAGTAGTAATATAATGATAAATAATAAATTTTTATTTATTATCCCTTACAGGTGACAGTATTTCTACTTTTAATTCTTAATTTCCACAACCACATTTCAGGAGAAGCTAAAGCAAATATTTGCCTTCCTAGAATATAAACTAGACCATATGTCTATTTTATTTTGTCATGCTTTTAGACAGCTCAACTTTATTGCAAAAGTCTACAGATAGGCTAAGCATTGATAACCTAAAGAAACTATATGGAAATATGTTCTCATAAAATAGCATACTGTATCTAGGCAGTACAAAGAATAACACCTGCTTATTACCTTGCAGCCCTTTTTCCCAGGATGTTCCCATCACAATTTGTACTTCTCTTTCCCCCTCGTTTGTTTGTACTAGCCCCAATTTAACCTTGGTCTCCTTAATCAAGTTATAAATTGGTCAAACATGTTAGACTTGTTTGGAGAACATGGCTGCATGACCTATTTCCACTTCTATGATGCATCTCTCATGGTCATAAGTGATTAAAATCATCTGGGCTGTCAGAAAAATGCAAAGTGCCAGGTAAATTCTTCAACATTAACTTACTATCAACTCAACAGATCTAGCAAGCATAATTTTTAGTTATGGTTCATTTGCAGGGGGAGGAGGGACCTACTCTTACTTGGGTAGTTCCTCTGATGGCAGAAAAGTGTAATCCTGCAATGGGGCTCACAGCAGTTCATAGTGAGATTTCTGGTTATTTTGGAGTGTTCTCGTTTATAAGCTGGATATGGCTAACGTCATTCAGGCACTCTTCAAGAAGTAAATGTTTTGATAAACTATGTAAATAACTCCCACTGAGAGCCCTTCTGATCTAGGGGAAAACAGTACTGGTGGAAGTATTTTTAAAAGTCTCAAACTAGAACCTAATCAACAGTTCAGTAGGATACTTCACACTATGAGATTTGACACCCTTCATGGAGATGATACAGTGGAAAAACTACTCAGAAGAAAAGAAGGCGTGACTTGGGGAAAAGATGACTATATGGAACCAGAGTGATGGCAGAAAATTATAGATTGTCCTAATAAATATATGGGCAGCTAGGTGGGGCAGTGGATAAAGTTCCAGGCCAGGAGTCAGGAAGAGTCATTTTTCTTAGTTCAAATCTGGCCTCAGACACTTACTAGGTATGTGATTCTGGGAAAGCCACTTAATCCCATTTGCCTCAGTTTCCTCATCTGTAAAATGAGCTAGAGAAGGAAACGGCAAACCACTCCAATATCTTTGCCTAGGACATGAGTGAAAACAACTGAACAACAAAAAACCCCAATAAATGGCAGCGCTGAGCTTATTTATAACTTGTCTATCTGATGTGATGTCCATGGTAATCTAGTTTAGAAGTTCCAATGAGCCTGAAGTCAAGACCACAAAAAGGAGCATTTTTCAGGAAGTAAAAGTCTGGCTAAAAAAGATTCTAAGTAAAGTAATATTTGCTAGAATACAGCAATAGCAGAATTTTCTAGAATGGTGTATCTACGACAGCACTATCACCCTTTTTGATTTGTCATGAGCAGAGAAGTAGAAAAGAAACCTCACTTTTAGACTGAGGCTACTTAGGGCTAGTAAAACACATCAAGGAGTATTTAGGCCTCTGAGCTGGCAGGAGAATGCTCTGATACCTGATGGTATTTCATGAAGAGAAACAACAAAAGAGGTAGACAAAACCATTTTGCAGCTGAGCACCCTAGGGTAGTTGAGCCACAAAGTCAACAGAGTGGGTCCCTGGGAGCTATGACACTTTTCCCCTTCCCACCATAGACAACTCCACCCCCTGGGTCCCAACCCAGCCCAGAAAGCAAGCTTATTGTTCCTGCCCTGGTGCAAAGCTTTTGTCATAACTTGGGGCTGAGTGCCGAACCCTGGAGTTCCTCCTGCCACAGGTCCAGGAGCCAAGAGCTCCCAGTTTCTGCCTGTGTCTCAGTACAGGCAGCTTTCTGATCTTGATCCATGTTTCACCTTCTGGATGAGGGGACTGCTCCACCCCAAGCTCTCCCTGCTCCTACTTGAGTCCAGGCATAGAAGTCTCCATGGGTCCCCGCCCCCATTTTCTATCTCTAGCCTTCACCACCCCAACTGCAGGGCAGCTTGTCCTCTCCCAGTCTCACATGGGGAGAGGCCACTCCAGTCTGGGCTCTGGGCACAGCAAAAAATACAATAATTTTGAAATAATAGACAACTATCCCAGTTCCACTTAACTCCGGACTTTCCTTTGGTATTTTATTCTAGTCCAGTGTTCCAGTGTTCTCACAAGGGTTGGTATCAGAGGTCTCCTCTCTCCTTCATAGGTCTTCTCTCTCTACCAACATCATCTACTTATTCAGGGGAAAACTCAGCACCCTGAAAATAGGGAAAACATCACAAGACCAGGGAGCACCAACATCCACGTTCATATTCACAGCTGAGAAGACCCTTGACAACAGCTATGTGGAGTCCTTAGTCCAGGAAATTGAAAAAAGGTTTCAGGCAAAGCATTCTCCCCATGAGTGAGCCCCAAGGCAATGACACCTAATGTGTTACAGTTGTGAAGAACTAGGGTTCAAAGGAGACTGATCCTTTGAATCAGATGTTTACAATTCAGCATGAGCCTGGGAAACTGAACTCCAGGGAAAAAAATCCCACCATTCTTGTGCTCACAGTATGTTTGTATATAGTTGTGTGTGTGTATGTGTGTGTGTGTGTGTGTTCCCTGGTATTATGTATTTCTAGAAAAGGTCAAAGACTTTGGGATATGGAGCAGGTTGTTTGGGGTGTTCAAGGCAATAACCAGTGGTGAACCTCTATTCCAAAATCAGCAACAGTAGTGAATGTCTGTATAACAAGGTCATCTATGTCTCTATCTTTGACAACATTTTCTACGGCATTGCTTATGGCTTTATAAATTTTAGTGGCACTGAAGAGGATACATTATTGTGTATTTTATTATTGTAGACCAAAGACCATGGGATCTTTCCATCTTCCTTGTACCTGAAACCTCCTGTATGTGTTATTGTCTCCTATAGAATGTGAGCTCTTTGAGTGCAGAGACTGTCTTGTTTCTATTTCTATCCCCAGCACTTGGCACTGTGCTTTGCACACAGGAAACGCTTAATAAATAGTTGGGTTTTTTTCACTCAATCATTCCCTCTCCCATTCTCAGTGATGTAAGGATCAGAGATCAGAAAAGCCTGGTCTGCTCTGATATCAGCATCCTTTCACTCTTGTTCCTTCTCCTCTGATTTCTGTCTTGAGTATTTGCTAAAGATTAAATTATAAATCATGAAGTAAGCACTATGCTATGTAGAATTTAGGACTCTGTTGGTATGGCACAAATTGTCATTTCCCAGTGACTGAGCAAATCTCTGGGGCAGACATCTTCAGAGGCTGAATTAGGCATTTCAGGATACTTCAGTAAGTTATGGCTTTCCTGTAGAGAATTTGTCATACTTAAATTTCTTGCCTATATGTTACTCCCAAGAGAACTATTCAGTAAGTTCCTGCTTCAGCGTACAGAATTGTCCTCTAGGGTGTACCTTACCTCCAAGGGACAAGTTTAGGCACCAGAAGAATCTTGCTCCATGCATAGTAATGATGACATTGGATTCTATTCCATTCTCTCTTCACCCATGAATTAGCTTATAGAGTAGAGAGCAGAAATCCCACAATTCCCAGATGACCTCAAACTTAGATTTCCATCATGTCCTTCAGGGGCTAATAAAGTCTGAAAGTAAAATGAGTGAGACTGGTGTGGGGCTAAGACTGAATGGAAGTGCCCCATATCTATTGATTAAGCTAAATAGACATATCTTTTAAATCTACTGATTTCTACCATTTCCCAATAAAGATGGGTTTCATTTTTTTCTTTTCTGCCATGTTTATTATTTTTTTTTAATTGTAATAGGGGAAAGGATACCCTGACACCAGTAGGGCTCATTATAACTCTACACAGCACATAGATCTTTACACCAGCTCAATGTTTATTCTTTTTCAGAGATAGCCAAAAAGGGCACTAGTTCCAGGAGTAATGATTTTCGTGATGAGAGGTCTGATTCTAATTATTCAATTCCCTTAGTGGAGATACATAACAAATAGCAAAATGACCATAGGCACATTCATAGAAGGGGGTAAGAAGGAATAACTATCTAAAGAATTCAGATTAGATTTTATAGCATGTCTTGTCACAAAGCATGATCTTCCATTCAAATAGCTTCTTCTATTCAAGCAACATGGGCAAACTGATCAGCATTCTCAGCTTAGAATGCAGGTCCAAACTAGAATGTGTTAAAGCAGGAATGCTTTAAAACTTAATTCACTGGGTCAAACCTTTATGCTCTTCAGTCACCAGAAGCATTTGGAATTAGTCAAGTAGTATCACCCAATTACTATAATTTATGATAAAAGGGATCCTAATAATATAATTAAGGGTCTTAGGAAGAAACCAATGGAACAACTAGGAGGCTGTCATTATGACATTAGCCCTCAAGTTCTCTTATAAACAAATAGTTCTAACAGTATAAATTTCAGTATTTTGCCCAAATCTAAACTAAGAGTTAATATAGGTTTTATTAATGAAGGAGCTAAATGACCCATTATACTATTAATGATGGGGTTGAATGTTACATGTTAACAGTGATCCAGAATATTTCTTAGTGTATTATAGTAGCCCAACTACAGAGTGCCCAAAGGAATTCTCATTTATATAAACTTAGAGAGCTGTTATGGAGAAAGGGGTAATTTGACTTTGTTCCTTTTCACTCTTCTTTTTATTGTAGTTTTATGGAACCATATATATTCCCAAAGACAGAGAAAGATGTTCTGAACAGCCTAACTTATTAAGAGAATAAAGATTTAAAGGTTAGTCTTGAGGGTTATTATTACACTTCAGGTCAATGATACCTTATAACCTTTGCTGAATCTCTTGGGGATAGTGTCAGTGTCCAGGATACACAATTTGATTGTAGCTGAAAATCTCTGGAAGATCTGCTTCAGGGGTTAGGAACTTTGCAAAATAGCCCCCAAGCGAATATTCAGTAAAGTGACCAAAAACATTTGGAAAACTTTCAGTAATTCCCCACCTAGCTGTTTCTGGCTGTGTGATGACTTTAATTTAAAAGGGAACATGTCAGTAGGATTATTTTTTCTAAATGGGACACATATGTGTGTATGTGACACATACACACACACATATATGCACATACATAAACACATATAATGAAAACACAGCTGCTAGTCTGGGCCTGGGTTCTTTAATAGGATCCGTTTTGGAAGTAGCTGTTGATAAAAGTCATTTTATTACTTTTTTGAAAGATAGGTTTAATAAAAAGAAATGTTATTGTGGTTTTGATGAGCTTCTCTCTTTTGCACCAGGAAGTTAGAAAATAAACCATACTTTGTCTATCAACAACATGACTCTTCTTGTTAATTGAGAAGAGATGCCAGGGGACAACAACAAAATACGCTATTAAATCTTTACTGAATGGATTTTCACAGCTTTTCCATTGGAGCAGCTTATCCTGCTCAGTGTAAAAGGCCCCAGAATGGAAGCCATGAAAACTGTTTTGGAGAGCACAGCCTTTCTGATTCACCAGCTATATGAGCTTGCTGATCCTCAAGGGATTAGATGGCCTCTAAGACCCTTTCCAAAGCTCACTCCCTATGAGAATATTCTTTGATTTTTTTTCAAGTGCGCATCTAAAAGGACCCAAAGACATTGACTCCAAATCCACTGTCCTTGCTAATCCACAATCAAAAAGAGGGAGGGCATTAAAATACAACATAATGAAGTATTGTATTTCAGATCTTTTTTTTGCCTATGATTTAATTGGTAGAGGGAATTCCTTCTATCAATACAGACAAGCGCCTATTCTTCACTATATGCAATTAAAGACTAGCCTGGACACTGGGGGCTTAAGTGACATCATCATCATCGTTGCTAGCATATATTTTGCACCTGCTTTGTCCTAGGCACCATGTTAAACACTTTACAAATGTGATTTCATATAATCCTCATAATAACTCTGGGAAGTAGGTGCCAATATTGTCTCCCTTTTACAGTTGAGGAAACTGAGGAAGACAAAGGTCAAATGATTTGCTCAAGATCACACAGCAAGTATCTGAAGATATATTTGAATCCAGACCCAAAAACCTACCTACTGAGCCCTTTGCACAATATCACATACTCATTGTGCTTTAGAAACAGGACTTGAACTCAAGTCTTCCTAACTTTTAGTCTGGTTCCCTATCCTGCAGTCATGCTGTGCAGTCCCAAGGCTACTAAAAATAATGTCTAACATAACTTAAGATAAATAGTTTATGACTTTCTAAGAACTGTAATCCCAAACAAATTTATGTGAATTAAACTAGATCTTCTAGTGAATTTGGTAGACTTAAGATAAAGTTCTAAACTTTACAAACCTGCTCTATCTTTATCTTTGCTTAGTAAAATGATATTTGACTTTGGAGAGTAAACATGTTTTACTTACATTGGATTAGGAGTATCTAAACTGGTTTTGAGATTTCCTTCCAATAAAATAATAAAGATTCAATTCAGGAGGAAATGAGAAACTATGAAATTTCTCTATCATCGTCATCATCATTGTAACTAGTATTTTATAGTTCCTTAAAGTTTACAAAGCCCTTTAGAAGTGTTCTCAATCTATACCTCATTCAGAGGAATGGATATTACATAGGCTTTTTTTTTTTTAACAAATAAGGGAATTGAGTTTAAGAGAGATTAGGTGACTTCCTAGGGTTCCACAGCTGACATCTGAGGAAAAAAATAAACTCAAGTATCCTCTATGCAATCTTCCAGATGATGGAAGCAGATAGATCATGTTTCATAGCTATAAACATGTTTTGGATAAGTTAGCCAATGCCTCTTCTTACCTTTTGAAGAAAGACAATTGTGGTTAAGTTCTTTTAGTTTCAAAGGTTTCCTTGCTGGGATCACCTTAAAATAAAGAAAAAAATCAAGCCAAAATGTCCAAGAATGAAAATGATTAAACAAAATAGATCTTGTCAATAAAAGAGTATGTCAACAAGATAATGATTAAGATTTCTGAAGGCTCTGGGTGGCTAAGTGGGACAGTGAATAGAGCACTAGCCCTGGAGTCAGGAGGACCTGAGTTCAAATATGACCTCAGACACTTGACAAAAAACTAGCCACACAACCTTGGGTAAGTCTCTTAACCCCAATTGCCCTACCCTCCCCCTTCCAAAAAGCAAAAATTAAATTAAATTAAATTAAAAAAAAAGATTTCTGAAGGCTCTATTCATAAATTTACAAGCCAAAGATAATCAGTCTGTAGATCATAGGATCACAAATTTAGAGCTGGGAATGACCTCACAGATCAGCCAGTCCAAAGTTTCACATCTTATCCAATGATCAAATCAGCCATCTCTTTGTCATTAGCCACCATACTGACCACCAGATCTCTTAAGGCTGTGCCTTGGACAAAAATTCATTTGGCTTTAAAATTGACCTGGGGCTATAGTATCCTGATTCAGGAGTTAACCAGTACAAATGTTCTCAGTGCAAATGGCTCAGACCCCAAATCATTCTTCATATTGTATCTGACTTTCTACCTTCTTGCCATTTGCCCTCTTACAATGTTTTTACTTTCCCACTGCTTTCTACCTTTTGTCCTCAGAACAGGGATCAAATCAATACTACCATTGCTTCTGTAAAGGACATGTCAGCCAAAGACTCCCCAATCACTTCACTCACAGTCTTTCTAAAAATACTCTTCTCTAGCCAAGTCTTCCATAGATAAATAGATAGATAGATAGAGGTATGTATACATATATGCTTATATCTATACATACATTTGAGCAGGGTAGACTACACATATCTACCCTGCTCAAATGTAAGCTTCTCTTAGGCAAGGACTGTCTTATTTTTCTATTTATATCCCTAGCACTTAGTTTAGTGGTTAGTACATAATAATAAAAGCTTTTGAATTCATTTATGTTTTAGGGGTTTTTTTACTATGCAATACATATTATAATACATATATTATTTATGCTCAATTTATAATAAGTCAAGAAAGATGTGATCTTTCAGGAAAGAAGGGAGTGAGGAAAGAGAGAGGAAGGAAAAGAAGGAGGGAAATGGGTAAGGATAAGTAGAGTATGAAAAATGAGAGAAGGAAAGAAGGGAGAGAAAGAAAAAGGAAGAAAGAAGTAAGAAAGGAAAAAGAAGAGAGAAGTAGAATGGAAGGAATGGAAGGAGCAGAAAGAAAGGAAAGCAAAGAGGAACCAAGTGGGGAGGAGGGAAGGAAGGAAAGATGACAAGGAGACAAGCCTAGAATAATGTTGGACAAGCAGTACAGATTAAAAAAAAACCTTGTCGAATAAGTGAAAGAATGGATGAATAAAGATGAACTGATAGCTTGTTGTGTTGTTTTGCTCATCAAGGAGCCCTGAGAGGGAGGAATGTAGAGTTCAATTTCGATTTCCTAAGCCACAGTTTTCTAACTACAAGTTGAAACCTGGATGATTCATATTAAAAATCCACAGCCTGGGGGAAGGGTCATTCCTTCCTGAAGCAACTATTGCTGCAGTCACCTCAGCTGTTGAGGCTCAGCCTCAGCAGGAAACAGGAATGATTCTCTCTGTTTTTGGCATGAATTGCTAAGGCTAATTCCACAGCATGCACTGCTTCCTGCCTGTGGATACAAGGCGCCATTGCAAAGTGCCAAGGCTTTGACAATAGTTAATCACTTTAAAGAAGCAGGTGGCCCTTGCCACTACTACTTTTATTATTGTCTAAACCCTCCTGAATCCTTTGCCAAAAGGTTGGCTGTCAACTTTGGCTGAGTCCCCAAATTTAACCGACTTCATTTTTCCCCTTGTAAATCTGTTCAGTGCCCATCTTTTTTCATGCTGTTTCCATTGTCAGTGTCCAAGTGAATCTCTGAATGTGTGTTCAATTTCTCAAAGATGTGCTTCACTGCTTTTCTGGCTAGGACAGACTCAGCCTGGATGTCAGAAGTCCCTACTCAGTTCTCATGCATAAGTGAGGATCCCCATCAATCAATCAGTCAAGCAATATTTACTAAGCCCCTGCTATGAGCCAAGCACTGTGCTAGGCACTGAAGACAGACGTATAAAGGATCAAACAATTTCTTCTTATAAAGTGTTTGCATTTTGATGCTGGCTTCCTTTAAGTTTCACCTACAATTCTACCTTTTCCTGGATGGCTTTCCCAAATCTTTTTAATTCCAGTGCCTCCCTCTCTTAATTATTTTCAATTTATCCTGTTTGGAGTAATCATACAGGACAAACTCTCACATGGTGGACAGAAAAACTTTACAAGGATACTCTCAAGGACTCTCTTAAGAATTTTGGAAATGATTGTGTGACATGGAAGACACTGGCACAAGAATGCCCACCACAGCATGCCCTCATAAGAAAAGAAGCTATGCTCTATGAGGAAAGCAGAACTGAAGTAGTCCAAAAGAAACTCAAGATGTACAAATTTAGAGAATCCAGCACAAATGTTCACATGGACTATTTGTGTTGGACCTGTGATAGAGCATTATGAGTTCATATTGTCTCTAGAATAGTAATGTCATGTTGGCCCTCTTCAAGAATGGACAACAACCAACCATTTATTCTGTACATAGCTTGCTTTGTATATATTTGTTTAGATGTTGTCTCCTTCTTTAGACTGTAAGCTTCTTGAAGGCAGGGACTGTCTTTAGCAAAATATCACTCCTTTCGTATCTCCAGTGCTTAGGCTAGTGCCTTGCACAGAGTAGGCATTTAATAAATGTTTATTGATTGATAAATTTGAGAGGCACCAAGAACATATAAAAATATATACAGAAAAAACATAAAGTTAATAAAGGAAAATATTCACTAAATAGCTGAATACATGATAATTTTGGAAAGTGATCCAGCTTCCAGTGAATATGCCCAACTAACACTCAGAGCTGCTTTTTCTATATTATTTTTCTTCAAATAAAAATCAAATAAAAACATAGGCAAAGCAAAAGGAAATTCATACCTGGCTTACTTGGCTGCAGGAAATATTTTGATAAGGAAAAGGAATTCCATTTGATTCTTAAGGACTCTCAAATTTTTCTTTGTCATTTTAGGAATAAAGACCAGGTGAGTTCCAAAGAATAGCTAACACAGTTTTCCCACCCCCAACTCCCTCCATTAGTAGGGGAAGAAGGGGCCAACTTGTAATCCACATATCTCTATTGCTGAACTAAATTCATTGCCCTTGGTTGTAAAGGTCTAGACTGAAAACTTGCTATTGTAACCCATGTCTTTCTTCTGGTGGTTATTATGAACAGGCAGCCCAGTGTCTCCTTTAATTCTCTAGAGAAAAAAAATCACTTTTAGTGAGACACTCAGTTCTTGTTTGACATCAGCAGTGTTGTTGAAAACCGACTCCTCAAGGACTGATTAAGTGCTTTGGGGGTGAGTCTAAGACAAACTCCAATTCAGTTCATAAACACACATTTCCTCCTTCAATGTTGGAGAGGCCTTGGAGAAGCAGTACAAAGAGAGTGCTGGTTTGGTGCTGGCTTAACAAGTGGATTTCACTGTCAGTTAGACTGCTTCAATTTAGGAAGCACTTTCACTGATACCAATAATAATATCTCTCCTTCCCTCCCCCCAAAAAATGGTGTTTAATTTACAAGAAACATTTTTATTTGCTTTGTTCATTTCTTAGGATAATAGATTTAGATCTGGAGGGGACCTTGGAAGTAATTTGTTCCAATTTTCTCATTTTCTGATGAAATAATTTAGCCAAGTTTAAGAGCAGACTTACCCAAGTAAATAAAGGATCTAGGATCTGAATCTGACCCTAAAATTCCAAATACAGTGTTTTCTACTGTATCCCACTTTTCATTTTTTATAAAAATTAATTTGTTTGTTTTGAGACTGTTTTCCTGCTTCAGTCAGGCTAAACTTGAGGCAGACAGACATTCACAGGACTGATGGACATAGAAACTTTGATTCAATCTGTTTCTGCCCAAAGTCTCTCCATCTCTTGTTAAGCAGCCTAGTGCCCCCCCCACATTCCCAGATGCTCACTATGTTGGTACCCAACAGCGTAGAGTAGACAATCATATTGGATTTTTTCCTACTGCAGGTCAGAATTCCCAGGTTAAAGCAATCCTCCAGCTTCAGCCTTCTCCCCAGTGGCATAGAATACAGGTGTCCTCAACCATACCCAACATATCTCACTCTTTATTGATGTCATGAAAGTGTATTTGTTTAAAGATTCACTGTCCAGAGCACTGCTTGTAACCTGATTTGTTGATTTAGAAGTCTACCAGTTAGTCACTCAAGAAATATTGGGTTCTTTTTTTTAACATCTGAAACCCTCCACAAAACTGAAGTTTAAAAAAGCATCTAATATACTCTAAAATAATGTACACTTCAAAATGTATGATCTTTAACTAGATAACAAAATGAAAGTGCATGCAGTGGGTACAATATAAAGAGTCAGAAGAACCAGAGTCAGAGAATCTGAGTTTGAATCATGCATCTATCACTTTTTGTATATGTGACCTTGGGCAAGTCATGCTTAACATAATGCCTGGAACCATAGGAAGAGCTTAATAAATATTGATTGACTGATTGATTGATTAATAGACAACTTCTCTGAATCTCAGCTTCTCCATTTTTAAGTGAAGAAGTTGGACAAGATTGAAATCTAAGCTTGAAATCTATGATCCAGTTTAACATAGAAATATATTCTTTTATTACTGGTTCTGAATAAACATATGTATCATTTTCCTATTCTTCCTTCTTCTGTATTTATTTAGGCATTTAACAGGTTTCAGCATATAATCAGTAGGAAAGAGAGTGGGGCAGGTGAGCAAAGAGACAGAGAGATTTAAATAGACTAAAAACCTCAGGAATTTCCATGAGGACAAGATTAGCATAGGAAGGCTAATCTTGTCAATTAAGCACAGGTATATGGGCACTCTCAGCAAGTGTATACAATTGCTCTAGCTGTGATTTGAGCCTGCCTTATAACACATGCAACCTGATGTATTCTATAATAAAAACCTACCTGATTAGCAGACTGCAGTATTATGAGATTATAAACATGCTTAATGACAAATAGTTATCAATGAACCATCCCTTATTGTACTCCATCTCATGTCACATACCAGGCAGATATTTACTGCACCAGTCCTTCATCCTGATTACTTGGCAAGTCAAGCTGATTTTATCCATCGGAACCCCCAAATTATTATGGTGTAGGGGTCTAAAAGAGAGCTTGTAGAAACAGAAATGCCTAGGACAAGACTTCCAAGGATTGGTAATAGTCCCCTTTATATTATTAGAGTAGAATGTGTAACAGATGGAAGAAGTAGACAATCCCAGTCTGTTTACATCTTATTCTTTTCCTCATAGTCTATGTTCAAAAGACACAGACCTACTTTCTATTTCTTACTACTCCTCTGTCTCCCATTTCCTGGCATTTTCATTAGAAGTCCTCCAATCCTAGATCACTCTTCTTTCTTATCTTCACCTCAGGGCTTCCCTAACTTCCTTTAGGTCTCAGCTAAAGTCCTACCACCTGCAAGAGGCTTTTCACAATCCTCCTTAAACATAGTACCTTCTCTCTGAGATTATCTCCAGTTTATCTTGTAGATATCTTGTTTGTCTATTATCTCCCCATGTTATCTCCTCAATTAGATTCTGAGTTCCTCAAAAAGCATTTTTTGTCCTTTCTTTGTATCCCAGTACTTACCACAGTGCCTGGCATATAGTCGTTCCTAAATAAATGTTTATTGTCTGACTGAATGAGTAAGAAGAATTGGGCCATCTAAAACTGTCAACCCTTGTCTACAATTACTCGGAAAAGTCAAAACCCAGCAGGTCACCATGAAATCACAGAATAGCAGATCTCAGGGGACATTTAGTCTACCCTAAGTCTGGACAAGAGACCTTTATGACAACAGTATGATTCAATGGAAAGAGCACTGAATCCAAGAATCAGTGTGTTCAAATCCTTCCTCTGATCTTTATTACCTGTGAGGCACAGATAAAATTACTTAGCTTCCCTGTCTTTGTCTTTGAAATGAGCAAGTGAGAAAACACAGACTTTGAGATCCCTTCTACATTTATATTTATGAATATCCAATGGTGGTTTTCAAGCCTTTGTTCAAAGACCTTTAGCGAGAGAAACATCACAAAGTCAGGGGGCATCCCTTGCCAATTTTAAAAATATTTACCTCTAATTGCTAGCAAGTTTTTAAATAAATCATTTGAAATGTATTTCTCTTCAGGTTTTTACCCTTATAACTTCGAATTCTGTGCTCTGTGACCAATCAGAACAAGCCTAATCCACTTCTCATATGCTTTTCCTTCCAAAACATGACACCTATCGTGTCCCCCACAGTGTTCTCTGCTCTAAGCAAAAGTCCCAAGTTCTTTTAATTGATCCTCTATGTCAGTTTCTTCAGTCCCCCACCATTCTAACTAAAATCTTTTTGCCAATGTGTCCTGACTAGTTAATGTCCTTCCAGAAAAGTGGCTTCCAAAATGTAATAAAATATTCTTTATGAGTTCTGATCGAGGAAAAATACCGTAAAATTATCACATCTTTCATTACCTAGTCACCATCCTTTTCTTAATGAAGTCTGGGATAGCATTAGCTTTTCTGGGTGCATTATGACATTGTTAACTCATTTTGAATTTTCAGGACACTAAAACTCCCAGAATTTCTTCATATCACCTCGTGTTTCCTATGTAATACTTGTCAGTTTGACTTTTTAAATGCCATGGTAAAACTTTACATATAAATAAAACATAAACTTCACATAAAAATAAATTTCAATTTATTGGATAAACTCATTATTCTGGTCCATTGAGATCATTTGAACCCAAATTCTATCACCTAACATGCTACCAATCCCTTCTAGCTTCATGTAACATACAAATTATATGAGGACACTATATCTTCAAACATTAACAAAACTGTTTAAGAGAACATACCATAAAACTTTACTGCTTGGGATACTCCACTATTGAATGCCCTCTCATGTTTGTATTCAGTTAACCCATTACAAATCTACCTAACCCACACCATTCTATTTCTTTCAGAAGAATAGTGTGAGGTTTTTGTCTGTTTAAAAAATCAAATGCTTTGGCATCTTGGTTTTCTGTATTGACAAGATTCCCCTGATCTACCAGTCTGTGTGCCTGCTAAAAAAAGAAATTAGATTAGTGAAGCATGATCTGGTCTTGATGAAGATGAACAATCATACTCTTTATCGTTACCATTTTGTTTTCTGGAGATTCACTAACTATTCTCTTAATAATACACTCCAATATTATTTCAGGAATTGAATTCAAACACTTTGACCTATATTTTGCAGACTCCATTCTTTTTAGAAAATCATTACATCATATATATATATATATATATATATATATACACGATGTAATGATATATAATATCATATGTAATATTGTAATGGTAATCAATTTGTTTGATCAGATACTTACCCCTAAGTATCAGATCAAACAAATTGATTACCATTACATTCCACCCCTCTAGGATTCTTGGCCTTACAGTTTTAATTTAGACGGCCATGAATCCTGGATCCTGGAACAGACAGAGGCACTATACTTTGTAATCCTGCCAACTACGCCAAAATGTAAAGCCAATCAGCAGTAGATTCCTGAGAAAATGCTACTGTGAACCACCTTTAAGATTCAGATTACACAGTATTAGT
>CM053594.1:189141154-189156368 GCA_028646575.1 Pseudocheirus occidentalis
GTGGGATGCTGCAGCTTCCCCCCCCAGCTTTGGCTCACTGAAAGCGCACCCCAGGACCACCACTCAAGACCACGATCCAGATCCAGGCCGCTCAACGCAAGAGCCCTTGACCCCAATGGATTGCGTCAGCCCCCCTGCTATCTGCAGGCTGAGGGCTCTGAAGCAGCCCAGTGGAAGCCGCTGCGGCTCTCAGACGTTCCTGCTGCCAAGGCCGCCTCCCGCTGCCTCCTTGCCCTGGGAGCAGTTTGGCCTGACCAGCTCTTCTCCTCCCCAGTTAGCAAAATCCACCAACCTTTCTCTTAGCCTTTTTTTCTTCTGGCCTGATAGATGTGGTAACTGTGCCTCCAGTGCAGCCAATCTGCTCTCCTATAGCCTCGGCTCCCCGCCCGATGCCCCAGGGCCTGAGCCGGCAGCGTTTCTCCCTTGTGGAGAGGTTTGGAGCTTGAAAATCTGTTTTAGAGTCCCATTTTATGAGTTTTTTAGCGTGTTTTTGTGGGAGCTGTGGTGCTTTGCTGCTGCCATCTTGGCTCCACCCCCTCAGTGGCTTTTTCAATGAGATTTTTCACATTGCCTTCTATTTTTTCATTTGTTTGGCTCTATTTAATAGAATCTTGATTTCTCATAAAGTCATTAGCTTCCATCTGTGTCAGTCTAATTCTGAAGGAATTATTCTCTTTAGTGACATTTTGAGATTGTTTTCCCATCTGGCAAAATCAGCTTTTTAAGGCATTCTCTTCCTTGACTTTTTGGGCCTCTTTTGCCATTTGAGTTAGTCTATTTTTAAGGTGCTGTTTCTTTCAGTCTGGTTGTTGACTCTCTTTTCATGGTGTTCTTGCATCATTCTCATTTCTCTTTCCAATTTTTTCTCCACTTTTCTTTCTTGATTTTCAAAGCTTTTCTTGAGCTCCTCCATTACCAATTCATATTTTTATTGGAAGCTTTTGGTGGAGGAGTTCAGACTTCTTTGTCTTTCTCCTGTTCCATACTTTCATCTTTTTTGTCCCCAAAAAAGGAATCTAGGATTTGAGTACTGTGCTTGTTTTGCTTCCTCTGCTTGCTCTTGTTGCCACTAAATTAATTGACTTTTGAGCTCTTTGGCACAGGAGTATTCTGTTTCCAGAGAGGAGAGTTTTTTTATCCCAAGTTGCTGGGAGTTTTGCAGCTGCCAGAGCTATTAGTTGGGTGACTCTCTGCTGCCTCCAGAAGCTCTGGCTCACTGTTCACATACCACAAGACCACCATCCAAGATCATGATCCATATCCAGGCAGGTTAAAGCAAAAGTGATTACTTTCTGAATGGTTGCTTGGTCCCCCTATGATCTGCAGGCCAGGAACTCTGAAGCAGCTGCATGGAGGGGGCTGCATGGCAATGGCATGCCTGCTGCTCATCTCTCTGAGGGCAGGGGCTAGACTGCACTCTTCAGTCACCCTTCCCCACAGTTCCAAGAGTGTTCTACACTGACCTTTTACTTTGCCTTTGGCATTTATGGATTGATAATTCTGGAAACTGCCACAGCTGCTGGTGATTCACTGTCCTGAATACCACTCCAGCCACTGCTGGTCAGGACCACGTTGAGGCTAAAACCCCTGATTGAGGTGGGGCTCAGCTCAGTTCCCAGGATTCTGCAATGGACCCTTCCTGTCCACCTGCTGGGCTGCCTTCAGGGGGAGATTTATTTCTCTCTGTCACTTTGTGAGTTCTGTCCACTACAAAATTTTTAATAAAATGCTAGCAAGGATATTACAACACCATATCACAAAAATCATACACTACAACCTGGCATGGAACTCATGCCAGGAATAAAAGGCTGGTTCAACAATAAAAACTATCAAGATAATTGAACATATAAATAAAAATACCAACAAAACTATCTGATTATCTCAAAAGTTTTTCACAAAATGCAACACATTTCTGTTTTTAAAAAAATGACTTTAGAAAGCATAGGAATAAATTCAGCTTTCCTTGAAAACATAAGTAGCATCTATCTAAAACTATCAAAAGCATTTTCTGTAATGGGGATAAGCCAGAAGCCTTTCCAAAAAGATCAGGACTAAAGCAAGGGTGCCTCTTATAACCATGATAATTTTTTTCTTGAAATTCTGGCTAAGACAAGAAAGGACAATTGAAGGAATTAGAAAAGGCAATGCGGAAATAAAACTATTATTCTTTGAAGACAATATGATTGTATGCTTACAAAATTTTAGAGCATCAACTAAAAATCAAATTGAAATAATTAACAATTTCAGCAAAGTTGCATGGTATTAAATGAACCCATAAATAATCAGAGTTTCTATACATTACCAAGACAGTCCAGAAAGAAGAGAGAGGAACAAAGAAAATTCATTTAAAATAACTGCCAAGTACATAAAATATTTGGTCACCTACATGCCAAAACAAACCCAGGAGCTGTATGTACACATTTACAAAACACTTTTCACACAAATAAAGTCAGTTCTAAATAATTGGAGATATATCGATTGCTCATAAGTAGGCAAAGACAGCATAATTAAAATGACATTTCTACTTAAAGGAATTTACTCATTCAGTTCCATACCAATAAAATTACCCCCAAAATATAGCATAAAACTAAAAAAATAGAATAATTCATTTTAAAGAACAAGAATATCAAGGGAATCAATGGGAAAAAGTGAAGGAAGCTAGACTAGACTTAGCAGATCCTGAACTGTATTACAAAGAAGCCATCATCAAAACAGTCTGGTACTGGTTAACCGGTGAATCAGTAAAATAGATTGGGTACATAATACACAGTAGCTAATAACAAAAGATATTTAGTGTTAATCCAAGATATTGGGACAGAAACACCCTGTTTGACAAAAACTGTTGAGAAAACAGTTTGACAGAAACTAGGTATTGACCAGCATCTCACAATTTATACCAACCTAAGGTCAAAATGATCTTGATATAAAGAATAATGTCATAAGTAAATCATAAAAGCATGAACTATTTGATATGTCTATACATGGTAAGGGGATAGAAAAAGTTATCAGAAGAAGACTACATGAATCTCTTTGCTGACACTGAAAGAGGATTCTTTTGCTTTGTTCAGACTTGGATCTGGGTTGCAGACCTGGGCAACAGTCCTAGAACAAGGAGAAGCACTAGAAGAGCAGAATTTGTGGCAGAAATGGAGAGGAAACCCTCCTCATAGTTCCAGGGTACAAGTGAGTGCTTGTAGTCACTCACTGACCAGAGCACAGGCCAGGAGAGGAGAAAATACCTCTCCTTAAATCATACCACCTTAGAAGGATTAAAACTTACAGGTCCATAGAAGTTATCTCTGAAAAAAGCTGCACAAAAGCACTGAACCTTGGGATAATACACTTTCCACACTGGAAGCAGAGCCCTACCTTAACAAATAGTTTAAAAGTCAAGTAATTGACTGGGAAAATGATCAAATAGTCGGAGGTAGAGCTCAGACCATAGAATCTGACTTTGGTGACAAGGATGATCAAAATATAGAGAAGACAACAAAGTCAAAACTCCTACATCCAAAGCCTCCAAGAAAAATATGAATTGGCCTCTGGCCATGGAAGGTTCAAGAGGGATTTTAAAAATCAAGCAATAGAAATAGAAGGAAAAACAAGAAAAGGAATGAAAATGATGCAAGAAAATCATGAAAAGTGAGTCAACAGCTTACTAAGGGAGATCCAAAAAAATACTGAAGAAAATAACACCTTAAAAATAGATCAGAATAAATGACAAAAGTGATCCAAAATGGTAATGAGGAGAAGAATGCCTTAAAAATCAAAACTGGAAAAATGGAAGAGGAGGTCTAAAATCTTGCTGAAGAAAATAATTCTTAAAAATTAGAGAGGAGAAAATGGAAACTGACTCTATTAGAAATTGAGAACATATAGAACAAAACCAAAAGAATGAAAAAATAGAAGACAATGTGAAACATCTCATTGGAAAAACACCACTGACCAGTAAAACAGATCCAGGAGAGATCATTTTAAAATTATTTTACTACCTAAAAGCCATTATCTAAACTAGAACCTAGACATCATCTTCCAAGAAATAATCAAGGAAAACTTCCTTGATATTCTATAATCAGAGGGTAAAGCAGAAATAGAAAGAAGCTACTGAAGACCTTCTGAAAGAGATCCCAAAAGGAAAACTCCCAGGAAAATTATTTTTAATCTCCAGAGTTCCTAGTTCAAGGAGAAAATATTTCAAGCAACCAGAAAGAAACAATTCAAGTGCTGTAGAGCCACAATCAGGATGACACAAGATTTAGCAGCTTATATATTAAGGAACTGTAGGGCTTAGAATATAATATTCTGGAGATCAAAGGAGCTAGGATTAAGATCAAGAATCACCGATCCAGCAAAACTGAGTATGATCAAAGAGGGGGAAAATCTATATTCAGTGATGTAGAGGAATTTAATACATTCTTGAGAAGCTAGAGAAAAATACAAAAACTGACTTCCAAATAAAAGATTCAAGAGAAGCATAAAAAAGTAAACAGGGAAGAGAAATCATAAGGACCTTATTAAAGTCAAACAGCTTACATTCCTACATAGAAAGATATTTGTAACTCATGAGAACTTTCTCATTATTAGGGTAGTTAGAGGGAATATATATATAGACACAGAGCACAGGGTGAGTGGGATATGAAGGGATGGTATCTAAAAAATAAAAGTAAGGGGTGAGAGAGGAATGTATTGGGAGAAAGAGAAAGGGAGGGATAGAATGGGTTAAATTATTTCATATAAAATAGGCAAGAAAAAAATTTTACAGTGGAGAGGAAGTGAGGAGGTTGGAGGAGATAAGAGGGAATGAGTGAACCTTACTCTCTGGATTTGGCTTAAAAAAGGAATAGCATACCTACTGAATGGGGTATGGATATCTATCTTACCCTACAGGAAAGAAGGGGGGAAAGGAAGAAGAGGGGGTGTGATAATAGAAGGTATGGCAGATTGGGGAAGGGAGTAATTGAAAGCAAACACTTTTGAGGAGGAACAGTTTGAAAGGAGAGAATAGAATGAATGGGGGGTAGGATATGATGGAGGAATATATAGTTAGTTTTTCACAACATGACTATTATACAAATATTTTGCATGACTACACATGTACAACCAAGATCAAATTGCTTGTCCTCTCAATAAGAGTGGGTGTGCAGGGAGGAAGGGAGAGAATTTGGAACTCGATTTTTTTTAAATGAATGCTAAAAATTGTTTATACATGCAACTGGGAGATAAGATACACAGGCAATTGGGTATATAAATCTACCTTGCTTCATAGGAAAATAGAAGGAAAAGGGAATAAGAGAAAGGGGAAGGGAGATAGAAGGGAGGGCAGATTGGAGGAAAGGGTAATTGAAATGAGTACCATCATGGGGTTTGGAGGAGGGGATAGATGGTTAGAAAATGTAGAATGCAAAGTCTTGTGGAGGTGAACATTGAAAAGTAAAATAAACAAATAAATTCAAATGTGAATAAGAAGTCTAAAGAGTCAGGAATGAAAGCAAGGTCAAAAATGGCTATTTTCAGGGAACTGACAGTGTAATGGGGAAGACAATATGTGAATAACAATGCACAAATGATATGAATTAGATAAATTTGAGAAAATCAAAGAAAAGTAGACACTAATATAAAGGAGAATAAGGCAAGGGTTCTTATAAAAAATGGGATTTTAACTGGCACTTGAATGAAACCAGGGGAGCTAGAAAGCAGAGATGAGATTACCAAAGACATGAAGAAAAGCCTGTAAAAATACTCATGGTCTGAAAACAGAATGTGTTTTGAGAGGAATATCCAGGAGGCTATTGTCACTGGATGCTAGAGTACATGATGGGGAATAAGGTGAAGACTGGAAAGGCAGGAGCGGATGAGGTTGGCAAGGACTTAGAATACCGAATGGAGGATTTTCTATTTTATCCTGAAGGTGATAGGAAGCCACTAGAATTTATTGAATCTGGGATTGATGAGATCAAACTTATATTAAACTTATGCTTTGGGAAGATCACTTTGACAACCAAGTAGAGAATGAACTGAGGTGGAAAGAGACATGAGACAGCACATTATTGCACTAGTCCAAGAATGAGGTGATGAAGGCCTGAACCATTATTAGATGATAGTGTCCCAGGAGAGAAAGGAGGATCATTAAGAGATGTTACAAAGTTAAACAGAAATTGGCAACAGATTTGGATATGGGAAATGAGAAAGACTAAGAGGTCAGGGATGACACGTAGGTTGCAAGTCTAGGTGACTGGAAGGATGGTAATGCCTTCAGTGGTAATGGGGAAATAAAGAAAGGAGAGGATTTGGGGGAAAGAATAGTGAGTTCCGTTTTGGAAATCTTGAGTTTAAGGTGATTACAGAACAATCAGTTTGAAGTGTGTAATGTATTGTTGAAGATACATCTGGAAGCTAGGAGAGAGTTTAGGGATGGATAAGTAGATTTGAGAATCTGGGGAACATGGGATAGATAGCATCCCTTGTACATTGTAGACAGATTTGCTTTGGCAAGGAGAAGGGCCACCTTGATGTAAAACAAGGAAACAGAGAAGAGTAGTAGAAGATGTATGAGTTATATATGATGAAAAGGAAAGGAGAAGAGGGTTTTCTGAGAAAATGATTTTTTTTCAGTGAAACATTAGGCAAAGTTCTCAACTCAGATGGTGGGGAAGGGGCTTTGGGGAGGTTTGGGGCAGGATATAAGAATTTGGAAAAGATAATGATGTGAATGGGACCATGAGTCAGTTAAGGAAATGCAAAAAGATTGCTTTGTCACAGTTGGGATTATATAGTGTAATTTCTAATGGACACTATCACATGGTTCCATGATTTTCTTCAGTTTAGTTCAGTAGCATGTTAGAAAGAATAAAGGCAGCAGATGGTGGAAGTGATCCCAAAGGTGATAGTTGGCAGGGCAAGATCTTCAATAAGCTAAGTGTTCAAAGGTCCTTAAGAAGTGTAGAGTGTAACTCCAAACCAGGGAGAAAGAACTAAGGGTTGAAGAGATTAGAGGTCACAGTGAGGATCCATGGTGACCCTGGCAGCTTTTTGTGACTTGAGGTAGTGATACTTTCACACTTAGCTGCATTGGATTTGATGTTTAGCACATTCCTGTGGTATCTCTCATGCAAATAGAAGCTGCTCTAGGCTGTCTTCTTCCTGAGGGCCTAAAGTAGGAATCAAATGACTAGCAAGTCTCTATTTAATCAATTCTAATTATCCACTGCTTTTCTGCTCTGTTCCTCTTCCTCCTCAAGCTCCAGATAAACTGGCTGCCTCATCTCAATACCCTCTGGCATATAGTAGGTTTGTGAAAGGATGACAGTAACTTCAGTATTTTTCGTATTCTAAATGTCACTTCTTGTCACAGGGGTTTATCAGAAGGCACTCCTCAATATATCAAAAGATTGATCAATCACAACCAAGGACTGTAGTGAGCTTATAAGGTGATGAATATAACATAACAAAATCAAATTAGGTATTAATTCCAATTGCAACATTTTTAAAAATAGCTCAAATTATATTCCTCACACCAAGGCATTTTATAAATGAGTTTGTATATATACTTAAGTATGTATGCACACACACATATATAACAATTAGAAAGGTGACCTTTTAAAGTATATGTGTATATTTGCACTCTCATATATGCATAAAAAAGCTTAGGAATCACGCAAGGATTTATAAGATGAATGTGAAACTATTCTCCATTTGATCATTTGTGAAATTTCCAGGGTGAGTACAAAGCACTAGATTAGGCATTAGAAATACACATTTGAATAAGACAAGGTCTCTGCCCTCATTTGGCACAAAAGAAGGTAACAAAAGAAGAAAGGAATACATATACACACATAAAACAACTATACTATATATTAGAACAGGGTAACTGCCTGCTTTGAGTTCTCAACTAAGCTTAGATAAAGCACCCATATTATGAAAATGCTAATATGAAAGAAAATACCAAAGTTCAACTGTAACAATGACATTGTCATTGCCCTTTTTGTTGCCTCCCTTTGGCATTTTGTTCCTTGCCATTTTAGCTTTCCTTTTTTCTTTTTTTTCCCCCTAAAGTGTGTTGTTATCTTTCAAGTACATTTCTAAACATCCCCTTCAGTGAAACAGGTGGCTACCTCTACATACTCCTGCCACTAGAGGTGGTTGTAAAATCAACAAAGATGACTAGCTAAAAAAAAAAAATTCAGTGTGGCCCATCCTACTTAAGAAGCGACTATTGTTGTAGAATACCAGAAGATTGGTGAAGAATCAACATAGTATTTACCTGTATACACATATACATGTGTGTATTTGTGACACATTTTTATTCCATACTAAATGCTTCCAGGCTTTAAGAATTTTTAAGTATAAACTCCTAAATGATGCCATGAATGAATAAGTAAATGATTTTCCCAGTACAGTAACATGATTTTTTAAATCCAAACTTATATTGATTTTTAACCTAGGTACCATTTAGCAATGAGAATACCCCCTCCTAACTCTTCCCTCAATTCACTGTAAGCTTCTTTGAGGGCAGAGACTATCTTTTTCCTCTTTTTATATTTTTAGCACTTAGCACTGTGCCTGACACAAAAATAAGAGCTTAATAAATGGCTCTCGATTAATTTTAACCACAACAACAACAACAATAAAAAGCATAGTCATACAAAATATATATTTTGGCCATGTGTGACAGTATATGTCTCATCCCACATCTATAATCTATTAAAATGAGAGAGCATACTACACCAGCTATCTCCTGCCATTAAGATTAATTACTTTTGGGGTGGCTAGGTGGCGCAGTGAGTAGAGCACCGGCCCTGGAGTCAGGAGTACCTGAGTTCGAATCCGGCCTCAGACGCTTAACACAAAAAAACTAGCTGTGTGACCTTGGGCAAGTCACTTAACCCCAACTGCCCTCCAAAAAAAAAAAAGCAAAAAAGATTAATTACTTTTAATCCTGTCTTCCTCTGTTACTGAGGTCATTCTGTAAACTGCTTCCTTAATTGTGCTTTCTTCCCTCTGCATGCCTTCATACATTTCTTCCCAAATTCATATGGGATTTAAGGTAACATGTGGTACTGTAGGCTGCTAGGTGGCACAATGGATAAATTACCAGGCCCAGAGTCATCTTCCTGAGTTCAAATCTGGCCTCAGACACTTACTAGCTGTGTGACATTGGGCAAGTCACTTAACCTTGTTAGCCTCAGTTTCCTCATTTGTAAAATGATCTGGAGAAGAAATGGAAAACCCCTTCAGTACCTTTGCTGAGAAAACTCCAAATGGGGTCACAAAGAGTTAGACACAACTGAAAAATGACTGAACAAATACAGTATTGTATCCTATTCTTCAAAAGATGTAGAACGATTCCAGTTTCACTGGGGGCACTTGATGCTCCTCAGATGAAAGTAAACTATAAATGGCTTCATATTAGTTGCTATTTCCATGAGATCTGTTGGCCTTTGTTAACAGTTAGTGATAAAGATTTGGGAAATTTTTACAAAAATCACCAGGGAGCTAGTGTTTATTTGACTTCTCTATGCCACTTGGAGTGTTCAGCATATGCAGCCTTGCACTTGTCTCATTGCAAAATAAATAAATAAATGTCACTGGTTACTTTAAAAGGTCACCTTTCTAATTGGTATAATAAAGCCCAGCTGGTGGGCTCAGTACAGGAATGACTCAGGACTAGCACAGCAGGGGCAAATTGAAGGGTGTATGTCGTGTGTGGGAACTCAAAACTGGTTTTAGCCTGTGCCCTTTATCCCCTCCATTCCATTACTAACAAAGTCACCTATGTCTACTTTTCTTAAAGGTAAAACATCTAATCTTCAAGGATTTTTTTTTCTTGCCAGAACTCATGTTCCCTTTTGCTAAGTAAAGACGGGAGGATTTATGATGATGAATACAAAAATGAAGTAATTAATTCTTGAACGCAAATTTCCCTCTCCATTAATAGATGTCCCCTTTAGCAACAAGAAGAAATAATAAGGGAGCATTAGCTTCAAGATAACTTCAGTGCATTGGCACTGCCAGTCACTGAAAACTTATCTATCATTTCCAGCACTCTCCATGAATACTCCTTCTGCTCTGTGTTTAGAATAATAAAGTCATGTTGCTGAGTAAATGTTAACTTGGTCTCAGAGAAAAATAATAAATATGAGTTTACTGCAATGTGGAATTCTCCATTTTCCTTCTTGACATTTCAGAAAATCCACTGTGAGGAGATATTTTCCAAAGCGAGTATGTTGCTTAATTGTATATGTTTTTAGTAAGTAATCTTAAGTAATCAAAGTGAGCTCATAATACCATTATCAGGAATAGGATAACAAGATCCTGGCTTTAGAACTGTATATTTTCCTCAGAGGCCATTAAGATGAACCACTTCATTTTACAGATGAAAACGCTAAGCCACAGAGAGGTCTTGAATGAATTAAATTAGTAAACTCCAGTGATGTCATAAACCAGGCAAGTAAAGCTGGAACATTTAATCAACATCGACAATGCACCAGGACAGTATTATGAACTTACTTTATGCAATTAATTCTTTAATTTTTGTTGTGAGACATTAAGAACTGTAGCTATTTCAATCTCATAGACAACATGTTATGGTCCTAGGCTCCTGTAAGTCTAAATCTAAGCAGCTACTCTACAATAGTGAGACAAGACTGATGAACCGCCTTTCTGTTTGGGTCTTTCAGAAAAGTATCATTTCAATCACAAAGTATAGACAACATGATGAAATTTGACCTAGAGAAGATCTAACTTTATTTTACAACAAAATAAATAATTAGAACTAGTATCAACATTGTTGCTTATGATGAAATTGTAAATTGTTATTCTTTAATCTGAAAGTTGCAATGATCCACTTAAAGTTACATGATCTCATATGAAAATCTGTCTTTTGGTAGACTACAAACTTGATAAAGAACAATATTATTGTATTTCCCTCAGTGCTAAGCTCCATAGTCTCCATGAAGTGAATGTGTAAATATTTTATGAGTAAAAGAGACTTAATATTAAAGGTTTAAAGCCTTAAAAACATCATATCACATAGAATAAAAGCTTCTGACCTGATGGGAACATAATCCTAAATATTTCTTCTTTCTGTTATGGCAAGAAAATATTATTTAAGAGGGACATTCCATGTAAGTTTTCAGTTCAATCTGATTCTAAACATTTCATGAACTGAAATTCCCCCATTGGGGGAAAAAAAGTATTTCTACATATCAAAAAAAGACATCTATTAAATTATCCATATTTTAAGAAGAGTTAGATTAATCATTTGTTTCATAAGAATTTGAAATTCCCCTAATTAAATTGTTGGGGAGCTAAAGTGGTACAAACCCTTTTGCCAGTGGCTAAATTAAATGATGCAGTGCTGGCCTACCCAACTCTATCCTTTTAAAGAACTTCCTCAATCCTTCAGAAACAATACATTCTACTATTGCCAGCATGTGAATAATAGAAATCACGAGAGTTTAGACAAATACTTGATGTTATTTCCAGGAGCAACCTTCCATTCTGCTGAATAATTGGCCTCCTGAGCTGTAGCAATTATCCTATTGAAAAGGAATTAGAATGATTGGGTGACTAGGAAGACAGCTGATTAGTACCTTTCCATAAACCCCCTCGATTGCATACATGAAAGAAAGAATTATGTGCCAGATATAGAGTAGCTATTGATAAAAATTATAGGAAAAGACAAAACTGGCTAGGTTCAAAAAAATTATTAACATTGAAGAACTCTAATCTCAAAAGGTCTTATTCAGCATCCCTCCCCCATTGTCACTGGCACCCCTGAAACAGGGCAATAAGCAAAATCAACATTTTATGCATAGGTCCCAGCTATAGTGTAAACCTCCTGATGCTCTTGTGACTATATAAGGATATCTCCCACTTAATCATTCAGCAAGATGTGGCAGGAACTGATTCTGCTCAGCAATGTGAAGGAAAGAAGTACAAATGAGAAACTGGGGTGCCCGGTTGTGTCAGGCTGGAAGGTAAGGCAGCTTAAACCCAGGTAAAGGGCAAGGTCTCTTCTTAACAAGTTACTTTGGCAAGGATTCAGTGCGGTCAACTCTATGTGCTGCATCCTAAGGAGACTGGAGACACCTTTTAGCCTATCCTCAAGATTCTCTTCAGCAAATGGGAAGGAATCAGAAGATGACAAAAAGACAAGAAAAAGACTTAAAGAATGAAGATGTCATGAGAAAAGGAATCAGTGCATACAATGTTTACCTTTTATGTATGGAAAATTTAAAACCTATGTCTAAGATTGTTACTAGTAGCTCATAAGAAAGATTGGGGTACACCTGAGTATGATATGACTTTGAAAGGTAAATCCATTCAAGAACAGCTAAAAGAATACTTATTCTATATAAAGGAGGTACAAGAGGAAGAATAAATACAGAGGAATTAGATGGGGGAAAGGTACTTTTACTTCTGGCAACCCATTTTCATCAGAAATGGGTTTAAGATGGGAATATATCTATATATCTAGAAGAGTTGTAAAGTCTTCTAAATGTATAAAAGAAATAAAAGCTCTAAGGAAAAAGGGGAGGGGAAGATAAAGAAAGGATCTTTGAAGGGGATGATGAGGGAATAGGTTAAAAGGGGGATACAGAAGGATCTTAGATTTAGGGGAATGGGCAGGTAAGGGAGGGGTTGCTGGAGTGGGAGTAGATTAAGTAATAGGAGGGCAAGATAGCAGGTCTAAGTAGAGGAGTTAGGAGAAATAGGAAAAATGAGAAGTGCACAAACATAAAAAAGGAGTAGAATCTCTTATGGAAAATATGTTTATATATGTATATGTGTATATATATATATATATATATGTATACATGTATGTACATATCAAACCTATATATAAATATGTTCATGCTCAATTGTAGCCATGGGGTAGTGCGTTGGGGGGAGGAAAGAGGAAAAAGGAACAAAGTAAAAAGTATGCAGCAGAGAAATAAAGAAAATCCACAAGGAAGCAAAGATAGACAGCTTTCAACTTAATGCATGGTACTTAATATATAACCTTTCTTGAAATGATAAGTTATTCTCATATATTTTCAATCCTCTCCCATGGTTTTCTGTTCATATGGTATGGTTTTTTTTTCCTTTTTTCATTTTATATTTAAGTTTATAATGCTTCTTTTTCTTTTCTTATTATGTATTTAAAATTTAGTACATGTCCAAAGTTAAAAAAAATTGAAGACAAAAAATCAGTAAAAGCCCTGCTAACAAAAGCAAAGGAAAAAAGGATCATAAAAGCAAAAGCAGGACTCAGTAAATCTTAAAGTCGATACAAAGCTTTCTTAGCTAATATTATAATATGAAATTAATGAGAGACAAAACCAAGAGGTCATTGAAAAACAAGAAGAATCATCAAAAATGTTTTTAGAAGAGGAATACATTCACAAGTGAATAACTTAGCAACAAATTTAAGTCAGAAATTAGTGTTAGCAATGCAGAATTTAAAAATCTATTAGCAGATTAGGAAATTTCTTAATCCATGATGGATAATCTCTCAAAAGAAGTGAAAGAGATATTTAACAGATTAGGACCAAAAATAATGAAATGGAGGAAAAGTTCACATTTGAAAGGTATGAAGCAACATCAAAAAATCCTCAAAAGTTTTTATAAGTCAAAGTGACTAAACTTAAAGTTATGTTGAAAAATAAGTTGAAGTTCATAAGTCTCCCATAGGAAAATTAAAAAAAACCTGGGTACTATAATTTAAGAATCAGTATACTTTTGAATGTAATAACTTCTTCATGTAGACAACAAAGCTTTAATAAAGAAAAAAACACAGATAAATAAAAATGTTTCAAAAATCCAGACACACAGTGATTAAATTTAACAATATCAATGATAGACAAGTTTTACATGAGACTGATTTTCACATAAGAATGAGAGAAAATTCTAATAATAACTCAGAATTATTTGATAGTCCAGAGACACCATAGAAGGGAATGGATTTGCATGTTTAAAAAGCAAACAAAAACTAAGCTAAACTAAAACTAAGGAACTGTAGTGGCCACCCAAAATGACACATGCTGAAAATCCATGCCTAATCATAAAAAAGACAAATGTTCAAAGGAAAGAAGACAACTGATGTTTTTGTGCAAAAAAGAAATAGACAAATATAGGTAGAATATTCAAACAACCAAAATCCTAGAAACACAAGAAAAGTAAATAAGTATTAATATCCAGAAAATCCATAAAAAATCAAATCAAGTATCTTATGTTTGTAAGTTTTGGGGTGTGAGAGAAAAATAAAGAAACAGATTGAGACTGAAATTGAATCTAAGAGACAAAGAAATATAGTCATCTTTGAAGTAAAAGACCAAAGAGAGATCATCAAGAAATATATTTTTAAATACAAAAGGTGATAGAGATTTTTAAAACTAAAAGAAACAAGAGAAAGAAAGATCAATAAAATTAACTGATGCACCCGTGATTAAATCACTCAGAATTCCACTCTCCAGATGAATACTCATAAAGGTGTTGATTCCTATTGTCTCTTGAAAAGAAGACACACTGGGGATTGGTGAGGGGGCGGAGCCAAGATGGCTGCTTAGAAGCACCAAGGTCCCGCAGCTCCCACACAGCCACCCTAAACACTCATAAAATTATGAGCCCAGACAAAGTCTAGGACTCTCAGACTCACACAAAAATACAGAAAATACATCTCTCGCTGAAGGCAGCTCAGCAGCAGGGGCTCATGGCCGGGAGCAGAGGCTGGCCCAGCCTGAAGCCAAGACTGCAGCCAGGCGCAGGGTAGTTGGAAGGAACTGAGCTGAGATGAACGAAGCCGCTCCACAGCCAGTCTTCAGAGGTTCTACAGCCTCCAGCACCTCCACATCTACCAAGGTGTGAGAAATGGGATGGGAGAGGGGCAGCTCCAGAGACCGGCCCAACCCAAAACCACAGCCGCAGCCAGGCCAGGCCCCAGGGAGGCCAGGAGGAGTGAGCCTCCCAAGCCACAGCTTGAGTCTACTTCAGAGGTGATCTAAAGCACCTGCCTGAGGGGATCTTAAAATCCCCAGAGACTGTTAGAGAAAGTGAAACTTTGAAAATTAATTTGGGGGAAGAAAGCAGTTCGGCCAATCTGCCCCCGGGGCAAGGAAGCACTGGGGGAAGGGAACTGCTGGAACCAGCTGCCCCCACCAGGCTGCTTCAGAGCCCCTGGCTTGCAGACTTTGCAGGGGGGCTGAATCACTTGATCAGGGCCAAGTGCTCT
>CM053594.1:189156868-189171919 GCA_028646575.1 Pseudocheirus occidentalis
TTTTAGGTCTGTGAAACTCAGCTTCCAGGGGGGAAAGCTCTGTCCTAAATTGCTTGGGTTTTCACAGCTGCTAGAGCTATTAGAGGGGTGCTGCAGCTCCCACCAACTTTGGCTTGCTGAAAGTGTACCCCGGGACCACCACACAAGACCACAATCTGGATGCAGGCCGCTCAATGCAAGAGCCCTTGGCCCTGATTAATTGTCTTAGCCCTCCTCAGGCCAGGAGCTCTGAAGCAGCCCAGTGGAGCAGTTGTTGGTTGTAGCAGATCCTTCCCTTCCCTGCCCTGGGGCTAGATTGGCCAAACTGCTTTTTCTCCCTCAAATTTAGCTTGAAAGCTTCACTTTCCCTGACCTTTCTCTAATCCTTCTTTTTCCTGGCTTTATAGATGTGGAGATTGCTTCAGGTGTTGTAGATCTGCTCTCAGGGGTAGAATCGCTAGGGCTGGGCTCCTCCAGACTGCCCTGGGGCCTGGCTGAGGTTTCAGTTTTGGGCTGGGCTGGCCTCAGCTCTCAGCCTGCCATGATGAGCCCCTCCTGCCAAGCTGCCTTCAGCAAAGAGATGTGTTTTCTGTATTTTTGTGAGATTGGGAGTCCTAAAATTTGTTTAGAGTCATATTTTATGGGTATTTAGGGTGTCTGTGTGGGAGCTGCGAAACTTTGCTGCTCCTACCATGTGTTTTTGTTTTATTTGAGAATATACCTGTATTGGTGGGGTAGAAAATAACCTTATTTTCTTCTTCTCTTAATTAGCTCCTCCCAGTCCTGGTCTCTGGAAGTCTGCTGATGAAATGACTTCACCACCACAAGAAATAGCAATTGTTTTCTGTTCTGGCCAGAAACTTTGGGGATCTTCCTTTCCCAGACTGATATATTTGTGATGGTAATTAGACCATCTTTTGCTTCAGTCCTTAGCTAACACTTAGTCATTGAATGGTCATCTCAGACAAACTGAGGTCTAGAAGGACCTTCATTTAGAAAGGTCAAGTGCAACCACTGCATCCTGGGCCATCACAGTCATCTTGACTTTTATTTTGCTACGGTACTTCAATATCTTGGGAGGAGAGAATGAGGTTGAAAACTTTGCAACTTTGCTTCACTTAATTTTTTTAATTGTTACAATTAATATTATAAACAGACAAAAATTTAAAGATTTACTTGATTAAGAGGCAGCTATGTGGCAGAATGGATAGAGGGTAGGATTTCAAAGTCAGAAAGATCTGAGTACAAATGTACTTTCAGACATGTATAAACTTTGTGATAATGGGCAAATAGCATTATGCTCTGTCTTCCTCAATTCCCTTATCTTTAAAATGAGGATATTAATAACACAAGTACTATTATGAGGATAAAAATAACATGTCAGTAAAGCCCCTTGCAAACCTTAACATACTGCATAAACACTAGTGATAATGAGGAGGAGGAGAAGAAGGAGAAGGGGGATACAATTTATGTTTATACATACCTAGTCATAATTATTTCTTTTTATCCACGGATTTATTTTTAACTATTAGGAATTATCACAATAGTCACAATTGTTCCAACCTGTTTTCCAAGCTTAAAGATAATGTTCAAATTCCTGATAGTCAGGAGTGAAATCCATGGTCTGGATTTCAAATCACTGCAGTTTAGAGGATTTGCATTTTTTTTATTAAAGTAAAAATCTTTCCCAAACCTTAAAACTCTAGCATATAAGCACCATAGGCATTATTGAATCAATGTGCTATAACTAATGCATGGAAGAGATATCTTTCTGTCAAGTTGAGACTTGATTACTGAGTAAGTGCTGTTAGAAGGGCCATATGTTCTATTCACAAGATGGCTTAGCTCTCCCCAGGCATCTCTTGAGTGTGCCATGGGTTGGCAGTTTTTCCAACTCAAATGATAAATTGATGGAAATCAAAGTATATTGTCTATAGCTCCTGCCCCATGTTGCCTACGTGGCTAAATAATTTGTGAATAACTTGATTAAACTCCCTTATTTATGTTGAAAATAAATTACATGAGAGTAAAGTGTCCACTTCCCCTAGGTTTATTATCTACTTGCTAACTTGGAATTGGTGATTAAAAGGATAGAATGGTTGTAGGTTACACTAACAACCTGAACTCATTTTCAAGGAAGCTGACATCATCACAGAAATACTTGTAGACTATTTGAGGAACAACCACCACCACCACCAACATTATAGCTTTCTGTGACATATCAGACCCATCCTCTTGCAATAAATTCTGATATGATAGTGAAATTCTGTATTTAAAATAAGTGTCCCAGATTCCTACCGATAGACTGGAAGTGAGAGTTCCTAAAATATATTTGCCAAATTATCTGAGATGAGTCATCATATAAAAGAGAGACATGGTACTGAGAAGAAGAGGGCAAAGAGTCTTTTGAATTCATAGAAGTAATGGATAACTTGAGAAAAAAAATCCTGTATCTCAAGTTTCATGGGGTCTTATCATTAAAATTTCTGAAGATTTCAACAGTGTTCCACAAACAGATCTGGTATAAAGCAATGGCTTTCCTTTTCAGTGTTTTCAGAACAGAAATTTAATGTTCCTAATAGCATTCAAGAGTATTGAATAATGACATTCGGTTGATACTACCATTTTACACAGAGGAGAAACTTAAGCCACAGAATAAAGTAACCTTCTTGGTAAGACAATATCCCAACCACTTTGGGACTTAGCAAGACTCCTGCTCAAGAAAGGCTGCAGATCAAGAGTCCTGAAAACTTTGTAGGTCTCTGTTAGTGAAAAGAAAAATTCTTAAGAGCCATGGAATTCTCCTCTCTCCTCAATATTTTTTAAGAATTTTAGGATAAAGAAAGAAAAAGGAAATGGGCAAAAAGATAAATAGATTCTACAATCTTAGTTTCTTTATTTTAAGCATACAACATATTATATGCACTTCATATTTATCTGTTTAAGAAAATAACTTAATTTCTTGCCTACTAACCAAGAACATTGGAATACCTAGCACGTAGTTAACTGTAAATGTTTATTTACTTTCTTGATTGATTGGAATATCCCTGTCACATCAAAAATAGGATAACAATTGGTTTGATTAACCATTACTCTTATAATTCCCTGGAGTCAGATATACATGGGCGGTTTAGCTAAGAATTGCTGCAAGGAAGAAGGTGGAATGAGAATGTGGAGTAAGGAGTCAGCAAGGTATGGTAGAAAGAACTCTTGCCTGCTCATGAATATGTAGTTGTAGGTTCTAGACATAGCTTTGTTATCATTTGGGTGACCCTAATTATGTCTAACATTTTTGGATTTCCTCATTTGTAAAACAAGCATAATATCTGCAGAACCCCCATCAGAGTTATTCTGATGATAAAAGGGAAGTAACAAAATCTCAGTTGTTTCCTTATCCATAAACTAGGATTAAAAACAATGTTTTCCACACAGGGTTGTGGGTGGGATCAAATGAGATAATAACTATAAATTATTTCAAAGACCTTAAAGTGCTATACCAATGTAAGCTATTCAAATGAATGAATATATGGGAAAGAGTTTTGAAAATTATAAAGTCATTAAATAAATCCATAGTATTAATGAGGATTATTATTATTCATTGGGATTGCAACCTACAGTTTAAGAACCACTGAGAGGACAAAGAGCACCAAGCACAGAACCCTATGGGGCACCTACGGTTAGAAGGACTGATCTAGATCAGGATTCAGCAAAAGAGACTGAGAAGAAACACTGAGTGAGTAGGAGGAGACCTAGGAGAGAATGGTGGCCCAAAAACCTAGAGAGGAGAAGAGAGCATCAAAGAAGATAGGTGATTGATAGTGTCAAAGGCTACAGACAAATTGAAGAGCATGAAGATTGAGAAAAGTTCATGGGACTTGGCAATAAGGAGATCATTGGTAACTTTGAAGAAGATCAATTTCAATGGAATGATGAGGTCAGAAGTCAAATCCAAAATGATAAAAAAAAGAGAGAGGAGAAAGTGGAGGCATCTTTTATAGATAGCCTTTTCAAGTTTAGTCACAAAGGCAGAAGAAAAAGAGGATGATAGCATGGATGGAAGGTTAAAATGAAGGGCATTTTTAAGAATGGAGGAGATACAGATGTGTTAATAAATAGTAGTAAATTAGCTAGTCAATAGGGAGAGATCAAAAATAAGTGATGGAATGGGAGTATCAAAGGGTGCAAACTGTTAGAAGATAAAGCATTACTTGAGAAGGTAGAGGTTAACCTTAGTAAAGAATAAGGTGAATTCATCACTCTAGCACCTAGTGAATTTTTATCTTTCCCCTACAATTCTAATAATAGTTCCTTATACATTATCTACAAATTGAAAAACGTTTCCCTCACAACATACTTTATACTCCCTTGATGCCAATTTTACTCACATTGTTCCAAACCTATCAAGTTTTTTCACCATATCTGTGCCTGTTTCACACATTCCTGTGTTGTTGTTTAAGCTTCTTCCAAGAAACTTCACTGTCTCCTTTATTGGGCTAGCAGCCATTATAGCAGCAATTAGATTGAAAGGGGCTCTACTGAAATGCTCTACTGAAAAGATACTAGAAACCTATCAATTACAAGTTCTGTTACTCTGCCCAATTACTTTAGGTAGAAAACCTGGCCTCTGTGCACTTTAATTCAGCTGACTAGCAATTATTAAGCAATGACTTTATGCCAGGCATCATGAGGATATCCAGCTTCTGGAACTGGAGCAAAAGAAAATGTACAGAGAAAAGATAATTGAAGTTATGAGGTTTGATGACACCACCAAGAAGAATAGTATGGAAAAAGATGAGAAATGGGACCAGAACAAAGTCTTGGGGATATACTTATACATAAGGACTACAACAAGTATGATGATCCAAAAAAAGAAACTGAGAATAGGTGACTTGGAAGGTAGAAGGAGAGTCTGGAGAGAGAAGCAAACCCAAATCCCAAGGGCAAGGGAATATCAAAGAGCAGGGCATGTTCAAGGTAAAGAACGTTGCTAATAGGAATAAATGGATAAAGGCTTAACAATGGACATTGTATTTAGCAACATAGAGATCACTGGTGTGAACTGTGTCCCAGTTACAGTTGAACAGCAAGGTTGAAAATAATATTGCAAGAGGTTGAGATATTTGTGAGAAGTGAGGAACTGGAGACAATTAGTGTAGTCAGCTTTTTCTGGAGGCTGGCTTACAAAAAAAGGAAAGATGTTGGAAGGTGGCTTGAGGGAAATTATTTCTGTTGTTCTGTTATTCTTTTTCTTAGGAATGAGGAAAGTCTGAGTATGTCAGTTAGTAGGGACAGTGAATAAATAAAGATTAAAAAAGAGAAATTGGAGGGAATGGAATCAAAGAGTTCAAGTGGAAGTGATAGCGTAATATAGTCCATTTCTTCTTCCAAAACTATTACAAGGGAGCAGAGATAATTCACACTATACTCTAAGAAGGTCAAAGACAAAAAAATCTATATTTATATCAAGATAGTAATAGTAATACTTTTTTGTGACAGAAATATTCTAGTACGCTCATCCAGCTCTTTATCCTAGAAGATCCCTCAGCCACTGAAACCCTCTCATATTGGGAGATCCCTCCATCCTGCAGGTCAGTCTTCTGATTGGTCTTTTCCATGTTCAGTCTGTCATTCTTCTCAGGGCTTCAAACCTGACTCTCCAGACATCATTCTTCATTATCTCCTTCCTTCCCCCACTTTGTCTTTCATGCATTCTTTTCCCTAATAGAATGTAAGCTTTGTGAAGACAGGACCATTTTTCTTTTTTTTTTCTATTCATATTGCCATTACTTAGAAGAGTGCCTAGCATATAATAAACAATAATATTAGTTAACTGATTAGTAAGGAAGTGGAAACCAGTTGAGTCACCTTTTTATTGTGGAGGGGCTAAACATGTTTTGGTATATGAATATAATGAAATTAAATATATTAACATAAAAAATACAGAGAAAAATGGAAAGACTTGGATGAAATAAGTAGTAAAATGAGCAGAATGAGGAAAATAATATACACCATGAATATAACAATATAAATGAAAAGCTCAATAAAGCAAAACTGAAACTGTGTGATCTAATTTTGACCAGAGAAGAAATGAGGAAATTAAGGGCACTTTACTCTTTTTTAGGAGAGGTGAGAAACTGTGGCTGTGGAATGTCAGGTGGCCTCTTAGCACAGTGACTGTGTTTAAATATTTGTTCCCTTGTTGCAAGAGAAGGCTAAATATGGCTAAGGTAAGGCAAGAAAGAGAATCAAGGATGTATATTTAGAAAGTATTATGATATAAAATGCAAGGCATCAATAAAACAATTAGATCAAAGAAAAGAACTAATATGTTTCCCATTTTAAACATAAAGAGACTGAGATTTGGGAGATTTAGAAACTTTATGTTACTAGTCCAAGGTCATATATCTAGAAAATGGCAGCTATTGGATTCTACTCCACAGTGTTTTCCCACATGAAATTTCTCTATTATTTGCAAGGGGGGAAAAGATTGAAGAGAAACTATTATATCATGGTATCTGACTAAAGTAAATTCATGATTTGACTTGAAAAAATCAGAACCAAATAGAATTTTGTATAGATTTTTGCATCATAGCTTACATGTAAAATCAACATGCTTATCACTCAAAATTTCTATTTAAAGTGTTTCAGTATCTTATTTTTTTTCCTGAATGGCAAAGAAACATAATTTCTAGGAAGAGTCATGAACATTTTAGACTAGGACTTTCTGACTCCAAGGCACTACTTTTATTGAAACCACTAACAGATCTGGAATCAGAAAGACCTCAATTCAATTTATGCCTCAGACACTTATGTAAGCCTGTGCAAGTCACTTAACCCCATTTGCCCCATTTGCCTCAGTCTTGTTGACTGTAAAACAAGAATAATTAATAGCACCTACCTCACCTGGTTGTTGGGAAGATGAAATGAAATCAATACTTAATGCCTAGCACCTAGTAAACACTATATAAATGTGAATTGTTGCTGTCATTGTTAATACACAGAACAACCTCTCAAATTAAATAAATTATTTTAAGGAGACATTACCTCAAACAATAATACTAAACATCAAGACTGATAGAACATAAGCAAAACAATAGTCAAAAGATATATTTATAGTCTGAATGTTCTATTAATGAGAGAAAAAGGAAATTAAATGAGTTGAATCTGCAATTTAAAACATTAGAAAAAGAACAAAGTAGTAATTAAAGAAAAAAGCAGAAGGGAGATGACTAAGTAGAGGGAATAAATTTTCAAAATTGAAAATAGAAAATGATGACATGAATAAAATTGAGCTTTTTAAAAAGACCAATGAAATTGATAAGAAAATAGCTAATTTAATCAAAAGAAAAAATCACAAATTATCAAAAATAAAAAATGAGAACTGGAATTAAAAGTACAAGTAGAAGGTTCATTATTTGCAAGATAATAGTAACTCTTTTTTCCAAGATTACTACAAAAGAAAATAAGAGAATTATTAGCTGTGTCCTTAAACATATAGTTTAGTTTAAAATTGAGACTTTAAAAGAAATGGGTAAAGAATATCTGTGATGTAAGATTGGAGTAATCAGAGAAATTTCAAAGCATTTTTTAAAAAATAGTGTGCTGCCCATTATTTTCTATGTGGTAAACATGCCCATGCTCCCCAAAGACAATGAAAAACATAAAAATATAGGTCAATGCCATTAAAATTCACTGACTTGATAAAAAAAGCTTTCATAAAATAAAGCATTCATATATGATATAAATGCATTGAAAAATAGAATAAAATGAATGGTCTCTGAATACTATAGATAGAATATACTCAAAAACAGGAACAAATATGTACAATGAGATGGACATGAAAGCTGCTTGCCAAAAATCAGATGCAAGAGGCAGCTTTTATTATTTCTCTTTGACTCTAATTATTTCTCTTATTTCTTTTATTATTTCTCTTTTCTCTTTCAAAGATTTTCTGGAGATAAAGTTTGCAAAACAAATGAAAAGCATAAACCATGGTAATAAAATGAAGAAGAGAAAACATCTCATTTAAAGATGACAATCTTATAGATATTTAAAAAAACCTAAAATTTAATACAATTAAGATTTAAAAATAACTTCAATATGATAACTCAAACAGTAACAAAATCATTTGCATTTCTCTATTATATGAGCAGAAAAAAGAGAAAAGAATTAAGGAAGAGAAATGACATTTTTTTCTATCTACAAAATTATTACTTATTAACCGACTAAGAGATACACAAAATCTCTTTAAAAAGATGTACTTTAAATGGTGCAACCACAGAAAATAAACGGAAAAATGTAAAGAATACCTCTAAAGATGCTTAGGTTGAGATAATATGCCCAAATTTCAATATTTCCAAAAGTAATTTATACACTTTATTCAATATCAATAAAATTGCACAATTGGTTATGTTATAGAACTAAATATATAGGCTATATTTGAGAAATATGACTATCAAGAGAGGCAGAGGAAAAGAGAAAAGAGATTCACCCAGCAAGAATAGGGTCACTTGTAGCAATGTGAATTAGGGTCACTTGTGTTTACTATTCTATTTTAATAGATTAGATTTTTTTTTAATCTTTCCCCTTCCTCACCTACCCCAGATGAATGCGATATAGGGATCATTTTCTGTTTTCCTTCCATATTGTGCCCCTTACCTCTTTTCATGATTTCATTTATGATACCTAGTTTCATGATATAATTATCTATCTCCACTTATCCCCTTCATACATATTCACATTCACACATGTATGCTTCAGGCATCTCATTTAGATTTATTCCCATGCTTAGAGATCACTTCCTCAAATTTCTAACTTTTATGTTCTTTGTGACTCTAAATCAGGACTTCAAAGCTACAATAATCTTATTAGCTCTTAATAACATACAGCCATTGAGTTATTATTTACTTATTACTTGTTTCTGCAGTCTTGTTTAGAGAAATATTTTACTTTTTCCTTCTTACTCAGTTTGGGATTATTTATAAAAAAACAAATGAAATTTTTGGAAGTAATTTCAGAATGTTTTCTTCAAGCTAAACTTTGCAGGATAGGCAATTTTATTATAAAATATATACACTTTTCTTGTATTTTGCTTTGCAGGCTCTCCCTTCTTTTCTCATCCTCCCTGAGCAATCTTTTGTGACACCTTTTCCCCCTTAGTTATATATTTCATTGACAGTATTTTTATGATATTTCTCTTTGGTTATTCTTATGACTAATGTGCTTTTATAGTCATGTATTTTTAAATGACTTTTCTTTATCCTTTAGATGACCTACATTTCTATTTTTTTAATTTTTAGATGACCTACATTTCTTTTTTTTTAATTTTTCTTTTTTCCATGCTTCACAGTCATATTGTACCACTGAAGAAATTGATGATAAAAAACATGGTACCAGTTATTTCATGTGCATTTCCTTCTCCTTTGTTAAATAAATTATAAGTGGTCAAAAGGAAAACAGAGTGTTTGAAAAATAATGAGGGAAGGAGAAGAAAAACGGAGAACAAAGGAAGGGAAAAGGAAAGTATCAGGACGGAAGAGCAGAGAAAAGGCTGAGGGGGTGGGGTAATATTAGGCCTTTGCTACTTGGCCTGACTCCAGGCCAGTATAAACCTATGAGGGAAAGAGAACCAGAGATTTCCTGGGCCATTAACTTAGAAGAGACAAGGCCCTCAGTGCAACCCAGAAACAACTTTCTTGTCAATCAGCAGGGAAGAAAAAGCCAAGAATTCAACTCCAGAACCAAATTTCTAAAACTCTAAATATTGCTTCAAGTCAAACGAGGTCATACACAGTTAATCATATTGACTCTTAGAGTTTATAGACTATAAAGTCTACAGAGTCAATTTTTGTTTTGCTTTCTTGTTATTGTTCTGTTTCTTTTCTTTGTTTACATTTGGAATTCCATCAGCAAGGAGACTGTTTGCAACAATGGGAAACAATGAGTGAATATAAAGCCACCTCCCTTAATCCCATCTACATGGAATCATGAATTTTCTACGCCATTCAATAAATGAGAAGCTACACTTCAATCCTGTGGACAATTGGAGAATGTTCCAGAACTGACAAAAGTTGAGTAGTAGAAAATATAGGTTATATTGCTCATCTTCCCATGCAAAGAACCAGAAGTTAATATTTGCCAAATGCAATGATATCAAATGTGAGAGCCAGTTATTAGTTATGAATTATGAAGAAAAGTAGGGAACTGGGGATAGCCTATAACAGTCTTCCAGTTAGTGAATTGAAGATAATCATCATCATGCCCATCACATTATCAAGTATAAGATGTTCTGAGGACACTGCCTAAAACCTTCTGAAGCTGCTATTTAATAAGATGAGGAGAATCAACTTGTTTACTAATAGAAATACTCATAGCACAATTATTGTAACTACACAGCACTTTCATGTGAAGTCCATGATATGTGGACTTTTCCTATAGACTAAAACTCCAGTGGACACCACAGCCCTTGCCAATCACACAACGATGGGCTCTTAGTACCTTTGGGAGGCCTATAAAAGAAACAACAGGGTCTCAAAGAAAAAGCTCAATGAGTCCCAATGTAGACTTCTGTAGTCACGGCAACAAGGAGGCTTGCCAAGGCTTTGCATTCACAGAGCAGGCAATTAGGAGAGATCATACCTCAAATTTTAAACTGTTGTATTTCATAAATACTCTGCATTGCTAAATCCTCCACAAATCAGTTTCTCCAATTTCTGCAAATATTTCCACCCTTTGGTGCCAATTTGTTTTTTAATAACCTCGTTCCTGTCACAGTGGGCCACCTGTCGCAGAGCGGAACATGATTGCAATACATTTACATGAAATGGTGATAATATATATGCTCCTTTCTCTCACATTGTAAATGAAATGTCAGAGTTTCACCTTGATTTCCCCCCTTTCTCTCAAAGAGAATTAGTCTTAACAATGTACAATTTGACTCAATGCATGAATCAGTGCCACACAAGTCCTTGTTGTAATTGGCACCACTGTAAATTCTTCAAAGTGATCTGAAAATTAATATTTAAAGGGTGAAATAACCACAAAAAATTCCTTTGGAGCTGTTACATCAAGTTTGCTTTTGTGTTTGATTTCTAAACGTTAATGCCATCCTGTGAATCCTAGAGCTCCGCTTGCCTGTGTCAATTCTTTTCTACCCTTTTCAACTTTCTCCCCTAGCTGTACCTTTTTCATTCCAAATTTTAACTATTCTCCTAAATTGATAGAGTGGGAATTTTTAATCTGAATTCCTCTTACTTCCTTTCTTTCTGCACCCATCATGCACATCCCCCATCCTGTCTCCAGGTGCACTATACATTGGGGATCTTCAGAAGAGTAAAAGAAGAGCTAGAAAGAAAAACTTTTGGATGCGAGTTAAAACCAGTAAGAGATGAGGACAGAAGGTAGAACAGAGTCTTTTCATCTGGAATGAAAGCAGGTTCAAAGGGCACAAAACTGATCAGAAGTTCTTGCCTTAAGACTTTTTGCCACACCTTCATATGTAAACTGGCCTGTATTCCTTTTCTCTACCCAATAATTTAAAAGTCTGTGGAAAATAGGGACCAGATTTAGTAGGAAAATCATTACTTAGCTCTCAACCTCAGAGTAAATGGAGAAGGAAGAAAATGATGATTGATTATGGTGATGATGATGATAATGATATGCTAGGATTAAGTTCAGAAAGTGAATACATGAGAGAATTAACAATTATGAATTGAAGCAAAGTTTATTAGAAGGTTGCGCAGTAGCAGATATCACTCAATATCCCTTCTTACTAGTAAATGCAACAATAGGAAAAAAAGTAGAAAATTTGCAGTGAAACAAAAAAGCATTACCACAGACCCCATGGTAATTCCGGATTATTGGAAACATGGTCTAAGCCATGTCAGTAAAATAACTGGAGAATACATGGCACTTAGGAGTCATAATTTACAGGTATGTGGCTCAAAAATCCATCAGACAGAGAGGCCTTTATACCCTGAAAGAGTGCAGAATAGAAAAATATTAATAGTGTCATCAAGTGATCTATGGATAAAGAGGGACTTGGGTTAAATTCCACCTTCTATAATTACTACTTGCATGACTTTGGGCAACTCACTTAACCTCCATTGCATTAACTTTTCTTATCTTCAATATCATGGAGTTGGACTATGTGATCTCTGAGGTTTTTTCACCTCTAGATCTATGATTCAGTGATTCAGTGGTCCTACAGGAGTTCCTCTTTTGTAACATTATGTCAAGGAGAGGCAGATGTATATGAGGAATTTTTCAGAAGAGGGACATGACATCTTACTTCTAGGAAAAGGCAATAGGAAACAACGGAAACTAAAAATTGGTAAATGATTTTGTTGTTTTTTGTCCTTCATTCTTGAAGAGGACCAATGACATAAGGAGGGTGATGTCTTGACTCACAAGTTAATTAGATTTAAGTGAGGCAAGGCTGTACAAAGTCATAACTTACAGAGAAAATCAGAAACTCAGAAAAATAACTATTTGACTCACATATAGGTAGTTAATCACATTAGCTAAATAATCTAACAGATGTCTTTCATAGTCATGATCATACCTTATTCATATAAAACACTTAATAAATATTTTCTGGCTTAAATGTAATGCTTGTACTTTGTACCCTTTCCAGGGCCTATACACCATCAATAGTGTTTTGCAAACAGTACTTAATACATGTTTAATGAATAAACTGCCTGATGCATATTTGATGAATGAAATATTTTTGGGGGGGGAAGTAAAAGTTGTTAATATAGTGATTGTTTTGTAAAATTTGGCAGTGAATTTGCTGACCTCCTTTTTTACTTTCCCTTCCATGTACACAAAGGCCATTCAAAATTCTTCTAACTTCAGGATACCAATACAACTCCTTCTATTGTCACTCTAATAGATAATCTCACCTCCTAGTTTACTAAAATGATTGAGGCTATCTGATAATGATAATCTCAATTCACCACTTTCATGAACCTAGTCATTTCTCTTCCCATATATCTATCTTTTGCTCCTTCCCTGCAGTCCTAGAGGAAGAGATGGTCCCACTAGTATGTGATAAACTTTCCATTAATACCCTCAGTCATTTCCTGGCAACTCAGGTGTTCTTTTTGTTATTGTTTGCTTGTGTTTTTTTTTAGCAAAGAAATTTTTTTAATCAAGTTGATAGCAAAACAGAAATTATAGAAGGTATACATGAGAATATATATTATATATGTTAATATGTAATATATATGCATATATACTAGGCAATATAGATTAGGAGTTCTCCCACTGAGACTGAGGTAACCAAGTTTAGCCAAGAGAGATAGAGGGTACTATTCCCTGTCCCATCCCCATCTAGTGCATCTTAAAATTTTCCGAAAAATGTCCCAAAAGACTCCCAAAAAGTCTTCCCTTATTCATACCACACTGTTCTCTTTCTTTCTTTCTTTCTTCTTCTTCTTCTTCTTCTTCTTCTTCTTCTTCTTCTTCTTCTTCTTCTTCTGCTTCTTCTTCTTCTTCTTCTTCTTCTTCTTCTTCTTCTTCTTCTTCTTCTTCTTCTTCTTCTTCTTCTTCTTCTTCTTCTTTTCTCTCTCTGTCTCCCTCTGCGTGTCTCTGTCTCTCTGTCTCTCTCTCAGCACATACCTGACAGGATAGTTGGTAGGATCAAATGAGATAACATTAACAAAGTGTTTAATATCATGCCTGCTAAATAGTAAGTACTTAATAAATGTTTCTTTCCTCTTTCTATCCCTTCCTTCCTTCCTTCCTTCTTTCCTTCCTTCCTTCCTTCCTTCCTTCCTTCCTTCCTTCCTTCTTTCCTTCCTTCCTTCCTTCCTTCCTTCCTTCCTTCTTTCCCTCAACTTCACCACCAAATTTTACAAAACAATAACCATATTACAATTTCTACTTTCCCCAAAATCATTACTTTATTCATCACATATGCATCAGGCAGTTTATTAAGCATTTATTTATTAAACATGTATTATGTACTATTTACAAAACACCATTGATGGTTTATAAGCCCTGGAAACCCCCCCTGCCCCCACACCCCCTGCACCTTACACTTTGCTTTCCCACATAGCTCTGATGTTTGTCTGAAGCTATAATCCTTTCACCTGGTCTTTCATTGTAGCCTATGCCTAATCTCCAAATTCTCCATTACCCTTAATTTGATCCAGCCATTCATTGTACCTTCTCTATCTCCCTGGCTACTTCCCACCCTTGATCATATCTGAACCTTATTCTCCTTTGGTCATGTAGTCCAGGTCACCAGAATTCTTGGTCCTTTTCTAATAGCTCCCAGTCACCCCAGACTACTGACCCATCCCATTCAGGTCTTCCCTAGATCCCTTTTCCCAGTCAAGTGAGACTACTTCCCACAGTCTTTCTGTATATAAAATCTAGCTTGCCTCCATTAAGATGCGCAGATTCATTCTGACCTACTTGTCAATGTAAAGCCAATGATCAGTAGATTCCTGAGAGAATGCTATTGTGAACAGCTTTTAAGATTCAGATTATACAGTATTAGTGAACACTCCGTTTATTCCATTACAAAATCAAGATTCAGTACAAAATTCATAGTATCAGCAATTCACAATATTATATACAATATTTAGAACAAGCAAAGTACAGAAAGGAACAAGGAACAAGAGAAGAATCACTTGGTTTCCCTAAGTGGGGAACCAGCTTCCCATTTTTAGATTCAATCAATCCAGCTAAAGATTCAATCAATCAGTTGACAAAAGGAATGACCTAGTTTCCCTAAGAGGGAGTTGATTCAATCAACAATTCACAATATACTGATCTTCCACTCATGGGGCACCCATTAACTTTAGTTTCCAAATAAAGTTCTTAGACAACCACACAATCCTTTCACCCCTTGATTTCCAACAAACTTCAGTTTAGTCCAAGGGGAGACCTTTTCTTCATTTTAACTCTGGGTAGTCTCTCTGATTCCCTGGATCCTCTTCCCTGGTCCCAGCTCCCTCCTGAGTCTGTCAAACAATCACCTAGACTCAGGAGCAGAAAGCTGACAGGTTCTCATCCAGTCCTCAGGGATGAACAGCTCCCAGGTCGTTGTCCTCTGCAAACATC
>CM053594.1:189172419-189184356 GCA_028646575.1 Pseudocheirus occidentalis
AAGAATTCACTGATCACCTCTTGAAAAAGATCCCCAAAAGAAAACTCCTAGGAATGTTATAGCCAGGTTCCGGAGTTCCCAGATCAAGGAACAAATATTACAAGCTGCAAAGAAGAAACAATTTGAATGCTGCGGAAACACAATCAGGATAACCCAGGATCTAGAAGCTTCTACATTAAGGGACCAAAGGTCCTGGAACATGATATTCTGGAGATCAAGGGAGCTGGGATTAAAACCAAGAATCATCTACCCAGAAAAACTGAGTATAATGTTTCAGGGGAAAATATGGTCATTCAATGAGATGGAGGACTTCTAAGCATTCTTGAGGAAAAAACCAGAATTGAACAGAAAATTTGACATGCAAACACAAGAAGCATGAGAAGGTAAACATAGAAAAGAAATCATAAGGAGCTTATTAAAGTTGAACTATTTACATGCCAACATGGAAAAATGAGAATTGTTAACTTGTAACACTCTTCTCAGTATGAGGATAGGTGAAGGGAATATAAATATATATATATATATGTGTGTGTATATGTGTGTATGTATGTATGTATATGTGGAGTGAATATATTCATATGAATACATGTATGAGTGCAGGTATTTATTATTGGAGTACCTGAAAGTGTATGTAGACAGAAGGCAAAGGATCAATTGAATAGGAAGGGACTGTATTTTAAAAGGTATAATTAAGAGGTGGGAGAGGAATAGAATGAGAGGAGACAGGGAGAGACAGAAGGGGTTAATCATCTCATATAGAAGAGGTAAGGGATAACTGCTACAATGGAGAGTAAGAACAGGAAGGCAAAAGGGAATGGGTCACCCTTGTTCTCATTGAATTTGGCTTAGAGAAGGAACGACATACACTCTAAAGTGAGTATCTTGCCCTACAGGAGAATATGGGGGATGGGGATGAGATGGGGAGTATGGATGGGAGGGGAGAGTGGCGGGAGAGGGATGTTAGAAGCACACACTTCAGTAAAGGGACAGGGACAAAGCAGAGAACAGAACAAAGTAGGGAGGGTGGTATAGGAAATGTAGTCAGTGTTACACAATATGTTCGTTGTGGAGATGTTCTGTGTAAATACAAATGTTTCTATATTGAATTACCTGACTTTCCAGTGGAGGTGAATCACAAAGGAGGAATGGAAAGAATGTAGAATTTAGAATTCTAAAATCAAATTTTATATATATATATATATATATATATATATATAAAATGCTGCGGCAACACAATCAGGATAACCCAGGATCTGGAAGCTTCTATGTTAAGGGACCAAAGGTCCTGGAACATGATATTCCAGACTGGTGGATGGAGTATACAATGGGATTGCTATTTTGGGGTGGTAGGTAGGAAAAAGACAGGGAGGAATTTGTAACTCAAAATTTTGTGGAAATCAAGGATGTAAACCAAAAAATAAAAAACAAAAATTTAAAAATAAAAAAAATACTAACCACTTCACAGAGTTGTTATGAATAACAAATAATACAAATATCAAGTGATTTGCAAACCTCAAAGCATTCTGTATACATGAACTATAATTATTCTCATAGTAGAGAGAAGTCAATATATACTTAAGACTTAGAGTTTGTATACATACATAAATTAACCTGAAAACAGCCTCTCCATCATCACTAAGCAAAATGGATTGCTTCATCATCCCCTTTGATACACAGTCCTCACAGGACTTGCTGCTTTTTTAATACTTCTTTTTCTTTTCAAGTGTTACAATTTTAACATTCTTTCAAATCTGTATGAATTCTTAGAGTAGGTAGCTTTCCCTAGATTCATTACTTCCTTAAAATGGCTAACACTCCAAACTCATATTTGGGAAGGTGCAATATTGCTAGAACTTCCAACTAACTCCCCCCACCCCAGTATAATTGAGTATAACATTCTAACCTTATAGTCAAATGGTACCTTCCACCCCTACAACTGATTTAGGATGGGAAAACAATTGTAACATGTATAAAGTTTTAATAAGATATCTCTAGCCATTCTGAATACCTCCCAGTTATAAAGTAAGAGGTTATGTCACTTGGTTTCCTACATTTATTCATTCAACATTGTACTAGTATTTACTATGTATAAGTATTCACTATATACATTTTCCATTATATCACCATGGAAGTAATTGCAATTTACAGCCAACATCTGTTTCAGAGGAGTAATAAACGGAAAAAATTTATGAAGAACTTGATAAAATCCTCCAAATTAAATCAATATATTCAATAAACATTAATGAGTTGAGTAGTGCAAGGAGGTCATGGGAGAAGATTGTGTGTGTGTGTGTGTGTGTGTGTGTGTGCAGTCATGTTCATGAAAATATAGTTAAGCAGCAAAAAATGAAAGAGGTCAAGGGTTTTCCAAATATGTAGAATTCATATAGCATGAATACCTTTTTGAAGACATGCAGCATAGTGCACCAAATTAAGCCAACAACAATGAAATGGCAAAACTATAATGTTTTATTGATAAATTAATATGGTGATAATGACTTTACAAAGTCAGCCAGGGTGAGAAACGTGAGGAGAACTGCTTATCTTATTAGACCTAGATCGTTGGCAGAAACGATGAGGGAGAGTTCTGTGCACTGACATACGCAATCTTCATATTATCTATGCCTTCTCACTCTCCCTCACTTCTGATAAACAATTAGCTGCCAAATCTTGTAGTTGTTTTTTTCCTTGTTCCACAGCATTTCTTGCATCCATATCCTTCTCTACACCAACACAGGCCCTACTGAGGTCCATTTGTTCAGTAACACAACTAGTAAAAGCTATAACCAGCAACCTAATTCATATCTTTTGATTCTAAATTTAATACTCTGAATCACAAAATCTCAAAATGGGAAAACACTTCAGAGACAATTTAATTCAACCCATATTTGAACAAGAATTCTCTTGATAACATCCTCAAGTAATGGTTATGGAACTTCCACTGGTTTATCCTCCAATAACAGGGAAATTATTACCACCTAAGGCAATTCATTCTATTTCTAGATAAAAGTAGTGAGGGGGCAGGGGGTAAGAATGATGTTTAGGAGATCCTAGAGGTTCCCAAGGTGGGGACTTAAATTCATTGCTTAACCAACACTATCTATCCCAGTGTACATAGTTCCCATCCCCTCGACCACTTGCAGTAACACAGAAATAAGGGGATGTTCTCTCAGGGGGAGGAATATGGCAGAAGACTGCCCCTGATTCTCAGTTCCCAACCTAGAGCCCGGGTTAAAAGGAAGGTCTGTCATTACTTAGTGCTTCAAAATCATGACAGGGGTTCATCAGTTTACTTCATAGTCATGAAAACCAATGATTAGAGATGTGAAGAAAATTACTCTGACTAACCTAGTGAATCCAAGATAAACCAAGAAGTACTTAGTTTCATGACAGCCGTTTCAGGGTTCCTAACTTCATAAACATATAGTATCATGATGATTTGGGATTAAAGGTCTCTGGGCAATTCCTGTTAATAGATAAAAATTTTTCAGGATAATCAAGATTTTCTTTGTTATCTGGGAACCACCTACCTTCCTCCTACCCAATCATCCTTGCATCTCTGACCTAGTCTCTTCTAAACATGGGAGTGATATATGTGTGTTGTAGTAAACCCACATCTTTTCCAGCTTATAGATGATTTAGGTTTAAGTCCACTTCTTCTACTTTGAAAGCAAAAGGTCTTTTATCACACTTTTAAAAAGCACCTATTCACTCATGACTTAAGGTTCTTTCTCAAAAGCCCTGTATATTCATCTAATCCAATGTACACAGAGAGTCAGAGAATGATGTTGGCCAAGGGAGGCAAATGTAGCATATACTGCTCATAACTTACACCTAGATTTTCTGATTTTAAATCCAGCTGTCTAGATACTAAACTACGCTAGTGAAATAATCTTGTTAGTGAACTAACTTGGCTTGTTAGTTAAGCTATCTTAGACATGAATGTGGGCTCAGGCTTGACTTAAGATCTTTAATTCCCAGGGCCCAAATGACCATTTTCTTTGAGACAGCCATCTGTTGGTCTTAAGGTACCTACCAGAAGAGTAAAAGTTGTGCTCATAATCTATTCACCTTGCCATCACCACAATTTAATACTTCTAATCATTCACCTTGGCTACTGGATTAGCCTCCTAACTAGTATCCCTGCCTCCAGAGAGGTAGTCTCTACCTGCTCTAGTCCATCTTCTATGTAGTTGCTAAATTGGTGTTCCTAAAAGCATATGGTCTGACCATATCACTCCCTTAACTGAGAAGCTTTCATGACTTCCTATTCCCTCTAAGATGGAATCTTCATAATGTGACCCCAACCTATCATTCCAGAATGATTTTATAATACTTCTCCTTCTATACTCCATGCTCCAAACTGGTTCATTTTCTGTTTTCTGAACATAATATTCTCTCTCTCCCACCTTTGTGCATTTGGACAGATTATCTGTCTCTCATACCTGGAACACTCTCCTTACTTCTTCCATATCTGAGAATTTCAAGATTTATTCAAGGCTTAACTCAAATTTTACATTCTACATTTTCTCATCTCCCTACCAAATGTTATTACTTAATCCCTTCCAAAATTACTTCATATTTACTATGTCTATTTTTATATTTACTTATCTATGTATATCACCATATATATCACCATCTTATATTCCATAGATGTGTCAAATGAAATTTTGTTAATGAAGTCAGATGAATAAATCATTCCACCAAAGGGGGATGGGCAGAAGAAGGAACTTCTAATCCCCTAAATGAGTAGTTCTCCCAGTTATTTTCTCCAAATTAAATGTAAAACCTTTGAAGACACTTTTTTAAACATCCCCAGTGCCTAGCAGAGTACTTAGAAAATTGCTGTTGTTCACTAATGCAATGTTGGTGGAGTTGTGAACTGATCCAAACATTCTGGAGAGCAATTTGGAATGGTGCCTAAAGGGCTATAAAAATAAGCATTCACTTTGACCCAGCAATACCACTTCTAAGACTGTATCCCAAAGATCATAAAAATAAGAAAAGGATCCACAAGTACAAAACTGTTTATAGCAGCTCATTTTGTGATAGCCAAGAATTGGAAACTGAGGAGATGCCCATCAACTGGGGAATGACTGAACAAGTTTGGTGTATGGATGTAATGGAATGCTCTAAGAAATAATGAGCAGACAGACTTCAGAAAAATCTGGAAAGATGTATGAAAACTAATGTTTACATTAAATGTTTACATTAAACTAATGTTTAAATTAGAAACGAGAGAACATTGTACACAGTAACAGCCACATTGTACGATGACTAACTTTGATAGACTGAGCTCTTCTCAGCAATGCAAGGATCTAAGACAACTCCAAAAGACTCATGATGGAAAATGCTATCACATCCAGAGAAAGAGCTATGGAGCCTGAAAGCAAATCAAAGTATCCTATTTGCTCTTTTTTGTTTTGCTTGTTTTTTCTTTCTTATGGTTTTTCCCATTCATTGTAATTCTTTACAATATGATTAATGTGAAAATATGTTTAATAGGATTGTGTATGTAGAGCCTTTATCAAATTTCATGCCATCTTGGGAATAGGGAAGAGAGGGAGGCAGAGAAATTTTAAAGCTCAAAAGCTTATGGAAGTGAATGTTGAAGACTAAAATTAAATAATTTAAAGAAAAAAAGAGGAAAATTGTTGTTATTAAGTCATGTCCAAGTCTTTGTGATCCCATGGACTTGAGTGTCCATGGGGTTTTTTTTGGCAAAGATACTGGAGTGGTTTGCCATTTCCTCCTCCAGTGGATTAAGGTAATCAGAGGTTAAGTGACTTGCCCAGGGTCACAAAACTAGGAAGTGTTTGCTGCCGGATTTGAATTCGGTTCTTCTTGACTATCTACTGAACTGCCTAGCTGCCTTTTACTTGCCACAGAGCAGGTGTTTAATAAATGCTTGTTTCCTTCTTTCTTTAGAAACTGTTTGAAAATAAAAATGCAATTAAACTTTAACAAAAGGTCTTCAATCTCACAGAACTTGGAATCTAGCTAGAGAGATATGACACACAACTAGAGTACCAAAAAAATACATACTTAGTTCTGTCAGCATCAATTCAAGTTATGAAAAAAAAAACTATTCTTCTGCTCTCTTATTGCTCTTGTTCAGTCATTTTTCGCTCATGAATGACTCTTCATGACCTCACTTGGGGTTTTCTTGGCAAAGATACTGGAGTGGCTTGCCATTCCTTCTCCAACTAATTTTACAGATGAGAAAACTGAGGCAAACAGGGTTAAGTGACTTGCTCAGGGTCAGATAGCTAGTAAGTTGCTGAGGCCAGATCTGAACTCAGGTCTTCCCAACTCCAGGCCCACTGACCTATCCACTGAGCAACCTATATGATTCCTGGGCAAATAGCACACTATTAATAAATTATCTTTGGACTAAAGATATAGAGTCTACCTTTCCTGAGGAAATAGGAGGTATGGAAGAACCTATAAAGCAATGGTTCTCAACCTGTGGGTAGTTACTCCTTTCAGGGTTGAAAAACCCTTTCACAGGGGTCACAGGGGTTGCCTAAGACCATCGGAAAACATTTCCTATAGTCTCAGAAACTGAGACACTGCTCCTCTATCTGTCTCCAGGTGGATCTGCCCTCATGCAGATATTTCCACATTCGAGTATTAAAGGTCACAGGGTCACAGCATTAGGAAGGTTGAGAACCACTGCTATAAAGATAAAGGAAAAGGAAAGTTATATACTAAGATTTATACCAGAAATTCTTACATTGTTAATACTTCTAGTGACAAAATTTATGGCCCCCAAATTTCTACCATCATGAAATCTCATAAGTATAAGAGGTAGCACTTTTAGCACTTAGTACGGTGCCTTAATGAATGTTTATTGACTGTAGCAAATTGGCCTGTGGTGTCCTCACCACAGTGGCCAGTATAGGAACAACCAAATTTGCTCCACTCATTTCCTTTTGAGTTTTTTTTCTTTTGCTACACACAAATGAAGAATTGTACACTGCATGTTTGTCATTTTTCAGGGGTGAGGGAGTGAGGGATAGTTATATTTTTGTTTGGACCAACTGTCTTCTTTGCCAAAAAGAAGTATCCTTACCAGAGACCCTGCCTAAACTTATTTCTAAGCCCTACTCCCCCACAAAAATATGTTCTTTTTGCTTCTATAAAAATCTGAAAAGCAAACCTCATTTTTTCTTTGTAGAGCAGGAGACATTGATCATGTGACAGCATTCTATCACTGACAATTCTATTACATAAAGTGACTGACACAGATAGAATCACTTCATCTGATAGATGCTGGTACAGTAGAATGATAGCTGCTGCTCACTTACAGGCATTTCGTATTCTTATTGGCTTAGATAAGACCTCCTCTGCACTTTACCCAATCAGAGATCCTCTTAACTCTAAAAGGAGCATTAAAAAAAAAACTCAGCTGAACCTTTTTAAAGCTACTCATTCTAAAGGCCTGATGGTTCCTTCACTACCACCGCCACCTCCCTCTTTAGCTTAAATGATTATTCATTTGGTTTCACTAACAAGTCCCATTTGATGCATCTCTAGAATGTAAGATGGTTATTTTCTTTCATATTCCTTTCCCTGGTTATAGAGATAGCTCGAGGTAGAATATCCTAGTGCCTGAGCTATTCTTTTGGAAGTGACATTAATTCTTTCAAAGCACAAAGCTATTCAGAAAAGGAAAATCTATCTTCCATCAGTCTCAATGCTATTTCCGGGTTCTGCTTTTCTGGTTACATACAGTAGGGTTTTTTTTCCTTTTCTCCTCAGAATTACATAAAATTACAATTTTACTCAAATGGATAGAAATAAACATAATTAATTTTCTGTTTCTATAATGACTCATCTAAGGGTTTCAAAGTACTAAACATTATTATAATTGTAAGTTCATTTGTAATTCAGTAATTGAAGGGTTAGTTACATACAAACAGACATAGTTAAGAACACTTTTGAGCTGTTTCTACACATTCTTCCTTAGATTGTTAGCTACTCAAGGAAAGCTAATCTCCCTTCGTTATATGAAATCTTTTCAGGGCTTAAACCAGTGAAAAGTGTGTCCACATGGATGCAAACTGTACATCCATGTATATTGTATTATCCATATATGTATATGGATGTGTATATATGCACGTGTAAAGAGGTGTGAATATATGCATGTGTACATGTCCATACCTATATCAGCATGTGCATATATGCATGTACACACAAGATATACATGTGTGCACACACATACACGTGTGTCTGTATATGTGGCATGGCATGTGCATGTTGACATGTTTGCAGCCATGTGTGTGCATGTGTGGGTGTGTGTATACATGTGCATGTGCATGTACAGTACACTTACACATACACATGTACATATACATACACACATGTATGTGTTTCAATTACGATGACAATTCCAATACCATTTTTCCCTAATGAACAGGATAGGGTATAAAAGAGAATTTCTTAAAGGCAGAACATTTTTAGCTTAGAAAAATGTTTTAGTTATGTGAAGGATAGGCCACATAAACATTATACATTTGAAATTTGAAGGTCTAAATCTGAATCCTATGGAACTTACTAATTGTTTGACCTTGAACAAGTCAAGTAATGTCTCAAGACAAGACATCAAGTTCTTTGTTCATAAAATGGAAATTATAAAACTTATACTACTTAACTTGGATGTGATGAAAGTGCTTTGAAGTCAGAGGTAATCCAGGGCAAACATCTTATTTTTATGGATGAGGAACTGCAGCCCAAAGTCCTGAGTGCTTTACATGAGGCAGTGAGAATTAGGAAGGGAATTTGAAACCAAGTCCTCTGACTGCAAAGTATATATTCCTCATTGTGTCATACTGTCTGTTTCATGCATTTGTAGCATTTGTTCCTTGTCATAATGTAGGTTACACCCTATCCAACCTTGCAGCATTTGTGCATGTTCTTCTCTACATCTCTACATCCTCTCCAGAGACCCATCTCGCTCCCTGAGGCCTCCTTCTGAAAGATGTCTCCTCTCTGAATGAATGTCAGTGGAGAGCTTAGGTTGTTCACTTGGGTTGTTCAATTTAAATTTTTACCTTGTTTTCTCTATATGCTTAGACCACCACAATGACATCATTTTGTGGCATATTTTCTTTATAATTTTTGGTAATGTGTTACAAGCTACTCAGGCCTAGAATGTTCCTCTCTGTTGCCCTTTGACTAACATGCAACTTATTTTTTTTTATATTGTTCTATCCTATACATTAAGGCCATTAAGTATCATTCAAAGAATAATTGACCTTTGTTTTCAGAAACACCCTGAAGTCACTAAAAGCATTGAAGGCAGCCCAGTCTGTTCTTTTAATTGTCCAATTTTAGGTCTAATTCATGTCTGCCTGTGATGTTTGTTCAAGATATATATGCTGCTAGACCAAATCTATGGATTGTCTATCCCATTATATGGGCAAATTAATATCACTGTTATTAACTTTTTCAGCGAGAGACATTTCAAGAGGAGAGAAAAAATGTCTATGTGATATGACTTAATGGAGAATGGAGAATGACCTCAATCCAAAAATAGTGAAGAAAATTCAGATCCCAACATTGTTACTTTCTGTCTGTGCAATTTCTATGGTTGTCAGTTGCCTCCTCTGTAAAAGGAAGGGGTTTGACTTAATGATCCCCAAGATCACTTCCAGCTCTAAACTGTTGATCTTATCAATTTCCTTTCCAGATCTAAATTCTTTCTTCCTATGGATTTCAATACCTAAGATTCCACCAATAGATTTCAAAAGAATAACGGAATTTGAGAGCTGGGAGAGACCTCAGAGCATCTTTTTGAAAAGTAAATCTCATACAAGATCCCCAAGCAATAGTCATGATACCTTTAAGTAAGACTTCTTGGGACAAGAAAGACCTATAATATAGGTCTTTTAGCTATATTACAGAGAATAGCTATATTACAGAGAACTGGAAAATTGTATTTCATTGATAAAAATTCTGCATGGGAGTCACCATCAGGAAAGATAAGAGACCGTAAAGAATTAAATTTTTAAAAAGCAAAGAAAACAAATCCAATGAATAAAAAAAAAGAAATGGGAGTAACCCGGAGAAATTATGAGCACATGCAAACAAAATTGACCACCCAGAGAAGATAGCAGAAGAAAATACATTTACAGAAGATGGAAAGAGAGGCAGATAGAAGATGATAAGTATAAAGGCTTTGTAGACTTGCATAAAAATAGCATCAGGAGTGCTAAAGCTCAGGATGAACTGAGGCTGGGAAGGGAAGCAAAGAAATGAAAAACAATGAAATTGTTATTGCTGGTACTTCATTTTGTTTTGTTTTTACCTATACTGGGGGAAAGGAAATAACAGAAAGCTTAGAACTTCACTTTGGGATGGACAGGATGACAAAAATTGACAAAAGACAGAAGGCCCAATTCTAAATTTATTTCTCTTTTCTTTGCAGAGAATAACCTTTGCATTCAAAATGATAAAGGAAAACGTGCTGACAGGGAATTGATACATAAGACAAGTTGAGATAGTAGGATAGCATATGATTGTCCCTGATGAATTCAATCATCTGGTCCAAATGAATGACATCCTTAAGTGGTGTGGATAATCAAAGAAGTATCACAGGAAGAGAGAATGACAAATGTCCTAATTTTCAGGGAAAAAATAAAGAGAAATATCTTCAAATTAAAGACCAATGCACTTCATTTCTTGGGTAAATTATAGGTTAGATCATTAAAGAGAGAATAAATTAATTAATAGACAAAGAAGAAGAAGTAGTTGTTTAAAAACAGCCAATATGGTGGGGGGCAGAGGAGCGAATCTGGGCCTCTGCCCCCAGAGACAGAAGTGGCAGAAGTGGTGGCCCTGCAGCCACTTCAATGTGGCAGCTTCAGAGATCCCTGTCTGCAGATTGCAGGGGGAGTCAAGCGACCATTTGGAAAAGAAATGAGAATGATGCAAGAAGATCATGAAAAGAGAGTCAACAACCTGACTGAAGAAAATAGCACTTTAACAAATAGACTAACTCAAATGGTAAAGGAGGCCCAAAAAGCCAATGAGGAAAACAATGCCTTAAAAAGCCAAATTTGCCATATGGAAAGAGAATCTCAAAAGCTCACTGAAGAGAATAATTCCTTCAGAATTACATTGGGGCAAATGGAAGCAAATGATTTTATGAGAAATCAAGATATTATTTAACAGATCCAAACAAATTTTAAAAAAGTAAAAGCCAATGTGAATTATCTAATTAAAAAAAACCACTGACCTGGTAAATGGATCTAGGAGAGACAATTTAAAAGTTATTGGTCTACCTGAAAGTGATGATCAAAAAATGAACCTAGGAAGCATCCTTCAAGAAATTCAAAAGAATAATTGCCCTGATGTTTTAGAACCAGAAGGTAAAATAGAAACTGAAAGAATCCACCAGTCATCTCTTTAAAAAGATCCCAAAAAGAAAACTCCTAGAAATGTTATAGGCAGGTTCCAGAGTTCCCAGATCAAGGGGCAAATATTACAAGCTGCAAAGAAGAAGCAATTTGAATACTGTGGAAACACAATCAGGATTACATAGGATCTAGCAGCTTCTACATTAAGGGATCATAGGACGTAGAATATGATATTCCGGAGATCAAAAGAGCTAGGATTTAAACCAAGTATCACCTGCCCAGCAAAATTGAGTATAATGTTTCAGGAGAAAATACGGTCATTCATTGAGGTGGAGGACTTTCAAAAAACAGAGCTGAGTAAAAAATTTGATGTTCAAATACAAGAAGCATGAGAAGGTAAACATGGAAAAGAAATCATAAGGAACTTATCAAAGTTGAACTACTTATATGCCTATATGGAAAAATGATCATTGTAACTTATGAAACTTTTCTCAGTATGAGGATAGTTGAAGAGAATATAAATGTGTACATATATATACATATATATACATACACATGTTTATATAGGAGGGTA
>CM053594.1:189184456-189201677 GCA_028646575.1 Pseudocheirus occidentalis
TTTAATAGGAAGGGATGATATTTTAAAAGGTAAAATTCAGAGGTGGGAGAGGAATAGAATGAGAGGAGACAAGGAAAGACAGAATGGAGTTAATTATCTTACATAGAAGAGGCAAGGGATAATTGTTACAATGGAGGGGAAGAACAAGAAGGGAAAATGGAATGAGTCAACCTCACTCTCATTAAATTTGGCTTAGGGAGGGAATGACATATGCTCTAAATTGGGTATCTTGCCCTACAGGATAGTAGAGGGATAGGAAAGAGAGGGAGGATGATGGAGGGGAAGGCATGTTGGTGGGAAGAGTTATTAGAAGCACCCACTTTTATAAAGGAAGAGGAACAAAGTAGAGAACAGAACAAGTGGGGGGGCAGGATAGGATGAGGAAAATATAGTCAGTCTTTCATAATATGTCCATTGTGGAGATGTTTGGCATAACTACACATATACAGCCTGTATTGAATTGCTTGTCTTCCCAGTGGGGGTGGGTGACGAGGGAGGAACGGAAAGAATCTAGAATTTAAAGTTTTAAAATCAAATGTTTAAAAAATATGTATCATACATATATTATTATTATTATTATGAATTATTTACATGCAACTGGGAAAGAAGATATACAGGCACTGGCATAGGACAATCCATCTTGTCCTACTAGAAAGTCAGAGAGGTGATGGGGGAGGATATAGGAGAGAACAGATTGGGGGAGGGAGTATACAATGGGATCACTGTTTTGGGGTGGTGTGTAGGGGAAAGATGGGGAGAAAATTTGTAACTCAAAATCTCATGGAAATGAATGATGTAAACTAAAAATAAACAAATGTTATTTTTTTAATTATGGATATCATGTAATCCAATGATCCTTACACTGTCTCTACTTGACTTATTTCCCAGTTGAGTTGTTTTTCTGATAAGATATTTCACATTTTCTTTTATTTTTTTCAGTATTTTGACTTTGTTTTACTATTTCTGGGGGTGGAGGGGATTGAGAATTTCAGTTGAAGTCTCACATCTGGTTAAGAAATACAGTGATGGATCAGTGGAATAAGTTAGGTACATAAGGCATAGTAGTCAATGACTATAGTGATCTCCCGTTTGATAAACAGAAAGACTCCTGCTTCTAAGATAAGAAAAATTACTATTTGACAAAAACTGCTGGGAAAACTGGAAAATAGTATGGCAGAAATTGGGCATAGACCAATGTCTGACATTGTATAACAAAACAAAGCCCTTCATATCTACATGATATAGATATAAAGGCTGATACTATAAGCAAATTAGGAGAGCAAGAAATAGTTTATCTATCAGATTTATGGAGAGTGGAAGAATTTATGACCAAATAAAACATAGGGAATATTATGAAATGCTAAATTGATAAGTCTAATTACATTAAATTGAAAAGTTTATGCACAAAATCAATGTAATGAAGATTAGGAAGGAAGCAGAAAGCTGGGGAACAATTTTTACAACTAGTGCCTCATTTCTAAAATATATAGAAAACTAAGTCATATTTATAATAATATAGGCCATTTCTCAATTGATAAAAGGTCAAAGGATATGAAGAGGCAGTTTTCAGAGGAAGAATTTAAAGTTATCTGCAGTCATATGAAAAAAATGCTCTAAATCACCCCTGATCAGAGAGATTCAAATCAAAAAAACTCTGAGGTACCACCTATGAGATTGGTTAACATGACAAAATAGGAAAATTATAAATGTTGGAGAAGATGTGGGAAAATTGGAACACTAATTCATTGTTGGTGGAGTTGTGACCTGACTCAACCATTCTGGAGAGGAATTTGGAACTATACCCAATGGACTCTAAGAATATGTAATACTCTTTGACTCAAAGATACAGCTTCTAGGGCTGTATCCTAAAGAGATCATAAAAAGGAAAAGGACCAACAAGTACAAAAATATTTATAGCAGCTCTTTTTGTGCTGGCCTAGAACTGGAAATTAAGGGGATGCCTGTCAACTGGGACTAACCAAGTTGTGGTATATGAATATAATGGAATACTATTGTGCTATAAAAATGATGAACAGGCAGACTTCAGAAAAACCTGAAAACATGTATATGAATTGCTACTGAGTGAAGTGAGCAAAACCAAGAAAACTTTGTACACAGTAACAGCCACAATGTGCCATGACTGATTTTGATAGACTTAGATCTTCTCAACAAATCAATGATCTCAGGACCTAAAACAATTTCAAAGGACTCATGATGGAAAATGTCATCCTTGTCCAAAGAAAGAGCTATGGAGTCTGAATGCAGAGTGAAGCCAACTGTTTTCTTGTTTGGTTTTATTTTATTTTGTTTTTTTTTTCTCATGGTTGCTCCCATTCATTATAATTCTTCCACACAGCATGACTAATGTGAAAATATGTTCAATAGGAAGGTATATGTAGAGTCTATATGATATTTTATGTAGTCTTGGGGAAGGGGAGAAAACTTAAAACTTACAAAAGTGAATGTTGAAAACTAAAATAAATTAACTAAAATTAAAACACACACACAAAGAATATAAAATGTTACACTAAAGTTTTAACAGTGTCACAGAAGTGGAAAAGTACAAAGCTCAAACATTATCACTGATGGGTTTTTCTCTGAATTAGCTGACAAGTAACTTGCTAATACATTAACCATGATACCTTATCTACTGGACTACTGTCTGTGTCATCTTCTATCTTGAAGGTTAAAATTTCCTCCTCTCCCCCAAAAAATACAGGAGTTGAGTAAATAAATATTTTGTCTAAATGGTTTATGCTTTTGAAATGCAAACAAAGAGAAAATCTTCAGGTTTTGTTTAAAGATTTAAATCCTCAAATTTGTTTTGAGGATTATTGTTATTTTTGCCATAACCATCAGCATTTTCTTGGCATTTTCTTAGCAAAATTTATCTACAGCCACAGAGTGGGAGGTAAACTTGCCATTTAACATCCATATGGTTTCCTCTGTGTTCTAGTTATAACTTGGTTACTTTCAATGGGAAATCCTTTAAAAGAAAAGTGATAGTCATCTTAATGATACATTTATATTCCTCTTTCTTTGGTATTCTACCAAAATTGTCAGGCTTTAACTTTAAATCCATAAAGAATATCACTTTGCCCTTAGCCTGAATATGGACAACCTCAGCTTAAGTAAAAATAAATAATCAAAAGGTTTTTGCAAAAACACCATCCTCCTTCCATGCATGAAAATGTTAGGTATAAATTTAAAATTATGTTTGGCTCTTTAAGGTGAATTGTAATTTAAATCTATATACCTGTATACATTTAAATATTATTTTAACACACTTTTTTTCTTTCATATATTATACATACAACATACACATACACACATGTATGGGCATGGTTGTGATTATTAAGCAGTACATCTTAGTGCATAGAGAACTTGCCTCAGAGCCTTAGGGCTCAAGTACAGCCTTGGACACATACTGACTATAGTGTTTGCTTCCTTCTCTCTCTTCCTGGCTTACCTGACATCCTTCAAGTCTCATTAAAAGTTCTCATTTCTATAAGAAGTCTTTCCTAGAATTCCTTAACCGCATTACCTTCCCTCTGAGACCCCCCCCTCAAACTATACTGTGTATGTTCTCTTTTGTACCTAGTTATTTGCATTTTGTCTCTTAGACTAAGAGCATAAGCTTTATTTTTGCCTTTCTTTACACAAGCAATGCTCAGTACAGTCCCTAGCACATAGGAGACACTAAATAAATGACTAATTTGCTACGTGACCTTTAGGCTAAGTCTCTTAATCTCTCAACGTTCTAAGTAACTCTTTAAGACAATACCTTGTACAGAAAGTGCTAACCAGTATTGGTTAGGGAAGAGTAACTTCAGGCTGGGGTTCCTGGTGCTAATGAAATAGCAGGTCTAGACACTATGCTACATATATCTTTACCTTTCTCTGTTGTGAAGGCTCAGTGAAAAATCCAATATTATAGAATATTAAAGTCTTTGGGGCAAAACTAAAATATTTTGACCTATTAGATACGGACTAGGCCCCAGATACATTTTTTTCTTTTCATGAAAGGAAGAAAAGCTTCAAGATATTAGACTCTAATTCTTTTTGTCTTTTATGTAGAGCTCAAATATTTTGTTAAATCATTCATGTCCCAAACTTCTCATACAGATTGTTTTCATTTGCATGAAAGAATGAAGAGCATTTCAAAATGCAAATTTGTTTTTCAAAAAGATAGAATCATGAGTTGTTTTCAGGCTGTAGTTCTCATTTTCAACACCCACAAACCTTAGACTCTTATCACTCAGACTCCCATAATAAACATAAAGATAAAGATTTGGCTTTAAATCTCTTGTTATTCCTTTTCTCCTGATTTCCTATCTATCAGTGATTCCTCTGAGATTCACAAACAATTGTCTTAAAGGTAGTCAAACCTGTCTTGCCAAAGTCATGTCGAATTTTTTTTTGCCTTCAAAATCATTTTAAATGGTTCCTTTTCTAACCCTTAAATTAGCTTTTATAAAATAATTAATTCTTCTCTTGTTGTTGCCTTTTGTTTGCTTTAGCTAAATGCACATTCCACATGAAAAAAAAAACACCCATAAGAAAAATTCATTCCAAAATCAGAATTTCACCAAGTCTTAACCCCACTCCAAGGACTTTTATTCCAGTTATATTTCTTCTTGTCCTTCCTGGAATATAACAGCATAGAAGCTGTCTATTTAAAGAGTCCAAAAAAATTGATTCTGATAGGTAGAAGGGGTGGAGTACTGATTTAATGGTGTCGTATATTAGCTTGAATTAAACCATTATGCTTCCACTCATTATTCAAACATGATATTTTTAGTGGTTTGGTTTTCTTCCTAACAAATTCACTCAGGCTGCTCTGATTTGTATGTAGTACAGGAGAGGAAGATCAAAGGCCAAATGAAGACTGTATGTCAGATCTCTAAGTCAGATTGCACAGCTTGTCCTAAAGATGCCACTGGGGCCCTTCACATCTAACATTGGTTTGGAAATCTGTCTTATTGGATCTCTTCTCTGAATTAAAGACCAAAAGAGAATTTAGAATCAGTGCTATCACACCTGTGGGATGAATGACATCTTTCTTTTATGCATGCTGTGACCAGCAGGGGACCTGCCTCCTGTTCCCAGCCAGTTCCATACACCAGGCTGCCTGTTAGTGCAACTATGACACATGTCTGCTATAGTGTATCAGTGACATTGGGTATAAGAAGAAAGGGTATTGAGGGTGCCACCAGAAGGCAGAAAGAAATTGCTAACATGAGCAGAATATAAGAAGAGGGACTTGCCTATGCAAAATTTCCTTTGAAAATGAAGACTAAGTTGATTCTGGAATTTCCCAAGGCCAATTTCCAACTGTGCCAACTAGTAAAGATGGTGTTTCATATCTTTATTTTTGACTTAAAATTAATTTTGATGCATATTTTCCTAGGAATTAACTGTCAAATGGACTTCCCACAAAGCAATCCCTACATGCCTATGTTGACAAATAGTAACTGAGAACTGCTTCCAACATAAGGTGCCTTGGAGGACTCAGAGGCATAGGATTTGTACCCAAGGAGCTTCTAAGTTGGTGGATAAACTCAATAAATGGTAAAAAAAAAAAAAGCTAGAAGTATATGAAGCCAACTGAGAAGAATTCTGTGTCAGTTCAAAGGAGAAGGAATTCAGTTTATGTTATGAAGCTAGGTGTCACAGTGAATAGAGAACTGTCCCTGGAGTCAGGAGGACCTGAGTTCAAATCCTGTTTCAGACACTTGACACACCAACTGTGTGACCTTGGGCAAGTCACTTAACCCCAATTGCCTTGCCTTCTCCCCTCCAAAATATATGTTACTGTGTTTAAAAGGAAATTGATCTGCCCTTTAAAGGTGAGAAAAGAATTTTAGGGGATGGGGGAAAGTCAAGGGCATCCAGGTGGGGGAACATGGGCTAATACTACTCAAGAGTTAGTGGCTTAAGATTCTGAAAACTTACCTAATTGGAATAGAAGGTTGACTTGAGGGAATATTAGTCAGAGTCTTATATCACTGCAACCAAATTATAGATCAATAAATTAATCAATAAATGTTTGTTAAGCGGCTACTATGTGCCAGGCACATGAGGATACAAAAGAGGCAAAAGACAATCCTGTTATCAGGGAGCTTGCAATCTAATGAGGGAGATGAACACCTTATGGAGCATCTTAAATGTCCCACTAAGGAATTTTTATTTTGCCCTAAAGCAGTGGTTCTCAACCTTCCTAATGTTGCAATCCTTTAATACTCTTATGTGGGTATATCCGCATGTGGGCAGACCCACTTGGAGATGGATAGAGAAGTGGTGTCTCGGTTCCTAAGAGCATCAGAAATACGTGTTTTCCAATGGTCTTAGGCCATCCCTGTGACCCCTGTGAAAAGGTCGTTCAACCCCAAAGGAGTCATGACCCACAGGTTGAGAACTGCTGCCCAAAGGAAAGATGGAATCAATGAATGCATGTGAGTTAGAAAGGGGTTGAGAAAAGAGTGTTTTGGAAACATTAATCTAGTGGTGAGATTATAGTTTAGTTGAGTCAGAAAGGGCTAGGGCTTCAGTGAGGAGATATGTATTCTCAAATCAGTTGAGCACGTGCCAATCAGAATCTTGATCATCAAAAAGGGCCACTCAATGATTATGTGATAAAGTTAATCAGGAATTATGAACCAGGTAGAAGATCAAGTGAAAGGTTGCAATGGCCCATTTGGGGAGCTAACATGGGTAAGGTCAAAGGGCAAGTTTAGTACAAGTGAATATAACAGAGGGAGAAAAAATGAATATTGCAAGGAACCATAAGAATAAGGATCAAAGGAAAGGACAGAACTGAAGGACAAGTTGTAAAATGAAGAAGTCATTTTTTTTTTGTCCTTTGCAAGTACTGTGAGATAGTTTGATTGTGAAACTCTAATAAACCAAAGACATTCAGAGAAGTCTTCCAAGTTACCAAGCTTGTATAAATCCTCAGGGGAAGTGGAAGGTGTTTGTTAGCAATATTTGGAGTTACATTTGAATCCTTTCTATTATTTCATTGGGAGGGGGATTTTTTTATTTACTTTATGTCTATTACAGTTTGTATGAGTCTTTGCTATCTTTTATTCCTGTAAAAAACATTTTCTATTTTTAACACCTTCCTAACGACTGAGTGTTTGCAGCATAACTATACTTGGGATGGAAAAACAGGTTGCCTGAATGGAACATTGACCAATATTTTTCATGAGAAATATCCCCAAAGATTATATCTAGATTCTCGTTTCAAGAGGAAAGTCAGTAAGCAACATTCCAGTGCAACTATAGTCATAGGTCCTTCAAATATGGCAAATATATTGCTTTCCACATTCATATTTATTACCTTGGAGGTGATATTCTAATTTGTCATTTGTTCAATCCCAGAATGGGCCCTATAACATATCTAGTTTCCTTATTGACCTAGAACAAGTTCAGGATCCACAGTTAGTCTTTCACTAGTAAATCAGGCAGTAAAATCCTAATCAGAGAAGCACTCTTTTTTATAGATAGGAAGGAGATATTATTTTTTCCACGACCATACTAAAGCAAACACTTTTTTAAAAGTAGTGGCCCCATGGGTCCATTTTCCAAAATATAGCTCATAGTACCCCAAAGTTTTCAGTTTTAAAATGACAGCCTTTTTTAATATGGTCCTACTTCACATCTAATGAGAATATAGGCATGTAAGATGCACATATCAAAGTTACGAATTTTACAAACCTGTGATAATATTTGCTTTATGAGAGTTGGACTCCAAAAAGACCACAAAGGCTAAAATATATGAGTGAACCCAATAAGATGAAAGCAAGGATAAATGTTAATTATTACGCTGGGCTTCAAAAAATAAACCCTACAAGTATAAGATAGAAAGGGTGCTAGGTTGCAATTATTCTTCAAATGATCTAGAAGTTTTGGTGAGCTACAAGCTAAGTATGAATTAGAAATGTTTCAACAAAAGTCAATAAAAAAGTGAACATGATCATAAATTTTATTAAGAAAATAACAAGTTGACAAGCAAGGGAAGTGATAATCTCACAATACTTTAATGGGCAAACAGATCTGAAGTTCTGTATTAAGTTCTAAGTATCACTTTTCAGTAAAACTATTGATTATCAGAAAAGCATTCAGTAAAGGGAGATGTATACAGTATAGGGTCTCATGATCATGCAACATGAGGATCAGTTGACAAAACAAGGTGTATTCAGCTAGGGGAAAATAAGATTTAATAGGAATATAGTATCTGTCTTTAAATAATTTAAAGATATACAAAAAAAAGGACTACCCTTTCATGTGAAAGGGGCAGTATTGTTATTGCTTTTGCTCTTGATGCTAATGTTGTTTTTCTTACTTAGTCAAGGGGGGTCTAATATGAGGGAGACACAGGGGATAAGTGTTACAAGGACAAATTTCAGCAGTGTAAGAACAGCAGAAAGATCATTTGAAGTAATAGGACACGGTTTCAAAACCTATGCTGCCTACCAGTGTGACTTGGGAATTAACCTCCCTGTGACTCAGTTTCTTCATTTGAAAGCAAAGGATGGTTGGACTAGATGACCTCTGAAATTCTTTTCAGCTCCACTTCTATGATCTTGTGATCCTAAACTCTCTGACAATTAGTAGCTTTCTGAAAGTGAAGCAAGATACCTTGTAAGGGAGTTCCCCCTCAATAGAAACCATTAAGTAAAAACTATAACAACTCATGGGAGCTGTTGTTCAGGAAATTCAAGTATGGGTTGGACTTGATGCCCTCTAATGTCCCTTTATCTCTGAATTTCTATGATTCTATAGGAGGTTGTGTTTTTTTTTACTCAGTCTAATATCACTAGCAATTGACATAATTGGCAGTATAAAGAACTCTGGGTGGGTTTGAGTTTCCTTTGAATCATATACCCAAGGGCTTAGTTGAAGTGATCTTCAGTAGTACCTCAGGATGCTGCTCTTCCAGGGTCCCTTATTTCCCTGAATATAGGATAGAATTTCTGACAGGATATGGGGGGTTGGAGAGGGCTTTGAATTGGAAAGTGTGCTATCTAAGATAATCAAAAAAACTTTTTCCAGAAAATAATCCAAATACCAACCTAGAACACTGGGAGAACATTGATCTATCTGGATATCTATTAGGATAATGTGAAGAATATTTTCCCAAAACACATGAGCTGGTGTCCAAGAACTGTGAAATGATAGATGGTGAACCTTTTACAATAATATATTAATGTGCCTAGACTAGTCAAAAGATTAGATTGTATTTGACAAGCCAAAATTATTAACCTGAACCTAAATGGATGTGGGTTGATAATGTTTTGGCATGTGTGTCTGTGTGTCTATCTGTGTGTGTCTGTGTCTGTATCTCTGTCTGTGTGTCTGTGTGTCTGTGTCTGTGTGTGTGTCTGTGTGTCTGTGTCTGTGTTTGTATCTGTAAATCTGTGTCTGTATCTGTGTGTCTGTCTGTGTATGTGTCTGTGTGTCTGTGTCTGTGTCTGAGTGTCTGTGTGTGTCTGTGTGCCTGTGTGTGTCTGTGTCTGTGTGTCTGTGTCTATGTGTCTGTGTCTGTGTGTCCGTGTGTCTGTGTGTCTGTGTTTGTCGGGAGGTGCAAGTTGTAGATTGGTACATGAAATAACTAGCACTGATATCACTCTAAAGTTTGCCAGCTGCTTTGCCAAATATTACCTAATTTTATCCTCACAGCGATTCTAGGAGATTGGTGCTATTACTATTCCCTTTTTACAAATGAAGAAACAGGTAGACAGAAATTTAAGTGACTAGCACAGGGCCAAACAGCTTTTGAGTGTCTGAGGTCAGATTTAAACTCGTCTTCCTGACTCTAGTCCTAGGCATCTATCGACTGCACCCCCTAGTTACCTGTGTACTATAGCTCCATATGCTGCACATTTTGTTATTTTCTCCAACTTGGAACTTGTCCAGCAGGAAGAATCAGAATGCTAGTTTGGTATCCTACTCTATTACAATGAGCATATAGGATCATATTTCTAGAACTTGAAGGGGTCTCATAAGCTATCTAATCTAACCTTTTCATATTATGCTTAGCAAAATTGAGGTTCAGAGAAGCTACATGCCTTGCATAACTACAGGTTGTGTCAGAAGAAGGATTTGAACTGAGGTCTTCTGACTCCAGAGTCAGTTTGCTTTCCCATTGTACATAGGCAAATCACATTGTCCACTGAAAGGTATGAATTCTGAAATAAAACATTCACTATCCCATTAAAATTTTCAGGAGACTACCAAAAAATAGAAGTGTGTCTTAATGAGAAACAGGGTTATTGCATCAGCTATAGAAAATGAGGTGAGACCTGTGAGCAGCAGTGTCACCAATGAAGGACATTCCACTCTATGCTGATCCTGATAATGATGCTACTGTCTACTATGGAACTCTTTTTTTCCCCTCTGCTTCTTGAGGATTAATTTATTGTCGAAAAGAATGAAAAGGATTCACCCACCAAATAATGATGTTTAAACTCATGATTTATCTTATTAGGTGATGTCATTAATTATCATCATCAGGAGGAGCAACAACTGTTCCATCAGCTAATTATTATCATTGATTTTTTTAACAGGAAAATGTCTATTGCCCCAAAGCAAGGCATCCCCAGCATCTTTTCTAAGAAGGCAAGATAGAAAAGAGGGTGACATCTGGAAGCTAGACTATGGTATATTCTATACTAGGAAGCAGTTATTTGTAAAAACCAAAGGCAAAACAAAAAACTCAAGCCATAACAATGTGTTACTAGAAGAATGACCAGCAGCAACACAGACAAAGGAAAAAACTGAGTTTGTTTTTTTTGAGGTGTTTTGGGTAGGTGAAGGGAGTGGGAAGAGAAGGAGGTCATGTCTAAATCTTGAGAGACATGCTGTAAGGGAGGAAGAGAAATGTGAGAGAAGATAAATACAAGAATAACAAGTTGTGAAACTCAGAAAAAGAGTGAAAATGTTTTATAGGAAACAACATTGATATGTTCCTATGGCACATGGTTCAGCATATTCATATTGTGCCTTTTAAAACCTTAATAAAAAAAGGCCTGCACTAAGAAATATAATTACCAGTGCTAGACAAGTAAATCTCAATCTAGACAGAGGATGCCCTAGGGATAATGGAGAATTATGAATATTAGAAACTTTAATTTTTTTTAACCTTTGCTGGCTTCCTAAAAAGATAAAGTCCAAAGACATATTGAGACTAAGCTCCAGGCATCATTGTAAGAAAAGACCTGATGACCTTTTGAGGATTCTAGATGCCAGTTTTAAGAGCCTTCAAGCAAAAGCTGGATGACCACTTGTCAGGTACATTGGTGGAAGGAGCTTAAAAACAAATTGAGTTAGAGGGCTCCTGACATCCATTCCAACTTTTAAATCTTGTAATTCTGCTCAAATAGATTCAGTAACATATTGTTTTAGAATAAAAACAAAACAGCAAAAACTCCTCCTTACACTTAAATTTAAGACCTTTCACAATCAACCTCCAGCCTATCTTTTCAGTCTAATTTTAACATTAATCTTCCTATTCTCTAGGTAAGGGAGTCATGCCTAAATCTGGGAGACATACTGTGACAAAGCAAGAGATACAAGAGCAGTGATAAATAAAAGAATAAAAAGTCGTGAGAAAGAAATACACAACAGTGGAAATATTGTTTTTACAAAATAATTTCAATATTACAGCCCTTAACCCAGAGTATACTCTCTAGTCTCTCTATGATTCAGGCAAACTGGCTTACTGAATGCGCCCTAAATGCAATGTCCCATTCCTTGTCTCCATACATTTGCAGAAGCTAGTTCATGTGCTAAGATATTCTGTCCTCATCTACTTCATCAGAATCCTTTTCTTCATGATCCATTTCAAGTGCAAGTTTCTCTGTGAAGCTTCCCCTGTTGCCTTCAATCCATAATGCTCCCTTACTTGTTAAATTAGCTTGGATTTATTTATCTGTGTATATGTGCATGCCTCTGCCTCCATTCTCAGCCCTATCCTCAGCCCCCCATTAAGAAAGCATAAGTTTTTCAAGGGCAAGAACTGTTGTATATTGTTTTTGGTGTCCCCAGATCACTTGTGCAAAGACACATACACAAATGCATATGCTTAAATCCAGAATAATTTACTAAATGTAATCCAGTCTGCTATTTTCCTAATTAGTTCTGGAAACAGGCTATTTCACATCTGTAACACCTTCCCAGGATAGATGTATCAGTGGACGACAGTTATAACTTCCACATTGTGACTTTCTCAAACATGGTTTCAATACTTCCCAGGTAGACATGAAAAATCCAGTAGAAGTTGGGGGGTAGGGAGAGGCAGAGTTTTGTGGGAGTCACACACAACACACAAAAGCCAGCACACAACACAGAAAAGTTTAGAAACTCATAAATGCATAAAATGTATGTATAGTTTTGTCTAATACCAACATATTTTGTCTTTTAATACCATAAGTATGTACCTTATTTTTTCATCTGGTACAAAGAGAGGACCAAAAAATTTTACACAGATTTTATATATTGAGGGGGCATTGAACCCCTAGCCCCCATGAAGTGGAAGAATGGCTGTTTATCAATGGAGTGGCACATTCAGCGGGGGAGGGGGGAGAGAGACAGAAAGACAGAGACAGAGAGACAAATAGAGAGAGACAGAGACAGACAGAGAGACAGAGAGAATTCATTGCTTATTATGTGCCAGAAACTGTGTTAAGTGCTAGGGATAAAAATACAGACAAGAAAGGTGGTTTCTTCTCTCAAGGATCTTAGACAATACTTAAAGTAGAACTAGAAAAACCTAAGTGTGGGTCAGGGTGGGAGTAAGGATGGGTGATAAGGACAGAAGGGAGGGGGAGAAGTAGAGAGAGTAATGCTTGAGTGGAATGAAATACAGCTGGAATCTCTTTTGATAATAGTGGTCATTCTTCTCAGGATTGAATCATCAATCAGGAGAGTGGAGCCTCAAGGACGAGGCTTCTACAGGGTGGAGAGAAGGGCCTATCTATTTTAGTGATGAGGTCCTATAGTGTTCTTGACTTTAGAGAATATTGTTCATACTCAACTTGTACAATGTAGAGGTTCTCTATTTTTTTTTTAACTCTGGGCATAAAAGCCTCCGTTTTGGGTATTGTTTAAGCTTTTCTTAGGGTTGGATGTTAAAATTCAGTGGGCCATTAAAAGAATTATTTCAATATCTATATTTGGCATGAAACCTTACATGACCTATTGGAAGGTATTTCTAATTAGTTTCATGTCTGTGAAGATGGGAGTGTGCTATAAATAATCATCTGCAAAAACCTGCCTATCCCTTTCTCCCATTTTCATCAAGAATATTTTCAATGAATGGAGACACCAGGGTTCTTAACCTGGGGTCACAAATTTGATTTCTTAAAAATTTTTTATGATTACAATTTAAAACATTTGGGTTTTTTATCCTTTTGTTTTATAAATTTAAAAACATTATTCTGAGATGGGCCTCACAGGCTTCACCAAGTAGCCAGAGTTTCATGATGAAAAAGTGGTTAAGAAGCCATGGTATAGGCCATTTTTGTCAAAATCTAATAAAGATAAAAAGGCATACAAGTTAGCAATTGTCAGTCATCTTACCTTGGTAATAGTGCATTACGTTATTATTCCCATTGTTCTGAAATATTCCCTCTCCGTGAAATCTTGAAAATCAATCACTGAATGTCTTTAAATCTCTTTTAGTTTCATTATAAATTTCCTCTGTTTTTGAACTGTTCTTTGACCTTCTGTTTTGGAAATGGCCTTGAGCAGTTTCAAGCATCTTTTCTGGGTATGATTTTCCTAAGTGATGTTGAGACTTCTGTATATGGTAAATCAGAAAAAGAAATGGTAAAGCTCAAATGAACTCATTCTGCTGCTGTAGCTTGTGAAAATAGTGTGTCATAGGCAGATCTGTTCAGTTTCTCATCTGTTTGCTCGTCTGCATTTAGACACATAGAAAATACTCTTGGGATAATCTGGCAAAGCTGCTTTTACAGGCTCATTTTCCCCTCAATTGACTTTTTCATATTTTCTGCCATCCTTCTTTATAATAATCTAGTATGCCAAATCATTGCTGTCCATGGCTCCCATGACTCTACTTGTTCAAGAGATGAATGTTGAAAAAAAAGAGCCAGGGGTCTTTTGGACTCATTATTGTAACAACTATTTTGTATATATAGATTTCTCTAAGAATACTGATAAATTTGGAATATTTGCTTTTGCTATTTCCCAAAATTTTACCATCAAAAATTCATTTAAACAAATTAAGTTGAACCTATTTTAAACTCACATATAGTGCTTTCTCTTTGTTCTTTCTTTTCTAATTCAATTTATTTTTGACTCTTACCATTAAAGTCAGTGGCTTTATTGTTGTTCTTGTCTCATATGCAAAGTGAGGCATTTCAACAAAGGTTTGGTCACTAGGTAATTGTTATTGTTGTTGTTGCTTTTATTGGATTTAGTAATACACTAAAGTGGTAAAAAATAGAGACAAATGATTCTGAAATGACCTTCTCCCCTCCCCGCCAAATCGCTTGCTAGTTATTTTCCAGTCTTAATGTCATTTGATTTTCTGTCATATTCACTTTTCATCATGGCTAATATGTTCTATTTTTTATTGAACTGAAGATTTAAAATATGAAGGCATAAACTTTGGAGCATTTTACAAGTCTTAGCCTCTCATTTCTTGATTTGAACCATACCTTCCAGTTTTGTCTACCTTTGTATTAACATCTAGTATAAACATAAATTTTGAACTAACATTATAAGATCAGAGAGTTGCAAATAAAATGGATCTTACAGGTCTTCTAGTTCAATACCTTAAATGTTTTTATGAGGTAAGTGAGGCCCAGAGAGGAAAATAACTCAAATGAGATCAAATAGAAAGTGTCAGAGCTGGAATTTGATACCAAGTCCTTCAAATATACTTTCAACATTTATTTCCCCTATATCTTGCTGTTTAAAACTTGTCAAGTTCCAGATAATATTTATCTTCTTGGTCTACAGATTAAATCAATTTTATCATCACCTGTAAAAGATTGTCATACATAAGCTAAAATTCTATTAATCTTAATATTTGCATATGTTTATTGTGGGCACTGGAAATGACTAAGTGTCCCATAAAATGATGCTTCTTACTGTCTTTGAGGGAACATTGAAACTATTTCCTTCAAACTCCTATATTTCTCACCGTCCCATGAGCTGACTTCTCATTTAGCTGCATTGTCTTGAAATTATCTGGTTTCACTTAGAGTGAGAATGCTTATGTAGATATTCTTCCAGAAATATAGCCCTTCATTGGTAGCTGGTCAATTATCATACTATTAGATCATCAACAATTAAATTGCTATTTTACACGGTCTAAACATGATATGAGTCTTAGGATCATCTGTCTTCTTTATCAATCTGTGCTCTGTTCTATGATTCATCCTTCCTTTTTGAAGAGACCCAGTGACATCATAATGGAGACAAACAGGACTGTGAACTATTTTGTATTTTTACTTCTTTAGTGTATTAATAAATCAAATAAAAGCAGCAACAATAACAATTACCTAGTGAACAGACTTTTGCTGATATGCCTCACTTCACTTCTTCATAAGGTAAGAACAACAATAAAGCATGTTTTAAGGTTTGCAAAGTGATTTAAATATCTCATTACACCCTGTAACATCCTACCAGTTAGTTTTAATTATGAAAGTTTGACTTTACTGCATGCCTAAATTTCCCTCATTGCAACTTTTACCCCTAGTTCTACTTTGACCTTCTAGAGTCATGCATTATAAGATTAATTAGTCTCTCATCTTTGTGATAGCCCTTAGAATACTTGGAAATGGTTACTGTGTCTCTTCTAGGCCAACATTTCTCCCAGTTAAATATTCTCAGTTCATACAAGTAATTCAAATATGGTTTAATCCTAACCCTCCTCATTATTCTTATTACCTTCCTCTGGATGTATATCTTATGCTCAGCATTCCCCCCACAACATGACTGGACCAGAATTAGAAGAGGCTATGTGGAAGGGGGGATAGAGTCAGGGATCAGGAGATAGGAGGACTTAAATTTTAATTCAACATTTGACATGTACTAAATGCATGAACGTAAGAAAGTCACTTAACCTTTCCAAACCTAAACTTTCTTATTTTAAAAAAATACAATATCACCCCCTCCCAAAGTTATTGTGCAGTACAAATGAAATAATATACAAAATTGCTCCATAAGTAATAATTATTTCCTTTTAAAATAATTTATCACAAAATTTACTTTTTGAGAACTTCTTATTTCCCTGGAACTTATTAAATATCAAGCCATAAAATCTAATTTATCATTTCTCCATACTCTTTGAAATCCTGTATCCCAAAATCTGTGACAGTCTATGTACAGCCTACTAATGACTTCTAAAATGAATTAATCAGTTTCTTCAATTTTCCATAATATTTACTTCACCTTTTTTTAACAGAATCAAGTCCAGACTGATAATTGCCTTTGTTTCTTCTTCTGTCTCTTTTGAGGATGGGAATTATAATTAGAACTTACCCAGGGGAAGGGGAAGGGGAGAACCCTTCTATAAGTATGTGGTGAAGTTCTCCATTACTAATATATAATGCCTCTGTGACAAGTTTGTGAAATAGTTCTAGAATGTTCCATCCACATTCTCCCATTTAGGTGATCTATAGTATTCTTATATGAAATAATGCTTCTGCTTCTATTCCTACTTCTGCTAATTTTCACCCAACTGGTCTCCATCATGCTTACTATCTACTATGCATAGGGATCCTTCTCCTGGGTCTATCCACTAATATTAGGAATTTTTCTCATGAGTCTATCTTCTAACATTAATTGCTACATTTTTCCAATCCCACATATATACAGACTTAATCTATTCTATTCTTTTTGAATCATGTATATCCTTCTAAAGCCATAGTCCACTGAGTTCTTTTACATCATCTCAGGGATAAACCATGAAACAGATTTTGTCACCTTGTATTACAATATCTATTTTACCTTTTATATGATTCAAACTTTATGCATTAGTACAGACTCATATTTTATTATACATTCCATTATTAAATTTTGTCTCTAATTAATAATCATCAACTTTTGTTCTTTTTCTCATGGCAGAACTATTATCCTCTAGTTTTTCTGGAAGATAACTGCAAAGAGTTTTCTCCCTTCTTCCTTTTGAGTTTCAAACTCTCCTATTAAATTAATAAGAATCTAAAAATTATGTACATATACA
>CM053594.1:189202177-189222506 GCA_028646575.1 Pseudocheirus occidentalis
AGAGAGAGAGAGCGTGAGAGAGAGGGGGGGGGAGAGAAAGAGAGAGAACCTATTTTAAGTATAGTCCATGTGTATCATCCAAGGGTACACTATATTTACATTTTAACTGTGACTATAAAATCCAAATCCTAATCTCAGACATCATTTTCCTAACCAGTTGCATACTTTTCAAATGTATCTTTCTCTTCTGAAATTCCTATTTTGTAATGAAAACACAACCTGTGCCCTTTAAAATATTCAATTTTTTTGTCCAGGAATTTATTATCTTAAGCAACATATTCTTTTTTGGCAGCATCATTTATGTTCACATAAGTAACGAGAAGTTGGTAGTTGTTTTCAGGTCATGTCTGTGTGTTGAGATGCTCTCTAACATGCTACATATCTTGGAAATGATGCAGTCTTCCTTTATTGTTAATGTCATGCTGTCTTCGTTCACCACTACCATGTCTTATTTCTTATTTACTGAATGATTTCATTATGCCTACTGTGAGTATGCATTATTTTATCTTAAAGTAGAAGCAGCTTCTTCCTCAGAGGGTCCAGTTATGATAAGAAAAAAAGTAATATTTTTAGTTGTTGTTCAGTTTTTCAGTCATGTCTGACTCTATGTCACCCCATGGACTAAAGCATGCCAGGCCTTTCTGTCCTTCACTGTGTCCAAAGATCTGCACAAGCTCATGTTCCTTGCTTTCATGACACTATCTATCCATCTCACCCTCTGCCATCCCTTTCTGTTTTTCTCTTCAATTTTTTCTCAGCATCAGAATCTTTTCCAATGAGTCCCATCTTCTCATTATGTGGCCAAAGTATTTAAGCTTCAGCTTAACTATTTGTCCTTCTAATGAATAGACAGGGTTAATTTAAGTATTGATTGATCTGATCCCCTTGCTTTCCAAAGAACACAAAAATCTTCTCTAGCATCACAATTTGAAAGTATCACTTCTTAGGGGCTTCACGTACCTTATAGTCCATATCTCACAGCCATAACTTGCTCCTGGGAAAACCATGGCTTTGAATATATGGACCTTTGTCTCTGCCTTTTAAGATGTTGTCTACATTTCCCATAGCTTTCCTTACAAGAAGCAGGTTTTTCTTAATGTCATGGTTTTAGTCACCATTTGCAGTGATCTTTGAGCCCAAGATTGCAAAATCTAACACTGTTGTCATTTCTTTTCCCTGTATTTGCCAGGAAGAAATGGTACCAGATGACATAATCTTTGGGGGCAGTTGGTTGTTTGTTTCTTTTTAATGTTAAACTTTGAGTCAACTTTATTGCTTTCTTCTTTCACTCTTATCAAGAAGCTTCTTAATTCTTCTTCACTTTCTGCCATCAGAGTTCTATCATCTACATATCAATGATTGTTCATAATTCTCCCAGCAACCTTAATTCTGGCTTTTGATTCATCCAGCCTGGAAATTTGCAGGATGTACTCTGCATATAGGTTAAAGAAATAAGGTAATAGTATACAGTTTTGTCATACTCCTTTACAAATCTTGAACCATTCAGTTGTACCATGATTGGCTCTAACTGTTTGCTTCCTGACCCTCATACTAGTGCCTCAGGAAAGAAGTGACATGATGTGGTACTCTAATCTCTTTAAGGACTAGTCGAAACTTACTGTGATCCACACAGTCAAAGACTTTAGAGTAGTCAATGAAGCAAAACTGGATACATTTTTTTTTTCTGGAACTCCCTTGCTTCCTCCACAATTCAGAGAATGTTGGCAATTTGGTCTCCAGTTCCTCTGTCTCTTCAAAAACCAGCCTGCACTGGTACTTCTTGGTTCACATATTATTAAAGCCTAGCTTGAAGAACCTTAAGTATAACTTTGCTGGAATGTGAAACACAAGTGAGAGTGTGAACATTCTTTGGCATTATCCTTTATTAGGATTAGGATTGACCTTTTCTAATCTAGTAGCCCAAGGTGAGTTCCAAATTTGCTGGCATTTTGAGTGAAAGACTTTAACAGCATCAGCTTTTAGAATTTTTAATAATTTAACTGGAATTCTATCATCTTCACTAGTCTTATTATTAGCAATACTTCCTAAGGCCTGTTTGACTTTTCTCTCCAAGATGTATGATTCTAGTTCAATAGCCACATCATCTTGATTATCACTAATGATAATAAGATTTTTCTTATGTAGTTCTTCTGTATAGTCTTGCCATCTCTTGTTAATCTCCTCTCCTTCTGTTACATCCCTATCATTTTTATCTTTTATCATGCCTTTTTATGCATGAAATATTCCCTTGATATCTTTCATTTTCTTGAAAACATCTCTCCTTTCCCATTCTATTGTTCACTTCTATTTTTTTTCTTAGTTCTCCTTGCTATTCTTTGTCATTCTGCATTTAGTTGAGTGTATCATTCCCTTTCTCTTTTACCTTTCACTTTCCTTCCTTCATAGGTTATTTGTAAATTCTCATCAAATAGTCATTTTGTTTTCTTGCTCTTCTTTTTCTATGGGATTTTTGTTGTTGCTACTGCCTCTTATACAATATTGTGAAACTCTAACCACCATTCTTCAACTACTTTCTCTACCAGATTTAATCCCTTAAATCTACCCATCACTCCCACTTCATATTCACAAGAGATATTATTTAGGTCATTACATATATGGCCTGATGGGTTTTGCTGCTTTCTTCAATTAAAGTCTAAATTTTGCAGTAAGAAACACATACCCTGAGCCACAGTCAGCTCTAGGGTTTGTTCTAATTGAGCGTATAAAGCTTTTCCACCTATGGCTACAATGTATATAATTAGTCTGATTTCATTGTTGATCATCTCGTGGTCTTGTTTGCCATCATGTTTACTAGGAAGTGCTAAATGAAATCTTGGTTTCTTGAATCTAACTTCTCACATCACTCAATTTGTACTGAACCCTTTTAAGTATGTCTAGCTTCTTTATGCTCAAGAAATATAAACAAATTTATATCACAAATTACCTTGTGACAAACATAAAGTATGAAGTAACCAACACTTTTCTCTAAAAATATAAATATATACATACCATTATTCTAATTCATTAAAGTACTTATTTAGGAGCTGAGTAATTTACTTTTTAAAAAAACAGAAAGTTAGGGTAGAAAAATAGTTTTAAAAGCATATCAACCAGCATTGACCTGAAAAGTGTCTTATAACCAAGACTTATTTTTGAGTTGACACATCTACTTAATGAAGGGATATAAAGTCTGAATTGAATTCATTGTCTATAGCAAATGATAAATCTCTAAAATTAACCTTATTGTCATTTGCATAAAATTACAGGAGAATTTGCAAGTCCTCAAGGTTTCTATTCGATGATAATAATTTAATACAATGAGAATGTCAATTATAATATTGTGTTCAAATCATCCCTGATGTGCAAAAATTTCCCTCTGAATAGAAAGTAGTTTTAGTTATTTAGTTAACATAACAGTACATAAACAATTGTACATATGTTTTGTTGGTCTAAAGAAAAATTCACACCCCTTAAGAACAAATGCTTTCCTTTGCTTCAATAAAATTTGGACTTCATCTTAAATGTGTGATATATTAACGCATTGAAGACTCATTTAAAATCAACAATTTGAGCTCCATTCTCCAAAACAAGAATCTCAGACGTATTAATTAATTCTACATGAGAACTAAGATTTTGTTATTCTAATTTCTAAGAGAAGTAATTATATTCACAAAATATTAGGGCTTATTTGATAAATTAGAGAGACATAATAATACAGATAAAGAGTTGTTCTCAAAGCCAGGAAGATCAGAGTTAAAAGTCTGTTTCTGATGCATATTGGTTATAATGACCTTCAGCATATCTTTCAAACTCTTAATACCCTAGAGTCTATCTAATTCAGAGAATTAGTACTAGTACTAGTGGAAAGACTTTCCTCTTCTGGGAGTTCCCCACATCAATGAAGTCACAAATCCTATCCCTACCTTTATCCATGTGTTAACAATTTTGTTAATAAAAGAGTCAGAATATTCTGACACTACTCTGCCTTAATAGTTTTTTTCTTGACAAAATACTGTTTTTTAACATTTTTATTCATTTTAAACTTAAATATAAAATGAGAAAAGAAAAAATGTATTTCCATGTACACCATAGAACATAGGAGAGGATGCAATACAAAACAATAAATTCACATTTCATGCACACCTGTGTAACAAATGCTACATGTTATTTTCAAAGCGGCCAACTTTTCTGCAATTCTAAGGGGTTTTTTTCTGTTCTCTCTTGTGTACTTTTTATTTAATTTTTTTTCTTCTTCTCTCCCTATGCCCTGCCCAGGAGAAGGTTACAACTAAATGCAAAAACATACACACACATATACACCCACATTTAAATATTTGTAAAATACATATCCATACCCATATATGTATATATGTGTATATATACATATGTACACATGCACACATGCACAGGTGTATATATATATACACACATATACATATACATATACGTATACACACATCTACTCATGTGTGTATATGTATATATAACACCATGTTACCCAAATTTCTGTTTGTCAGTTTTGTTTTGTTTTGTTTTGTTTATCTGGAGATGGATAGCATTTTTTTTTCTTGGTGCCTGCAATATTTTCTCATCAACCTGGGAGCTTTGAAACTTGGCTAAGATATTCCTGTAAGTTATCTTCCTGGGATTTCTTTCAGGTGGTGGGTTTTTTTTCCTATTTCTGTTTTGCCTTGTTGTTCTAGAACTTCAGGATGATTTTCTGTGATAATTTCCTATAACATTGTATCCAGATTCTTTTTTTATCATAACTTTTAGGTAGTCTAACTATCCTTATATGGTTTCTCTTTGTCAGTCGTTTTCTGATGAGATGTATCACATTCTTTTTTATTTTTCATTCTTTTTGATATTCTTTTATTATTTCTTTTTTTTATAACACATTAAATGTTTGTCAAAATGTACAATGCCATGGAGGATAACTGTGGGAGGAAAGGTGGAGTCAGAGAGAAACAATCATTGTCTAAGTGTCAAGAATACCTCCGAGGAAATAGAAGACAGGGGTGAAATTTACAATGAGGCAGTTAGATGGTAGAGAGAGTAGATTAAATACTGGACCTGGACTCAGGAAGATCTACATTCATATCTGGCTTCAGACATATACTCGTTGTGTGATGACAAAAAGTAACCTTCTCTGAGTATTAATTTTCTTAACTGCAAAAAAGAACACAATAATACTATCTACCTGCAATGTTTATTATAAGGGGGAAATGAGATAATTCTTATAAACTGTTTTCAAATTTTAAAGCATTATATAAATGCTAGCTGTCATTATTATCATCATGTTAATCTTTTTCTTCATAGTGAATATACAATTTACAATTTATAAAATAAACTAGAGATCATTTATATCATCAGCATGAGCTATTTTTTAAAATAAAATATTATGATAGATAAACAAAATATTATAGCTTATTTTTTCTACTTAGAGAACATTAACTTATGAATAATTATGTTTGAAGAAGAAAAGACCTTGAACCTTTTGTATTCCAAAAAAGAGACAAGAGAACTCTTTCCTTTGATTAAATCTGAGATCAGTCACTAAAAGAACAGATTTTGTTGGAGTGGTAAACTGTCAGGTATATATTTTCCAACTGTAAGACTTATTGCCAAGATCTAAAACATACTTAATATGAGGGTGAACTTTTCCTGTAGAGTTCCTGAATAAAAATTTCTATCTGACTCCACTCCTCCTCCAATTTAATTATAATAAGATGACCCAAGAAATTAAAAGCAGCCCTTCACCTGGAAATAGTGTAGAATGGGGTTATAAGCAACATATTAAATGAAGTACTGAGATCATTTAGGCCATTTAGCTTCCCATTCTATTATCTTGGTATTCTTCATTCCCTTGTGGCTAATTGTTCCTTCACCTTACTTCTAAACAGCCTACACTCCTAATGAGATTCTCTATGAACAAAGACTATCCAATTGATATCTTTTTACTCTCATCCTTCATCACAAAAGTCATATTTTCCTCATATAATAGCATTAAAAAAATCTCATAATTGGATGGGACCTTAGGTGCATCTCATCCAGTATATACTTGAAGAATCTCTTCTATACTATTTAGTCAGTCAGCTCATCTATAAGCATGTGTTAAGTGCTTATTATGTGTCAGGCACTATGTTAAGCACTGGAAATAAAAATATACACAAAAATATAGTCCCTTCCCTCAAGGAGTTTACATTTTAAATGAAAATACAACACATAAAAGAAAACCAAAAAGGAAGAGGAAAGAGAAGGTATCTAATGGGGGGGAGGGTGTTGTATAATGGAGATGTACAGAGGAGTAAAGGCTTGTAGGTAATGAAGAGAGTGCTAGCCTCTGCAGTCTCCATACTTGGAAGCTCTGCAAGGAGCCCAGCAACTAGAGAGAGGGAACCCAGGATTAAAGGGTACTCCTGAAGTATGACATTCAGAGCTTAAGTAATCTAGCAGGCTGAAAAGCTATCTAGGACATAATGGAGAAGTCTAGAGGAATCCAGTCTAGTGGGGAATGAAATAATCAATATTTGTTTGAAGACTATTATTGAGGGAGAAACTGCTACATCCAAAAGCAATGTTGAATATATCTCATTTTTAGGAAGTTTTCCCCTTTTATATTAAGCTCAAATCTGTTTCTCTGCCACTTCCACTTTACTGATCTCAGTGTCTCACATTCCTATCCTTCTATGACCACACCTACTCATGTGCTTTTTGAAACTCTAGTTCCTTTGAATTAGTTGCTTCCTCTCCAGTTGTAAATTCTTCTTCCCTTCCTCCTACAACACCATCTCACAAGGGCTGATGATGAAGCGGGCACACATTTTTCTTCCCATTGTGAATTCTAGATCCTTTCTTTGACACTAATAATCATTAACATCAACTTTAAATTTGCCTGATTAGATTATGTTCTACTGATCCTTGTCACTGTGATACAGTAACTTCCTATTAGTCCTCTGTTTGTTAGGTTTTACTCCTCATGATTCTGGCCCTAGACCCATAGTCTTTCTTCACACTTCTCCCTCTATCATGGTTCTGGTAAATTTCAATATCTACATGGATGACCATTCCATACCCTGTTCTCATAATTTCTTGAACTCAGCTCCCATAGTTTTGATGTCCACTATACCTATGTCCTCTAATAGGCCACTCCAGACTATTATCCATCACTTGCCAATTTCTGCCTGCAGCACCCTGAATTCTGAAATTCCCCTCTGTCCGTAATGTCCTTGCCCTCCATTCCTCCTACGCTCTTTTTCTTCCCACACGTGCATTTTGCACTCATCATGAACTTTGCTACATTAATTCCTTCATGTTCTCTCAGTCTATCAACTCTATTCTGAACTCTCTCTTTTTCCCTACCTGATTTTGACCTCATAAGTCAGTCATTTCAGTAATGTTCCTTCAACAGCAAACCCAGAAATCATATTAACACAATTGAAAAACACTTTTCATGAAAATAAAGTCAGATCTAAATAATGGGAAAAGCATCAGTTGCTCATGGATAGGCTTAGCTAATGTAATCAAAATGACAATTCTACCTAAATTAATTTACTTATTCAGTGTCATGCCAATCAAACTACCAAAAATATTTTATAGAGCTAGAAAAAATAATAACAAAATTAATCTGGAAGAACAAAAATTCTAGAATATCAAGGGAATTAATTAAAAGTAATGCAAGGGAAGGTGGTCAGATCTCAATATCAGATCCCAAATTGTATTATAAAGCAGCAATTATAAAAACTACTTGTTACTGGCTAAGAAACACAATAGTGGATTAGTGGAATAAGTTAGGTATATATGACACAGTAGTCAATGACTATAGCAACCTACTATTTGATAAACCCAAAGACTCCAGCTTCTAGAATAAGAACTCACAATTTGACAAAAACTGCTATGAAAATCAGACAATAAATAGTATGCCAGAAACTAGGCATACACCAGCATTTTACATTGTATACCAAAACAAAGTCAAAATGGGTGAACAATTTAGATATGAAGGCAACCTGGGAGAGCAAGGAATAATTTATCTGTCAGATTTATGGAGAATGGAAGAACTTATAAGCAAAAAGACATATTGAACATTAAGAAATGCAAAATAGGTAACTTTGATTACATTAAACTAAAATGTTTTGCACAAACAAAGCCAATGCAATGAAGATTAGGAGGGAAGCAGAAAACTGAAAAAGAAGTTTTACAACAAATGTCTATGATAAAGGCCTCATTTCTAAAACATGTAGAGAATTAAGTCAAATTTATAGGAATACAAGTCATTCCCCAATTAATAAATGGTCAAAAGATATAAACAGACAATTTTCAGAGGAAGAAATTAAAACTATCTACAGATATATGAAAAAATGCTCTAAATCACTATAGGTTAGAGAAACACAAATCAAAACAACTCTGAAGTACAATATCATACCTATCATATTGGCTAACATGAGAAAATAGAAAAATGATAAATGCTGGAGAAGACGTGGGAAAACTGGAACACTGATTCATTGTTGGTAGAGTTGTGAACTGACCCAACCATTCTGGAGAAGAATTTGGAAGTATACCTCAAGGACTATAAAGACATACATACCCTTTGACCTTTGACCCAGCAATACCACTTCTAGGTGTATATCCCAACCAGATCATAGAAGTAGGAAAAAGACACATATGTACAAAAATATTTTATCAGGAGCAGCTAGGTGGCTGTATCAATGATGCAGTATTCATGATGCTATGGTAACTATAAATATGCTTATTAATCACAAAATGTAACAGGCTCTCTACATGTGGGATATAGCTAGAACATTTATTCAAATACCAGAAAACTGAGTCCCCAAACCAGAAAGTCAAAGCCATCACAGTAGCCATGGAGTTGACACACATATTTAATGCAGTAAACATCCACATTCTCAAGCCTTCAAAACAAAACAGGCTACCTCAGGCAAAAATCCTCCTCTCCTCAGTCACAGTAATTGCTTAGCCTCCATGCTGCATGCTCCCAGCAGTTCCAGCCTTCCACAGTTGCTGTTCCATAGGAGTCCTTAATGGAAGTTCTAGCTGGCTCCAAAAAAAAAGGAGTTCATGCCACTGCCGCCATGCTTCCAGTCACTGTTCTGGCTCCAGGCCAGCTCCTGCTTGGCTCTGGCTCCTTCCTGCCCCACCTCTCCCTGCTACATCAGCAAGTTCAAAGGGGCACGGAAGATCTTAAAATCCATTACCATTACATTTGGCCCCAAGATCTTTTGTGGCCCTTACTTGGCAAAAATGCATTGAGAACTTACTAAATGATTGAGTTACACTGTATTTTTATTTTTCTCTTTTTTTGCGAATATTTTGCCTTAATCTGTTCCTGAATAAATGGAGAGTTATTATGCTTGTAATCCATACCTGGAAGTTGCTTTTGCTTGGCGTTACATTGGCACAGTGAATAGAGCACTGGCCCTGGAATCAGGAGAACCTGAGTTCAAATCCAGCCTCAGACACTTAACACTTACTAGCCATGTGACCTTGGGCAAGTCACAAGCCCAACTGCCCTGCCTTCCCCCCTCCAAAAAGAAAAAAATATATGTATTTATAGCAGAGGGGTTTTGTGGTGGCAAATAATTGGAAATTGAGGGGATTTCCATCATTTGGGCAACAGTTGAGTGAATTTTGATATATGAATGTATTAGAATATTGTTGTGCTAAAAGAAATAATGATCAGGCAGACTTCAGAAAACACCTGGAATGAATGAAGTTGATGATGAATGAAGTAAGCAGAATGAGGAGAACATTGTACACAGTAACAACCACATTGTGTGATGACTAACTGGTAGGCATCTCTTCTTAGCAAGGCAAAGATCTAAGAAGACTCTAAGAGACTCATGATAGAAAATAATGTCCGTATGCAGAAAAAAATACCTATGGATTCTGAATGCAGATTCAAGTATATTATTTGTTCCCTTTCTCTTTTTTATTTTTGTTTGTTCCTTCTTTCTCATAGTTTCTACCGTTGGTTCTATTTCTTCTTTACAACATGACTAATGTGAAAATAGGTTTAGTATCAATGTATATGGAAAGCCTATGTCATCTTGCAGTGGGGGTGTGGATATATGGGGAGAAAATTTGGAACTCAAAATCACGTGGAAGTGAATGTTGAAAATGAAAATTAGGGGCGGCTAGGTGGCGCAGTGAGTAGAGCACCGGCCCTGGAGTCAGGAGTACCTGAGTTCAAATCCGGCCTCAGACACTTAACACAAAAACTAGCCGTGTGACCTTGGGCAAGTCACTTAACCCCAACTGCCCTCCAAAAAGCAAAAAAAATTAAATAAATAAAAAGAAAATGAAAATTAAGGGACGGCTAGGTGGTACAGTGAGTAGAGAACTGGCTCTGGAGTCAGGAGGACCTGAGATCAAATCCAGCCTCAGACACTTGATACTAGCCATGTGACTTTGGGCAAGCCACTTAACCCCAATTGCCCTCTGGGAAAAAAAAAGAAAATGAAAACTAAATAGTTATAAAATGTAAAAAAAACTAAGGTATATGAAGGAAAAAAGGAAAATAATAATGTTCCTTTCCTTCTACTTGGGTCTCAGCCTTCTACTCTTTCCTTTTCTTAAGCTTCTGCTCTGGTATTTATTTTCTTCTATTGCTGTATAGCTGGAAGAAGTCATGCTACTATGTTTATGAGATTCACCACAAATGTCAACATTTTAACATCAAACAAGTCCTCCTACATTCTGTCAATTGTTTTATTTATCTCTTACTAACTTTCTATAATACAAGGTATAGTATCTCTTCCAAATTTTCTCTTTTTTCAAAATCCCAATTCAATCCCTTCCTCAACTGTTAGATTCATACAATATAAACTCCATAAACCCCAACACATGCACACATTTCTACTCCTCTAAGGTTATCAGTGTCCTCAGCTCTATCCTTTGCTTGTTTAATCCTGTCTCAAAAAAAAAAAAAGATCACAGACTGCCTTTCTAAAACTGTCTCTACCCCATTCTGCCACGCACTGACACACCCTCCAATACAACAGTCCCTTAAATACTGCTCTTCTACATACCCTGCTACTGAAACAGCTCTTCCTAGGGCCACTGTTGGACTTTAATTACTGAGTACAATATTCATTGTTTTATGTTTTCGTCTTGCATAGCATTTCAGTAGCATTTGACACTGTAGCGTATCCTTTCTTGACAAAATCTCTTCACTTCTGTAGTTCATCTCCTCCCTATAGTATATCTTTCATACTAATATTTTTATTCTTCTTATGGATACTTATCCTCCTCCCACTTTTTAAACATAGGCATACTCCAATGTTCTGTTATTGGAATTCTGTTCTTGTCCTTTCTTTAGTTTTATCCTACTGGTCTTATCTACTTGTGTTACTTCATTTAAATAACTCACAAACTTTATGTTTATCATCAGTCATCTCCCAAATCTACATGCCCATAATTTCATTAGCTTCCTGCCTATCCTGACTGAATTTCCCACCAGTTGAAACTGACAATGTCCAAAACTGAATTCATTATCCTACTAAATGACCTTTTTAATTTTTCCTTAGTTATTGATACTGACCATGTCTTCTCAACAAGGTGTGGTATATGAATGTAATGGAATATTATTGTGCTATAGGAATGATGAGCAGGCTTATGTAAAGGTAGGCAAAATGGTACTTAGCTCTTTGTTTCAGTGCCTTTGAGTCTCACCTGTGATTATATCAAGTCTTTGTTAGAAACAGAACCAATGAAGCCCACAGTGGAAAGAACTTGCCAAAGATCAGAACAGGAAGGAAATTAGAGGAAGAACAGAACAGGAAGGAGCTGAGGATATTAAAGCTTGAGCATAAACTGGGACTGAACAGAACTGGGAGAAAGGATGTCTGTGATATTGGCACTCTGTCTGTTCTGTCTGTGTTGATGTTACTTTGTCATACCTGTCTCCTGACAGGGGATGTTGCTGTTAGTGAAGTCCTGGAACCTGATTGCTGCTTAAGACCCCCTGCAAGAGGACTTTCCTGCTGTTACAGAAGTCCTGAAGGACAATTTTATTGATGTTTTCAGAGGTCCTAGGACTTTACTGATAATTTTGTGTTTGGTTTCTCAGACAGAAACTGGTCATTTTGTCTGTGTTAATTTCTTAGACAGAGGCCCTGTCTATTGGTCTGTGTTGATTTTACAGACAGATCATAGTGCTGGCAATGTGTGTGAATATTGTAACTCTGCTAAGTTCGATGTGTTTAGATATTGTAGTGGCTCTGTTAAGCTTTGTCTTCCCAGAAACAGAAACTAATAACTGGTGAACTGGTCACCATGAACTTTAAGCTGGAGTAGGAATCGGAACAGGAGCTGGGAGCTGCCAACCTGTGAATCCAAGTGACAGGTAAGTGAATTCAGGCAAGAGCTGGAAGCATGAAAGAAGAACCACGGAGTGGGAAGTCAGCCTCAAATCAAGATGAAAGACCTTTACTTGAGTATTTAGTGCTGACTGACAAGATAAAGACTGTGTGACCTAGGGATGGGAGACCTTTGTAATTTGTACCTCTTAAGGATGATTGCTTCTTATGGATGATTGATTTAAGGATGACTGGAAGCCAGTATCCAATCAACATGAAAGAAGACTTTAGATGGGTACTCTGTATTGATTGATTCAGATGATGACTTACCGAATGATATCTTTTGTTTAAGCCACCTTAGTAACATGCTGCTATATTATATTGTTATGAATTCTGTACTTTGGTTTCTGTGAATGTTCTGTTTTAGTTTATTGCTGTATAAATAGAGAGTTCACTATACTATGTGATCAGAACCTTAAAGTTATTCACAACAGCAGTCCTCAGAAGAGCTGCTTGTGCTTGGCTTTACAGCATGTATCAGAAAAAACCTGAAAAGGCATGAATAACACTGAGTGCATTGAAGAGGACTAGAACATTATACACAGCAATAGCAACATTGTTCAATAATTGACTATGATAGACTTAGCTCTTCTCAGCAATACAATGATACAAGACAATTCTGAAAGTCTAGTGATGGAGAATGCTAACTACATCCAGAAAAAGAGCCACGGAGTCTGAATGTAGTGTGAAGCATACTATTTTCCCTTTTTTGTTTTTTCTGTCTCATAGTTTTTCCCATTCTGATTTTTCTTTCCCAACACAACTAATGTGGAAATATGTTTAACATGTGGGTACATGTATAGCCTATATACTTTTTAGATTGCTTGCTATCTTGGGGATAAGGGAGAAAAGGGAGGGAGGGAGAAAATTTGGAACTCAAAATTTTACAAAAATGAATGTTGAAAACTATCTTCACATGTAATTGGTGAAAAAAATAAAATACTATTAAGGAAAAATGTTAACCATGTCTCTAACTTCCAAGTTACTCAAGGTCATAGCTTCAGAGATTTTTGATGCTTTCCTATTCATCAGTCTACATCAAAAATAAATTGCCAAATCCTTTCAATTTAATCCCTCACATCAACAACAGAAATGATTTTGTCTGCTGTGTCTATGATTAGTAAAATCAATTAAAATCATAGAGGATGGTGCATGCCCTACAAAACTGCATTGACCTAACTTTACACAGATGAAAGCAAGCATGTGAAAAATATGCATTGTCCAGACCACTGTGTACAGTTTTGTGATCTTATGTCACTGTTATCAATAATATAGTGTTTTTTCTATAGAAGCAGTGAATGGGCAATGCGCTGTATCTAAAACTGAATACAAGAATATATCGGACTCAATTTCTTTTAGAAAATTGTTCAAGCTATTTAATTATTCCAAAATTTCTCCCTGAAAAGAGCCTCATCTTTTTTAGGAATACTGTGCTTTTGGTAATGGTATATAAGCCAAAGAACTTCATGATCTTCAAAGCACTGAAACAGCAGATCACCCAAAGGTCAATAGAGAGACATTTGATTAGTGGGAGTGTTCTGCAACAGAATGCTAGCAAATAATTGCACATAAATACAGAATATCAACAAAAAGATATATAACCATAAGAGAGGACAAACTGCTCATTAAGTGAGTGTGAAGAGTAGAAAAGCCATTGAGCTCAGTTGGTCCACTCAGTGTCAAAAGATCTAGAGCAGTGCTTCAAGCATGGGACAAACCCCTAAGGAGCCTTTGCATGAAAGTATGGGAGAGTGCAATAGTATGAGAAGTCATGGATGTGTTGCAGTTTGTGCCGCTATGTGAAGTACTCACAGTATTTGAATAACAGATACATGGAAATATATCTCTGGCCCTTAGCACAGTGCTTTATACCACGTAGGATTTTGATAAGGATTGGCCTTATAATTTCACAGATAGAGGAATGTCCCAGATGACAAAATTATTACCCATATAGGTAAGTATCTCCTCTGATTTCTAGTCTTCAGGGGTTAAATGACTTTCCCAGGATCACAAAGTCAAAATATATCCCAAAAAATGGGACTGAGACCCAGATCTTCCTGGATGATAGTGGCCCTTTGTTCACTATGCACAACTAACTCTCTAGATATAATGTCTTTGTTGAACTTTAATTACCTCATCAGCTTATGAATAATATTTTTGTAGCCCTTTACAGTTTCAATGTAGTATCTCTCTCTCTGTATACACACACACACACACACACACATAAACACACATCCACATCTGAGTAAACATCTGTCTTTTGATAGACACATAGGCACTTATATACATATACATATCTGTGAACTTATACATATGCATACATTCATATTACATGTTTCCACATTATAAATGCATTTATAGCTAAAAAATATGTCCCATATGTCTATATGTAGCTATACATGTGTATTTTTATGTACACACATCACATTAAAACCTTAAAAGGCTATATATAAATATGCAAGTATAATCTATTAATCCAGAGACATGTGTTACATATATGTGTGTTATATGTATATATTGCATAACAAAGTGCATGTGTCTATATCTACATACCTACCTATATACAATTGGTATATGATATATATGAATGTATATTATGTATATCACATGTCACCATATGCCAGACCATTTGATAAGTATTGAGATGTAAACAAAAACAAAATATAGACCCAACCCTGAAAGAATTTACACTCTAATGGAGGGTTTACCATGCAAATAACTGTGTACTTATAGGGCATATACAGTATAAATAGAAGATAATCTCAAGGAGAATTTTTTTTATTCCTTTTTTTATTTATTCTACCAGGGAAGGAGGAGTGGAGTAACATTGGAAAAGTTTTCTGCAAAAGATTGGTTTTAAGCTTAATTTGAAAGGAAGCTAGAGGTGAAGGTGAAGAGACAGAGCATTCCGTGTGTGTGTAAGCATGTATATGTTTGTGTATCTTTGCCTTCCTGCTTTTAATGATACCTGACTACCCACTTTATCATGGTAGTGATCCTTTGTACAGATAAGTATTTAATAAATCCCTGTGGGATTGAATTATATTATCACCCTCAAATAGATATCACACATGTATACATATGTATTCCTACACATACTATAACAATCACATTGAAACCTTACAATGGTACATAAATATTATCTAAGTTTATTCAATCTTTATACATGTCATTTCATCCAATGCTGTAAATTAGTTATTAGAGGGATCCCCGTTTTCTAAATGAGGTAATTTAGCCTCAGGGATTTTCAGTGACTTGCCAAAGATTACATTAGCAACAAGTAATAGAATCAAGATTTGTAATCAGATACTCTTTCTTTGAATCTGTTTTTTCCATTCAACCATTTTGGTTCCTTGATCAATACTTCAATACTAATTGAGTTGGGGTTTTTTCGGTCAAACTTAGTATGTACTTTTAGATTTGATTTAGATTTGTATTTGTTGAATGACAGAAGGAATGTGTGAAACTAAAAGGAATAAATAAGCTGTCTGTCAGGCTACCAAACAAACACTAAGACAAAGTTTGTCATTCAATGAGAGTAACTCCAAACTTTAGTCTCATTTCCCTCTACTCTCTCAATTTCTCTGCCTTAAAGGCATTCACTCTTGATTAAATCCTCTTCCATCAGCAATTTATTCTTGTTCTCTAACTCTCTAGCAGTGTTGGATTCTGTGACCCTCTGTCTTCTTTAATAATGTACAATTAATAAAACAGAACTTCAACATCCACCCCCAAATCATCTGCTTAATTTCATGCAGTAAAAATCTGCATAAAGATTTACACAATTTTTAAAACCATGGAAGATTACCTCTTGGAAATTGTAATCCAAACAAATCAAATTTTCAATGGTTTCTTTTCTCAGGAGGACTGTGAGCAGAAAATGATAAGTAGGTGGAGAACAGGACGCTAATCCCTTACCATTCAACCAAGGATATCTCTGAGGACCAGGAACCTGAGGGAAATCTTTTCTTCTAAAGCATGTTTACATTTAGACTAATATGCTAATCAGAGGCCTATGATACTATCTTGATGCTGACATAGATTGTTCCTCTCTTTAGGATGAAGTCAGAGACTTGTACAGAATTTCAAACATGTTACCATCCATCCTCAAAAGATGTAAAAATGCAGGTCTACTCTCTTAGCATCCAATTGTTCTCAATGTCTAAAGAGATCCTGGTCAGAGACCTCACTCAGAGCCACAATACAATTTCTTTTCAAAATGTGGAACAATATATTGTTCAGGAAAAGGACAAGAAACAATATGAAGAATGCAGAGGTCATGAAAAAGTATTGGCACCAAAGACACAACCTTTAGTTTCCACAAAAATTATTTCCTTTGGGGAAGCTAGGTGGTGCAATAAGTAGAGCACTAACCTTGAAGACAGGAGGACCTGAGTTCAAATTCAGCATCAGACACTTGACATTTAACTACCTGTGTGACCTTAGGCAAGTCACTTAACACCAAGTGCCATGCTTCCCCCCCCTCCAAAATTTTTTTTCTTTCCCCTAAAATTTTCAAATGTCTTAAGGGCATTGCACTGGTTAGTACCTGCTAGAAAGTTGATGTCTTCTCCAACACAACCCTTATCATTACCTATAGCATGAATACAAGTATTAAAAGATTTCTTCTTATTTCTGTCTATTTCATTTATGATAGTACCAGATTGCAGTAAGAGCCCTAAATATGTGGTTAAATCATTTATAGCTGTACAGGAAATTCTTCCAATTAAACAGGACTGATAATAATAATTCATATTCATATAATTGCTTACACTTTACAAAGTTTTTTATGTCAAAAGAATTGTGGGAAGTAATTTGTACAAGTCTATTACAATCCTCCCTTGTACAGAGATGAAATTAAAGCTTAACTGAAGTAAGTGAATGGGCCACTACTAGGCAATGGTGGCATCACAGATCAAACCTAACCCCTCTGACTTCAAGACAAGTGCAAAGATTGTGCTCCTTATCAAATCTAAAAGTATTTTGGTCAGTGGATCTGTAGAATTATTACTAAAATAGATATCTAATATATTCTGTATACTCACGGTTATAACCTGGAAAAACATATACAGAAAAGAACTCTAGACTATAATAAGACATTAGTTTTATTTCATTTCCAGTAATTATCAAACAATTCACAGAATCACAGAATCTCATAGTTGAAAAAGATCTCTGAGACTATGTAGCCCAAATAATACCAAAATAAGAATCTTTCCTACATGGAAAATGATAAAAATGGTAAATCTTGGAGAAGCTATGGGAAAAAAAAAACCATGCATCATTGCTGGCGGCACGAATTAGGCCAAACATAGTCTGATATCAGTGACAAAAAGGGATAATGTTACATACCTGAAGTAATTTATTAGGGAATTCCCTTTAGGTTGAAGTCAATCCATTTTGTACTTTTTGTGTGTGTGGTCATCCAATCAGATTTGAATACACGTATTTCTTTCAGTACACAAAGTCAATGTGAAAGAGGACCAAATACTTGTAGAAAGCTCAGGATACTGGCCCTTCTGTATTTCCGGACTATTCAAGTCAGAAAAGCATCATATTCTTTTTGTTTCATTAATTGAGACATGTTGAGAAACAAAACAGCATGCCAACCAGTGTATTTGCACATGAGATGATTCTTTTAGAGCAAAGGTTCATAAGGCAAATGTACAGTTTTTGTAAAAAGCAGGGAGGGATATAATTATTTAAGTATTGTCATGAATCCATGACTTCATTGGTGTGAGTATTACCTTGAGTAGGGATGACTGGGTCCCCTCTAAGCTTTCTTCCTATATATACTTGTCACCCATAGAGTTTTGTAAATCCTCCTAAGAGAAGTCATCTAACATGTTGGACACCTTCCTGTAGCAATTGTGTTATCTAAGAAGTGGCAAGGAAAACACTTGAATGCCCATTTCCATTCTGTTATCACTCATTCTTCCCACTTGACCATCATGTCACCTTTTTTCATCATTCTGGCCTTGGTGACATTTCTTTTGTCACTCCTCAATTGCCAAGTCATTATCGATTTTTCTCTGATGCCTATTTACATACACCGTGCATCTTTCATTACAGAATAACCTATTTTTTTAGAATGCTAAAGGAACTCAGAAGTTAGCTATATCAAATTATATATGGAAAAAATATTCTTAGATCCTTTGAAACCCATAAAGCTACTCACCAATGCTTTCCAAGGTAGCCCATTGCACTTAGGAATACCATTTATCATTAGAAATGCCTATGTACATAAAATTATATTAGTGCTCTTTTTCTCTTCTACTCATTCTTCTTTGTTCTGGGTTCTTTTTCACCTTCCACTCATTACTCTTAGTTCTGTCTGCTAGTGCCAAGCCTAATCTTTCATCCATGTAACAGTCTTTCAAAGATATGAAGACAGCTACCGTGGCTACCTGATTCTTCTCTTTTTTAAAAATTTTTTTAAATTTAAATTAACTTTTGTTTATTTTTAATTTACCTCATTCATTTCCACAAGATTTTGAGTTACAAATTTTCTCCCCATATTTACCCTACCCAGCACAACAAATAAAACAATAATCCCACCGTATATCCCCTCCCCCAATCTGCTCTCTCCTATATCCTCCCCCATCACCTCTCTGACTTTCCAATAGATCAAAATGGATCTCCCTACACCAGTGCCTTTATATCTTATTTCCCAGTTGCATGTAAATAATAATAATAATTATACATATATACATACATATATGGAATTTAAAGTTTTAAAATCAAATATTTAAAAAATATGTGTGTGTATATATACATATATATATATATATATATGTATATATACACACATAAAACATTAAATTACAGATTCTTTCCCTTCTTCCCTCATCACCCACCCCACTGGGAAGACAAGCAATTCTATACTGGTAATATATGTGTAGTTACACAAAACATCTCCACAATGGATATATTGTGAAAGACTGACTATATTTCCCTCCATCCTATCTTGCCCCCCTCAATTGTTCTATTCTCTACTTTGACCTATTCTCTATTTTAATGTATCTCATTACAAAAGTGTGTGCTTCTAACAACCCTCCCCCCAAACTGCCCTCCCCTTCATCATTCCCTCCCCTTCGCCCTACTCCCTTGTAGGCCAAGATACCCAATTCAGAGTGTGTCATTCCCTCCTTAAGCCAAATTCAATGGGAGTAAGGTTGACCCATTCCCTTTTGCCTTCCTGTTCTTCCCCTCCATTGGAACAGTTATCCCTTGCCTTCTCTATGAGATAATAAACCCCATTCTGTCTCTCCCTGTCTCTTCTCATTATATTCCTCTCTCACCTCTCAATTTCACCTTTTAAATATCATCCCTTCCTATTCAATTGATCCTGGGCCCTCTGTCTATGTATACCTGAACACATATATACACACATTCACATATGTATTCATATGCACATATACCCAGCCATACAGACATATGTGTATGTATGCATATATATGCATTTATATTCCTTTCAACTATCCTCATACTGAGAAAAGTTTAATGAATTACAATTATCATTTTTACATGTAGGCACTTAAATAGTTCAACTTTGATGATTTCTTTTCCCTGTTACCTTCTCATGCTTCTTGTATTTGGATGTCAAATTTTCTATTCAGCTATATTTTTTTTCATCAAGAATGCTTGAAAGTCTTCCATCTCATTGAATGACGACATCATCCCCTGAAATATTATACTTAGTTTTGCTGGTTAGGTGATTCTTGGTTTTAATCATAGCTCCTTTGATCTCCATAATATCTTGTTCCAAGTCCTTCAATCTCTTAATGTAGAAGCTGTTGGATCCCGTGTTATCCTGATTGTGTTTCCAAAATATTCAAATTGTTTCTTCTTGGCAGCTAATAATATTTTTTTAATTTAGTGTTTATTTGTTTTCTTGTTTACATTATTCATTTTCATTACATTTTTTGAATTACACATTTTCTCCCCGTCTTGCTCCT
>CM053594.1:189223006-189240091 GCA_028646575.1 Pseudocheirus occidentalis
AGGAATTCAGGGTTTGATTGCTGGGTTTGCTTTGCTTCCCTTGCCTGCTGATGCTGCCAGTCAGTTACTTGGCTTTTGGGCTCATTAGTAAAACTCTGCTTTCAGAGGGGAGAGCTCTGTCCCAAATAGTTGGAGTTTTTGCAGCTGCTGAAGCTATTAGGAGGCCGTTTTTTGCAGCCCCCACCAGCTTTGGCTCACTGAAAATGCACTTCAGGACCACCACCCAGGCAGCTTTAGGCAAGAGCACTTAGCCTCTTAATGATCACTTGCCACTCCCCCCCCCAGCCCCCTCCCTCTGCAATCTACAGGCTGGGAGTTTCTGAAGCAGACATGTGGTTGCAGGGCTGCCGCTTCAGACTGCTTCTCGGTCTAGAGGCAGTTCACCCAGACCATCTCCCCCAAATTTAGCTGAGTTCTGCTGACCTTTTCCCTTTGTCCTTGGCTCTTGTGTGTTGGTGAGTCTGAAAATCATCATAGCTGCTGCTCTCCTGAATGCTATAGCCATGGCTTCTCCTGGATGCCCTGGGAGTGGGGGTGGGAGTAGGGGTGGGGGTGGTGGTGGGGGTGGTGGTGGTAAACTCAATGAGTTTCAGCTGGGCTCTGCTTCCAGTATGCTATGATGGCCACCTGCCGGGCTGCCTTCAGCAGGAGCTTTGTTATTCCATCATTTTTGTGGAGTCTGGAGCTCTAAAATTTGTTTAGAATCATATTTTATAGGTATTTGAGATGGTATTTGGGGGAACTCACTGAGTTCTCCTGTTTCTATGCTGCCATCTTGACTCTACCCCCATGGTTACTATTTTTTAAATTCCCATTTTACAGAGGAAACTCAAATTTAGAAAGGTTCATTGACTTCCTCAGCATCACATAGATAATAAATACCTGAGACAGAATTTGACTCTAGCATTCTTGGCCCCAATTTGAATCCTCTCACCACAAAATCATCTTTCCTGTCCTTAAATAGGACAGGGACCTCAAATCATTAAGGCCAAGGCAGTAGCATTTTAATTATGCATAATTATGTGTGCATATATATACATGTATGTTTATATATTACATACACAAAAAATACATAGTCAAATGTGTATGTGTATAGGTATATATTATGAATTTGGCATTTTTTTACCTTAGGCAACCTACTCAATTTCTCTGGGCCTCACTTTCCATATCTGTACAATGAAGATATTGGATCTGACGACATTATTTTGCAAGGCATGAGTGAGTTATTTTATAATGATAAAAGGCCACAGGATATATAAAAAAACTGTCTGGCAAATATCTATACTCACCACGACACATGTATCACTCTCATATGAATTTGTTATTCTATGTTAGAAATCTAGGAGCAACTGGGTAGAAGGGAGGTAGATATTTCCCTTATGCCCCAAAAAAAGTAAGAAAGAAAGAAAGTGGATTCTGTGAAATTTTCACCTATTAATCGAATACATTCATAGACAACCATACCAATCCCCTACGTGTCCTCTATTGACTTGTTTCATTATTAACTATTCCTCTCCTAGATCAGAGACAATCTATTGGATACAGTTTAAAATATTTTTAGTAAATTTTTGAAATTACAGACCCTTTAATTGGCTTATTTCTGGCCCCAGAATAAAACCAGGAAAATTTCCTCTACAATGAGCTTGCTTGACCTCTATTATCTTGAACTGTGAAATTATATGTTTAGAAAAATAATCATTATATTGATTTGTAATTTATTAACCACATCAAGTAACAAAACAATGCAGACTGACGTTCAAGTGAAGCATAGAAACCTGGGAGTGGACTCACAACTAAGATTTCCTTTCTTCTTTTTTACCAAATCTCAGCCAGTCTGTGATGTGGCTGTTGAAAGAAGAAATTGAGAATTATATTCTGAATAGACATCTTCTCAGCACTGAACTTTGGGAAAATTAAAGGGAAGGAAGAACATGATGAATGGACTTCACTTTTACCAGCTGCCACAACTTATGGTCTAAATTGATCAGAGCTCCAGGCAACCCCTGCTTCATGACATTTTCTATACTCTTGTTCTCCTAATCATATGCTTATTCATTTGTATCTCACCCTTATTTGTCTCCTCCCTTATTTGGTGCCCATATACTTAGACAGAAGCCTCTTCTTCAAGGCTCCTGTTTAAGGCCAAGAAACCCTGAGTAAAATTGAGCTCTCCCAAGTATCTGTAAGCAGGCAAGTATAAAGATACTCTATCATCTCCAAACTTGCTATCATCCTAGAGAGGTCTTCCTAAGCCTTTCCAGAATTTGACAAGTCTAGGGAAATCATGTCATTTCAGAATCTTGTGGCATTAACTGTATACTGAGTTTGGTTTTAAAGTCTTTGAATATGTTTGTACTCTATACTCCAAGCTTCTCCAGTTCCTTGAAGTTTCAGTCCCACTCATTTTAAATTTAGATATTGGTAGAAATTTCTATTTCCATTTAATTTTACATAGCTTTCAATATTCTGTGATATATACTACAACATTTATTCTGAAGCTATATTCAATTTTATTAAGAGGGGCATGATTTAGATTGGTAAGATTATAGACTTGTTTCACAGACTTGATGTTCTTCCCTAAAAGCCCTCTACCAACAACAACCATAAGAATAGCCACAATAAGCATTTCTTACACGTCTATTTTATGCCTTTCACTGTGTTAAGCAATGGGGTTAAAAAACAACAACAGTTAAAAAAAACAGTTCCTTCAATGAGATTATATTCTCAAGGGGAGACAAGACACCCTTAAGAATGAAGGCTTTAGCAGTTAGGGGTAGAGAGGCTCAGGAAAGACCTTTTGAAGAAAGAGGCATTTGAAGTGAATATGAAAGGAATCCAAGAATAATCAGAGGCTGATGTTAGGAGGTAGAATATTCCAGGAATGGCAGCCAGTCAGTCCAAAGGCATACATGGAGATGGAGGAGCAACAAGGAGGCTAGTATGACTGGATTGTAGAGAATGTAAAGGTCACTTAATTGGTTGGTTAGTAGTAAATAAAAAGACTGGAAAATGTAAAAAGGTCCAAGTTTTGAAGCATTTTGGATTTCAAATAAAGGATTTATATTTGATTACAGAAGTAATAGAGAGTCAATGGAGTTTGAGTTCTCAAATTGAAATATTTAAACCTTCACTTTAAGAAAATCACCTTGGTACCTGTGTGGAGCATGAATTGAATGGCGAGAGACTTGAAACTAATTAGAAGGCTGCTGTAATTGGCTGGGCAAAAGGTGATGAGGGCCTGAGGGTTGTGGGCCAGAGATAGGACTAGGGACAAGGTGGAAGATATGAGAGCTAGAAGGTGGCAACAAGGTTTGGCTATTTTTTTAGATATGGAAGGTGAGTCAGATTGGGGGACTGAGGTGGTCACCACTGAAGTTAAGAACTTGAGTGATTGGGAAGAGAGTGGTGCATGGTAGTAGGGATAGTGATAGGAAAGTTCAGAAGGGGGTTTTTGGGGGGGGGGAGATCATAATAAGATGTTTTGAGTTTCAGATGCCTGTGGGGCATTCCAGATCCAGATTTCCAAAAACAGTTTGGTAATATAAGACTGAAGTTCAGGATTTGAGACTAGCACTAGATATTAAGCATGGTAGTCATTTTCATAGAGGTGATAGTTAAAGTTATAGGAGCTAATGAAATCACTAAGTGAAATAGTACAAAGGTAGGAGAAAAAAGAAACCAAGACAATTACTGGGGGGGAGGAGGTTGGTGGTCAAGTGTCAAAGAATGAAAAATGTGAAAAGCACATTAAATTTGGGGCAGCTAGGTGCTATAGTAGATAGAGCACTGGTCCTAGAGTCAAATAGGACTTCAGTTCAAATCAGACCCTTGATGTTTACTAGTTGTGTGACTCTGGGCAAGTCAGTTAACTCCTATAATACTCTCCCCTCCCCTATTAAAAAAAGAAAAATCCATTAAATTTGCAAATTAAGGGAGCACTGATAATTTTGGACAGGGCAGTTTCAATGGAATAATGAGGATAGAAGCTAGATTTCAGAGGGCTAAAAGTGAATGAATGGAGAGGAAGTGTATGCATTTAAACATGTAGTTTTTCAAGGAATTTAGCCACCAATTTTTTTAAAGAAGATTTAGTACAATAGAGCAATAACTAGCAGAGACAGTAGGATTAAGTAACAAATTTGGCTTCTTTCAAGCTAAGAGAATATAAGGACATTGCTGTTATTAAAGTTGCCTTCTCAAAAGGAGGGAACACAAAGTATTTTTTATTCTCCCAAGTAAACTGGTCAGATTGCTCTTTAATTGTGTATTCAACTTTGCATTATACTTAGTAAATGGTTTGTGTAATTCGTTTGCATTTATATTTATGTTTCATATAGATTTTGCACTTTGGGAATTGTTTTCAACTATTTTAGTTTAAATTATTTTCTTTTCAATTTTGGCATGTTAATTTTTTAAGTAATATTTGAATAGTTGGAAAGAAGAACAGGATAATGGCAAACATACACCACATAAAAATGACTTTTCTATGAGAAAAGCAATCTTTTCAGTGGGAGAAGGGGTTCTAATTCTCCTATTAATCAACTAGGCTACTGGAAGATAAATATAATGTACTATTATATCTGCTATTTAATTTCCAAGCAAGTTAATTCCTCATGCCTCATTTTATCTCTCTTTATAATGGATACCGTTAAACGAATTCTCATCTACTTTAATTTCTCTCAAGTTACACTCTTGTAATTGCATACAATTCAACCTTAAGACTTTTTTCTTTAAAAAAAATTAATTATCTCACATTATTTTATAGATTTACTATTTGTATTTCTCAAATGCATAGACGCTCACTTATATGGATGACCAAACTTCTAAAGTACTCAACTGTCTGTCTGTAATATAATAAAAAACCCAGAAGTCTTTGAGAAAGGCCTCTGAATAGAGAGATAGATAACTCACAAACCTCATGTACTTCATTCAATAGAGGAAGTGTTATCCTACCCTAGGGGGCTCTCAGTTAGACAACTTGTATAAAATAATGAAGTAGATTAGAAGCAATCAGATATTCCTACCAGAGGGAGAAGCCAGAACTGAAGGTTGAAGAAGATACATTTGAATTACATAAAGAGTACAGGTTGCTGGCAGTCTTCCTGTTTGCACATTTAATATAGCAATTTTGAAATTAGTATTTGATACCTCTTTGCATTTTAGCTATTTGGAGAGGGAATAGCCCCTCAGTCCTGCCTACTTTTTTTTTTTTTCAGACAAGCAGCATGTGTGGAATGGATGCATTCTGGTGCTGAGATGTTAGCAAAGTTAGAGAAACACAATGTTTATGCTCTCGATTTCTCTCTCCTTGGGCCCTCCTCTTTAGACATTCCTTACTTCTCTCTCTCAAGGAGACATACTGATATATAAGCAAAATACAAGGAAGCCTTTCTGTCATTTCATGAGTTGGACCTTCTCTTTTTGATCCTGATGGATATGTGCTTCTGGATTTTTAAGATTTGGTATTAAAAAGATATCCCATTAATGGATGTTATTTTAATAGATTTCCTTAAGCTAAAATTTCTCTGAAATAATCAGTATGACTTTTAATCATGAATTTCAGGATTTCAATGAATCCATGATTCTATTGATGTGGGTACTCTTGACCTTGGTGCACACTGAAACTCACTTATTCTATGTGATTTTTTATCTGTGCTTCCCAGTTTTTCAAAAAATTTTCCCCAGAGGATCACTCCAATGAGCTGGAGGTCTTCCTCTAGTTCAGTGGTTCTCAACCTTCCTAATGCCGTGATCCTTTAATATAGTTTCTCATGTTGTGGTGACCCCCAACCATAAAATTATTTTTTTTGCTACTTCATAACTGTAATTTTGCTACTGTTATGAATCGTAATGTAAATATCTGATATGCAGGATGTATTTTCATTGTTACAAATTGAACATAACCCACAGGTTGAGAACTGCTGCTCTAGTTCTTCTTGTTGATTCCCTTCCCTCTTCCTCCCTCTCTTCCCCCTTCCTCTCCCCTTTCCGTTTCTTTTCCCCATTCACTTCACTTTTCCCTTCTTCTTCCCCTTCCCAATGGGTATCCAAAGCATTAGGCTTTAAAAGCTTAAAATAGTATTTTTTTTCTTATGGAACACCCTTTATTTGTTATTGCCAGTGGAGTATCCACTTTGGTTGCTTATGGTATCCCTTGCTATTATCACATGACTAATTCTCTTCTTTTTCTAATTTTATATTTTCTTATTGATATTCTTTGATAGAAAGGAGTCAGATTGCAGCCTGTAAAACTCCTGAATGCAGCCCAAACTTTGCAGTGAAATGTAATTGACATGTAAAATGTAATAAAAATGTTTAGTATAATAAAAATAGTACATAAATTATGTTAATTTGTGGTTTTGCCCACAGGCATATGTTTCTATTTGATTTGGGTGACACTGTCTTAAACCTGTTCTTTAGCACAGGTCATCCTAGGAATTATTATACATGTCACTTGTGCCCATCATCTGTCTACCTTTGAATCACCTTCAAAATTAGTACTTCATAATATGGTAGATCAAGATTCATAACTATCTAAGCATTTCCAGAAAAGCATGTATGTTGTTAAAGCAATCTTTCTGTGGCCACTGCCAACTGGGTAGTTGCATTAGCAAGTTGGGGTCTTCAGTTAGTTTAATTGTCTACTTCTTCTTTCCTTATTTCATGGATAACAGTGAGGAGCTAGGTTTTCTTGGACTATTGCTCACAAGCTCTCATCATTGTATTTTTCACTGACACTTGTCAGCCAGATTTAAATTAGCCTTTGGAAAAGTATTTATGAATTCATGAATGAATGCATGCATTCCTGACTGGATTAATGAAAAAGCATTATTAAGTCCTTATTATATGCAAAAGAGAAAAGCATGCTTTCAAGGAGCTCACATTCTAATTGGGGAAACAACATGTGTAGAAGGTTTCAGTTGCAAGTCAGATGGAAAATTCTCAAGGTCCTTAGGGTGCAATGGCAAGAATGGTAATGCATCTTCTAAATTTAATTTTTACTGATAAAATAGTACTTATTTCTGATATTGAACAATTTGATGGTGTTAAGGACTTTGATGTCAAGAACTTTCTTTTCAGAATAATCATTAACTGTGGTTTCAGAGGAAACTGTCCTAAAGCACCCACAGAAGCAATTGTCAAGTTGCATCTCCCTGTATGATGGCTGTAGAGACTGAGCTTGGAGTAGGACTAGACGGCTGGAAGATGTTGCCACTCTTGGGATTCTTGGGCTAACACACCTATCATTCATAGCAATCTGTATTGATAGTGATAAGGGAGATATATTCCTTTTCTCCAGTGTTTGCTTTCTGGGCCTGGGCTAGAAAGTAGGGCTGGTTTTCTAGAAAAGGGGAGTACTCTGTCATTCCAAAGACTATTGGGCACAATGCCCTAGGCTATTTCATTTGAAAATTAAGGGGACATGATGATCAAGGTGAAGGTAGTAGTTTGACACATCTGGAATTTGCTACCTTATGTCACTACCTCAGGATATTGTAAAGCATAGTAAGCGTATACTATGGTGGTATCGTAAAAACATTTGTTACAAAGAATTCCTTCCAGTGTCTGGGTACTCTCTCTTTCCATACACAGGCCCCCAGCAAAACCAGACTGAAATTTAAAATACAACCATAATGAAACACGTTTATAGAGAACACATGTGGAAAAAAAAAAAAACATTTCCTGGCTTCTGAGCCTGGAAGTAATTTTCTTTCTTTTAGGAGTCTTCATGAAGATCATGTCAGAACATGACATCTTTGGTGGATGAATCATTCCTTTGGACTGCCTCCTCAAAAGATGTTATACTTTGGTTGGATAACTTGATTAGATCCTGGTATGCATTGATCTTCTACTGGGCTAGGTTCTACAATTGCCACCCTAAAATCTCTCCAGACCTTGAGCCTCCAAGGCTACTACTGCTTATTCTCATAAACTGTTATCAAGTCCAGTCACTGGTGAGACCTCTAGTGGTATCTCTGGATCTCTCTGACTCACAAGGTACTGCCTGGACATAACCACTGCAGAACACTTTCACCCAAGATCAGGAAAGAATAAATAGAAAGTCAGGGAAGGCTTCCCTGTGTTTATAGCCTGTGTGACTGAGACAGAGCATGCTTTTGGGTTCCCACACGATAATATCCCTGAGATTTGTTACTTTCTAGACAATGTGGGAGAACAGAAATGTAGTCTCTTCTTTTTTGGGGGGAGACCTGTTTATGCTTGGTATGTCTCTTTTTGTTTCCATTTGGATTTGTTGATACTTGTCCAGTTTCTTTAGTTACATGGTCAACAAAAAGGAGGGGAAGGACAGAGTGCTTCCCTCTTTCCCAGTAATCCCCTTTGACTGTAGAGGCCTTCTTTTCTCTTCTTCACCCTGGTCTGAATAATCTTTTTATATGTAGTCCAAGAGATGTGACTTGATCTTCTTAACTAGTCACAAGACATTTCCTGTGTGGCATAATCTTTCTTCCTTTGATCCTTTCAAATTGATTAAGGGTTTGTCTGTATACTAAAATAAAGTGAAGGATAATTCTTAATATGTAGTTTATTCTACTGATTAGTTGATTAACCAATAGGAGTGAAAGAAGTGGAAATCATTCTTTTGCTGGAATCATGACAATCTCTGAACAGTTTTTTCAAATGTTGCACAGACTTCTCTCTTCTTTTCCCTAAGATTCTCCTCAGCATCTCACATGGCAGTACTGAGTAACTTTGAGAAACATACATTTTGTTTCACTCAAGTCTTGCTCAATGCTAATAAAATTAAGTTATTTCTGTGGTTGCATATATTTAGGATTTTACATAGATTTCACATATGTGTGAGACTTGTTGGAAGAGAGATGGTTAAAGCAGTTTTGTTGAAGGATTTTTAAAAAAGCAATCAACAAACAATAAATGCTGTAGGAGCTTGTTTTCTTTCTATTTTTCTGCCAATTGTATCACTGTAAGGATGAAGTCTGTTTTGGTGAATCATTTATAAAACCCTGTCTATTACCTTGCTGTATTTTTATATATGCTACAATGGCTTGCGTATAGATAATTCTCATAAACAGTTTATAAAAACTAGAAATGAGCAATACATGTTAGTACTTATTCATGTTCTTTTAGGATCTTTTGGGGATTTTATTTTTTCTGTGTTATTCCCTCCCTCACCATTCATTATATTTCTTTTTTAACGCTGTTCCTGGCAAAGGTAAACACTTGATAAATCAATAATCAATAAATCTCTCTCTCTTTCTGTCTCTCTCCCCTTTTCTCCCCTCTATATCCCCCTTCTCCTCCCCTTTCTTTCCCTTCTCTCCTCCTCTCCTGTCTCTCCCTTATCTCCCACCTCTCTGTTTACACATACATACACATATATGTATATATGTGTGTCTTTTCATAAAACCTCTTAAAAATAATGCCTTAATATTTTCAAGATAGTTTTGCCTACAGCATGGATTTTTTAGTATATTTTTGAACTGACCCAACCAGTCTTCTTAACATCTCTCTAGGTACAATGTGTACTTCTATTGAAACCTTCATTGAAGTGTTAGGGTTCAAATGTGGTGGTTTTTCTGATCCTCATGATGAAAACAGCTCATTGCATGAATATTGACAAGTGTGTTTCATTTTATAATTTTTGGTGCCATTTAGAATTTCAACATGTATACATTTGGGATAGTGTGGATTATTTGAGGCTCATCAAAATGTCTGTAGTTGGTTTTTTTTGCCTCTACTGAATTTTGTTTCATAAAGCAGTGATGCTCATAGTCTTCCAATAGTCTCCTTTGTAGTATTTTTCACATGAGAAAATAAAACAGTGCTATCCTTGGCAGCATCTGTCTTTGGCAAGGACATCAAGTGTTTACTGAATAAAGCAATGTTTGGACTCTTTTGGGCCTCTGATTGTGACAACTGTTTTATGTTGATTGAATAGGAAAAGGTAACAATCAAGACCAATATATTTGCTTTTTTTTCAATCACCCAATTTTTAACACAGGAGGGAGCTAGAAAATTCAATGGATATAGTGCTGTGTCTGGAGTCAGAAGAACTAAGTTCAAATCTGGCTTCAGATACTTAGTAACTGTGTGACCCTGGGCAAGTCACTTACCCCCTATTTGCCTCAGTTCCCCATTATAAAATGGGGACTAGAGAAAGTAGCAACAAACCATTGCAGTATCTTCGGTAGGTCCATGGGGTCATGAAGAGTTGGACAAGAGTGAATGACTGAACAATAGCGACTTTCAATATTATGGCTCATTAGCATTTGGCTGAATTGAAGTTGTTGCAATTGTTTGCAATATCTTCTTTTCATTAGATCTTTTTCTCCTAATTAATGGTGATTTTGAACTTTGTTCTAACTAGTCGATGGTCTAAGTACAAATAGCTGATTCTGAAATTAACTCCACATCAGTAATGAGTTGTTTCTTGCTCTTGTGGTTTCTAAAATGTCTCCCTTTCTTTTGCAGTGACTTTTGTAGGTAGACATCACCAAGATGTTTACCAAAACATCTTATATCCACTCATCTGGAGTATCGAGCTTTGCAGAATTGGCCTTAAAGGTGATTGAGGTCTGATTTAGATACTGCAAGTTTCTCTTGTATTTGAGTAGCCCTATCATGTAGAAGAATTAAACAGTAAAGCTCAACATTTGGGAACCATTTAAACAGTGGCAAAGAGTCTTATGTGACTCAGTAGTTCCTGAGCACATGTCAATATCACAATTTGATCCAATAATTAGTGCTCATAATTGTTATCAATTTTATAAGGACTGTAGTTGGGATGAATTATGGCTGACACCAGTTAGGAACTAATATACAAGCACAAGAAGATGATAGATAGATAGATAGATAGATACATGAGATACATATGATACATGAGATACATGAGATAATAGATGGCAGAAAGTTAGGTAGATAGACAGCACGTTAATTAAGTGCTAACTAAGTTCCTAAGATTGTGATGGGGATAGACAAGCGAGCAGGCAAGACAGTCATCTATTATTTCCAAGGATCTTCCATTCTAATGAGAGAAAACAAAACATTAAGTAAAACTGGAAGGGGAAAATACTCACAAGGGCAAAACAATTGGTAGGAGAAGACTGGTGAATTGATTCATGAGTTTAGTGAAGTATGTCTGGGGCCGCTCAAAAAACTGGTAGAGAGTAAGCAAAGAGGAGAGTGGGGCCCCAGGGTAAAGGTTTCTCCAGGGTGGGAAGGCAGCTGGTAAAGAGAATAAAAAAAAAGAAGTTTGGAGAGTCAAGCTGTGAGTGAAATGAAGCATGGATGATAGCCAACAAATGTTTTTCCTTTTATTTCTATGAGTCAACAGAGACTGTTTTTCTTTACTTTTATGTTTCTATCCCTAGTGCTTAGCACAGTGTTTTGCCCTTAGAAGAGTAAGGATCTATCTAGGCTTTCTTTTGTATAGGGAGCTCCTGATAAGGAACTTCCTCTACCAAAGTAGACTGGCTTCCCTGCTATTTATATTCTTAAAGATTTACCTAGAGCACTAAGAGGTTAAGTGTCTTGCCCAGGACCACACATTTAACATGGGTTAGAATTAAGATTTGAAGGTAGGTCTTCTGAACTCCATTGTCTGTCTCTATCCTTTTTGACATGCTGCCTTTTCATTCAATTCATCTGTTCCAAGAATAGAATTACTCTTATAGCTTATAAATAAGCAACCAGCAGCAATATGTTGCTAGTGATTTTGGGTGTGGGTGGATAGTCATTCTGCAATGCCACACTATAGATATTGTGCTGAGTATAATATAGATTGGGGTGCTTCAATTATAATAGAATTTGGGGGGAGTCATGTTCTTTTTTCTTGTGTTGTTGGATCAGATACATGAAGATCATCATATCTACTTGTCCTTCAAGAGAGTGGCACTGGTTGGATCTGTCACTTGCTGTGTGAATAATTTTCTGAGAAACTGGGGAAGTGTCACCAAGAAAATACAATAGTCCTAAAAATGTCCCCCAATTCTGTTTGTCCCTTTTATCCAGAGAAGTAACCTTATATAATGCTATGTAATTCTATACCATGCAATACAATGCTATGCTATGTAATGCAGTTCAGTATAGTGCAATGTTGTACAATGTAATTCAATGCAATGCAATAAAATCTAATTCAACCCAGTACAGTACAGTGTGGTATAATATAATGCTGTATAATACAATACAGTATATATGATACACTGTAACAAAATACAATATACTACAGTCAATAGAATGCAATAAAACAGTTCAGTACAGTACAATGTGATGCAATATAATTCAATACAATGCAATACAAAATACAACACAACATAATCTAATGCAATGTAATAAAATGCTGGAATATTTATTAGGGACATATTATGTGAAAACTTTTTTCAGAGTGTTTGGAGATATAAGGCATAGATGAGGCATTTCTCCTACCTTCCAGAAGCTTTAAAGCTGTATAAAGAGTTAAAACATTAACATAGGTAGCTCTAATACATATCATCACATAGTTACTTCATTACAGAATGGCAATGGCAAAAGAAGTGGTTTATATGAAGTCTGAGGAGGAGAGTTGTTACCATTCTGAATCCAAGAAGATTTATTCAAAGACTTGGCATGTTAGTTGAGGTTTAAAGGATAGATGGAAATTCAACAGGTGAAGAGAAAGAAGAGGCAATCTGGGTACAAAGAGTAAGATGACAAATACACAGGTAAGAAAGCATAGCATGCATTCACATGCCATATTGTGCATTCTGGTTGAAGTGTAGAATGTATGAAGACGACTAATTTGAGATGTGGATACAAAGGTGGGGAGGTACCATAATGTAGAAGGCTATAAATGCAAAATAAAAGAACACAAAATTAACCTTGGGGGGAATGAGGAGTCACTAAAGATTTATGAATATATCTGTGAATAATGGAGATTAATTTGGGAATGACATAAAGTATGGATTAACAGGGAGAGAGGTAAGGAGATCTGTTAGACAACTCGTGGTCCAGGATGGTAAGAAAGGGCTGAACAGAGTTGTAGAGGCATGAAAATACTAGTTATGTATTTCAAGATCAAAGAGTTGTCAGCTCTGTCTGGAGCTTAGTGATAAAAAGGGAATTAAATGAGATGATCCTTGTAAGGTAAAGTTGCCCATTTATGGAAGGTATATGATGACAGACAGAGGATTTAGGATTTTACTTGGGAGGTAATATAAGGAACCACTTGAGAGTTTTTGGGTCAGATACTATACCATACATATGAGTAAGAGAGATTATTCTTCCAATCATGCAGCAGTGGTATCTGACTTGAATAGAAATGGGTGTCCCTTAATTGTACAGAAGGATTCCTGAATGCATATATTGACTTAAAAAAACCACATATTAACATTAGTTATGTTTTATCATATTTTTATTTACTATTATTCAATATTTATCTATTACATTTTAATCTGATTTAAGTAGAATTTGGGAGGGTTGTGAACTGCTCCTGCCTATGGGCTATGTGTTCAATATCTCTGATGTGAAGGGAGACTAAAAATGGAAGGACTTATAAACTGTTATTTCAGTAGTTTAGGTATGCAATAATGAAATACAATGTATTTCTAATATACAAAAGAAGGAGATCAATTCAAAAGATGTTTCACTACTTCAGGTACCTTTAGATCTTGTTAATAAAGATAATATTGAATGTGAAAAAAGTAAAATTATGGTCTGTATTTTTTTTAGAATTTAGATGAATGCATAATGAATTATGACAGGATATCTAACCTTCTGAAATGATTAAAAATGAAAAAAATGTTGGTGTTTAAAATGTTGGTGGCATATTTTAGATAAATGGAAAATGTGTTTATGTGGAACAAAGGCTAGATATAATTTTCCTATACTTATAAAGACAATGTACAATTAGAGCAAGGTTAAAAGAAATATAAATATCTTAGTACCATTCTCACTTGCCTCTAATCATATTAAGTTACAATGAATTATGGTGAATTTCCACAGGCTACAAATAAGAAAAAATCTTACCCAAAGCATTTTTATAAATCAAAGTCCTTTTGGGGGGAATATACAAGATAAGAGACAGCAAGGGATGTACAAAGCCATAGCACTCAATTCAGCTCCATTGTTTTGATGCTTCAGGAAAGTTTGATGTTGAAAGCCTTTGCACTTGCAGAGTTTTCCAACTTTTTGTTTTTCTCTAGCAGTAGACCCTCTGTCTTTCATGGCTATCTCTGTATATTCACAATTTGTTTCCAGAAAAAGAATGCTTTTCATCTCTTCAAAGTTTGCTACTAATAGTCTCTGATTCCTCTGTAAGATGAATTCTTCTGTATGTCTGCCTCTGTCTGTCTCTCTTGCTATGTTTCTTCCTGGGCCAAAGTAGGGAAGAAAAAAAGGATTTTATATACCATGAATATGTTTTACAGTCATTAATTTTCCTAGCAGCTAACTTCTGTTTTAACCTGCCTCCCTTTATATTTGATACATTCTCCAGCTGAAAGTTTTCACAGGCATCTCCACTAAGTAGCTATTAAAATTCTAGTCTTTTCATATGCTATGGCTCAAAGGTGTACCCCCAACTTTTGCCCAGTCAGCCTACTTTCTTTGTCCTGTACTTGAAATTGGGTGAGCAAAAGATCAAATGTGGGAACACTCTAGACCTGTATGAGGCTTCATGAATAGTCCAGTACTGTACCTTTGGGCAATCAATTCAATTAGTTTAACCACTGTTTATGGAATGCTTCCTATCTATGTCACTGTGCCTACACAGAAGGCTGGCTCCCTTGACAGCTATTTTTCATGTTGTTTTGGAAAAAACAGTGAACTTGTGTTGAATAGCCATGGGGTAGGGGATTCCCTAAAAGAGAATGAAGCAATGTGACTCAACCACAAATTTGATGTTATTTTTGTGTAAGAAAGCCACCTCACCTTTTTTTTAACCTTAGTTTCTCCACTGAACTGAATTAGTTTGTGGATCATCATTTCCACCATTTTGTAGAATGCCATACAAAATCTCAGAAAATCTGAAAGCAAAGCTTTAAATGACAAAAATGACATCTCTATTTGTCTTTGTGATTTTGAACCATAAGTTGAAGCAGAGAAAGAGAACTTAGGAAAAACTTCAAGATATGGCCATAGTACGTCTAATAGGAATAACCTAAATGTAACCATTTAAATTCATGTGGCCTTATGTTTCTTTGTCAAAATTTAGGGAGATAAAGAAAATGCAATGTTCCAATAGCACATAAATGAATCCTCTCCAAAGGCCCATAGTCTCATCTTCAGACAGTCAGTGGTCTGTTTTCCATAGCTTTAAGGTCAATTTGGAGAGAAAAGCTGAAGGTTAAGTGAGGAATCTTTTGAAATTTTTCAAGCTGCCGGATCTTCAAATCTCAAGAAGTGCCCAACACTGCCAGGGAGTAAGGTACTCAGTAGGGATAATAGAGGTTAAACAAAGCAACTATTTTTAAAGGAAACTAAAAGGTCAACAAATATTCCCTATGGAAGCAGGAATGTATTTACATTGAGGAAATATGAATTTCATATTTCATGGCAAAATTCAGAAAACCAAACCATATATTTGTAAAAGATGGTTACATTGATTTTTTAATGTTCTCTAAGCTCCAAATTTTTTTTTAATGAATGTTCACGTCTTTTGTCACTTAAATATGTTTTTCTGCTTTTTGGTACAATTTTTTTTTTCATTTTCTCACAGCTTACTAACCACGTCAACTTGTTATTGATCTCCTTGGAGTGATTGTGGCTAAATTTTCATTTGGTTTCTGTTATAAGCACTATGTGTCTTTTGTACTGAGAAAAAAAGCATATATAAGTTAAAGAACAGAAATCTGTTCTAAAATTCTTGCTGATACATAATTATTAAAATACATATTTGTGATACATATGTGTGCATATATACATATGTGTGTCTATTTATACAAACACATATATACATACACACACTTATGGTCTACTGCACATAGATTTTTAAAAAACATTGTTATGTAAGTGGTGGCGGTGAAATTTACCATTGTTTGGTTTTGGAACTAGATGACTTTAATTTCAATCATAGCTCTGCTACTTACAAACTCTGGGACACTGAATAAGTTAATTAACCTCTTTGGTCCTTAGTGTATTCATTTGTAGAGTGAGGCATTTAGATGAGATGAAGTCTAATTTTCTCCTCCAGCTTAAAAATCTCTGATCCTAATCTGATCCTATTCTGATACTGGCTCATTTTGTTTGTTGCAAATATGACTCTGATTTCTTGGAGGTGATGCCATAAAAACACAATTGCTGGAAGATCTCACTCATCTGGAAAACACCCAATGTATGGGTGTAGTACTTGAACTAACATACCTGTTATTTCAACACTAGCCTAACAGATCAGGGAGATTGATTTCTAGAAAACTGGCCATTAATAATGATTTTTCCCCTTAGTCACAGCAACTCCCATAGATGGCTTACTAATGTGTGAAGGGTCACAATAAACTTCTGGAATGAAATTATGTTTCCTTGAAGTTGGGACATAATTCCACACACGTCAAGAGAAGACATGTATTTTACTAGAGAATTTGATTCCATTTAAATAGTAATATTATTCCAAAAAATATAAATTTTCCATATGTTACTAAAATGTCATTTTAAAAATTGGGCTTATGCATCAGATATATACATTATATTGAGACTGAATTAAAATGATTTGATTACTATCTTTTAAAAATTCTGATTGACATTCATTGATTTAGATTTGTTGGGTCATGTGGCATTGGGCAGAACAAAGCAATATGATTGCATGAACTGAAATTTTGCATAAATACTATTTCCCCCTACACTCTCACACATGTCCTAAGGCTCAGGTTAAGATAGGGACAACCAAAACAAATGTGAAATACAAATTAAAGATTAATTTTCGATTTTACAAATTTGGATATATAATCATGACAACTTAATTAGAAAAATACATTCATTCAGCATCACACAGTTAAAAGACAACTCTACAAGTCTCAGGATGGAAGATGTCTACATTCAGAGAAAGATCCAGAAAGATCAGAGTTTGAAAGGAGACTGAAACAATGCATGCTATCATTCTTTTCGATGTTTGGCTTTTCTTTCTCTTTTCTCATT
>CM053594.1:189240591-189267694 GCA_028646575.1 Pseudocheirus occidentalis
TTCACTCCATTGGCTATAACACCTATACAACCAGACTATTGTACAATGTGAAGGAGTTTGCAGATCCTATACATGATTGTATGCCACCATGGCGGGGGTGGGGAGTGGGGAGGAAGGGGAGAAAAATCTGAAACTCAAGTGACTCTGGAACTGAATCTTGTAACCTAAAAGTAAACAAACAAGTCAATAAAATTAAAAAAAAAGAAAAAGAAAAATACGTTCATGAAAACCTTGTCATCAGTTGTGAAAAGGAAAGAGAAATCCATTCATTTTTACCAGAAGATTTTAAAAACTGTGTACATTCTTCATTGCTATATTTATATCAATTAGACAAGTAGTGGACATAAAGGTAGATTTTTTTTTGGTCTTCAGTTATTCTGGAAATTTCTGAAACTTGCTTATGTAGACATAAACTATGTTAAATTTACAAATCTATGTGTATATGTCTGTTTTAGGCATCATTGTAAAAGATAATTGTGTGTGTGTGTGTGTGTGTGTGTGTAAATGGACTTTTCAAACCTACATTGCTACCCTGATTACTTTAAATAATGATGTGCAGGAGGAATTTCTTGCAGTATCCAGGAAGTACATTAAATAGCATGTGCTTCTTAAAACTGGCTTTTGCATCTTTCTTCCATACTTTGCCACTGATAATGGAGTGAGCTTGTCATGTAAACTTGGACAGAAGCTAAATTGAATTTCACTTGAATGTGCTTCCAATGATTTGATTTGAATTTATTTACTTGGTGGAGTGATGAAGGGGGGAGGCTTCTTTGAAATTTCTCTTTTCACTATTGTAGGAAATACATTGGTGCAACATATAGGCCTGCTATCCACTAAATGATGACAAATATTAATAGAAGCAATATATAACCTTGGGATATTTTGTCCAAGGAGATTAATAGCAAGTGATTTGGTTCATAAACTGTGAGAAAACAAAAAGATTGTACCAAAAAGCAGAAAAACAGCTTTAAGTGACAAAAGGCTTGAACATTCATTAAAACAATAACAACAACAATAAAACACCAAAACTTGGAGCTTGGAGAGTAGTGGAAATAAACACGATCCACTTTTACAAATATATGGTTTGATTTTCTGGATTTTGCCATGAAAGAACATAGGGTCAAACAGACTGATTAGAATCCACAATAGCCAGGAAGTCTTTTAAATTCCTGAGAACTCTGCTGAAAAAGCTGATTTTGTAAAGTCTTGAGGGGATTGCATCACAAATTCCTCTACGTGAAAAGGCTTGTGACTTGGGAAATCTTGCCAGAATAACCTGGTATTTTCCTTTTAGTGTGGGTCAAATATAACTTCCGTGCATTGAACTGTCAATTCAAGCAAAACCATTCCAGATCTCACCTCCTATAGCTTTTTTGAAGTGTCACCTTCATGGTTGTCTGTTCTGATGCTTAAGACTTTAGTACTTGAGGAGAAAAGTGCTAACAGGATATAACATTTTCTGAAGTGGTGTGTGTGTGTGTGTGTGTGTGTGTGTATGTTTTCCCTCTGCCTGTTCCCCACCTTCCCCTACTGCTGCTGCTATTGTTTCAGAGGCATTTTTAACTGCCTTTTAGAACTTTTATTAAGAATTCAGAAAAACCTGCTCTGTTAAGTGTACATGTATTTTTTTCTTTAATGCAAATCTCTTGTCTCCCAGAAAACTGCAAATTAAATTGAGAAATTATTAATTTTAGGGAAAGGTATAATGAGATGTAATACAATTCCCATGCAGTGGGATGTTCTAGGCTAAAACATCCATAATAATTTATTATTTTCAGAGGTTCATTAACTGCAAGCCAGCATGCCTTGAAGAATGGAAGTCAAAGACGGAAATTCTGTTTAGGGTCAATTTGATTACACACACACACATAGTATTTATATAGAACCATACATACATGCATATGTGTATGTGTACATGCACACATATGTGTATATGTTTTTATTCTGCTTCTGATTCTCACATTGTAACCAAGGTCAAGTCACTCAATTCTGTCGATCATAGTTTCTTCATCTATAAAGTGAAAATGACATGTGTGTGTGTGACACACAGACAGACACACGTATACATATATATTTGGTTTGTTTCTCTTTCCTGGTCTTTTCTAGAAAGATCTAAGTTTTCATAAGGTATTTCTAGCCTAAAGCTATCTTTTCTACTTACGAGTAAGGGCTAAGCTGATAGTCATTTGTGAACTCTACAAGGCCAGATCTGGAGGACTAAGTTGGTGTTTTCTAGACTGATGATGTACAGAGGAGCCACAGATTGTATTTATTTATGTATTTGTTTTAGGTGGAGAATCTGAAGTGGCTCACAAGAATATTCCATCTTGGACAATTTGGAATCGTTTGAGTGGAATAAATCTTTTCTGACATACGCATTTTGAAAAGTGTTATAGAGTAGTATATTTTGGAAATAAATTATAAACAGATGTAGGGCAGCAGTAAGCAGATGAACAAGGTGGCAGGGGGCAACATCAGTGTGACAGAAGGTAGCCAACATAATGAGAAAGCAATCCCACCTGCTACCTTATATTTATCATACTATTAATATGGGGAAATACACAGAAACCCCCTTGAAGGTCTTCCTCAAAGCTCCATTGCCAGGAAAAAAGCAAATAAGCACACAAACCAACGGGCAATATTGTGAACTTTTGGGGGGCTAATTTGTTTTCATTTCAGTCATTATAAAATGGTACATGGCAATTTTATTCACTCCTTTCCCCAGTATGTTCCAGTGCAGGAAGTATAGCTGTTGGCCTTTAAAATTATGTGAATCCAACCATCAGTCAGTGAGCAAGCATTTATCAAAAGCCTACTATATGGCTAGGAATAAAAATACAAAAATGCAATGATGTCTGACCTCAGCAAGCTTACAGGCTATGAGATGGGGGATATATAGTTTGCTTATAGATCAAGGCAATAAATATATATGTGTGTATGTATATACAATTTATATATATACATGCATATATAAATGTATATATGCATATAATTTATAGATATAAGTATATGGATGTAAGTTAGCTAAATTACATATATGCAGTAATTTTTGTGGGGGATTGAAATTAACAACTGGGGAAATCAAGAAGGGACTAGTATTTTGCTCTGAATGTTTTGCAGAAGGATAATGATCATATTTATTTTTCTAAAACTGTTTGACTTCTTGATGTGGACACTCTTGCTCAGATTTGTAATTCTTGAGTCCCAATTACAGGAAAATGAGAGAAAGTAACATGTCTCTTCTGCAATTTGAGATGCACTATAGTTGTCTACCTGGCTGCTCAGAAAAATCTTATGGTCATTTAAGTTTATACTTTGATTACAAAACTTTCATTGAATAAGTATGAAGTATAACTTTAGAATGAGATACATTCTTTTGAAGTTTGGCATTTGAAACCTTTCACAATCTGGCTCTAGCTCATATTTCAAGGTTTATTGCAATTACTTTCCTTCACACACACTCTGCATTCCAGCCAAGCCAACTTACTTTTGGTTCCTAATAGTATATATTGCATTTCTTATTTCTCTCTGCTTTGCCCGCGCTATCCCTGTAATGGTAATGAAATTTAAAGATCCCTTCGTATTGGAAAGCTAAGAGGTACTTAGCACCTAGTTCAAATTAAGCCTCTGTTAAAGAAACAGAAGGCATGAGCTCCTGTTGCTGACTTAACAGGAAGGGGCTGAAAAGGAGGAGTAATACTATATATAAGGGAAAACCCCAGAGAGGGAGAGTCAGAACTCCTTGGGATAAGCTTCATGGAGGTAAAAACAGCTGCTGCTGGGGAGGCTGAAGAGGAAAAGCCCAGGCTGGAAAAGAAATGATTTTGATTTGGGGAAGCTGGGTGAAGTGATTTTGATTCTGGGAACCAGCTGGAACTTCTGCTGAGGAGCTACAAGCTTTTCTTGGGAGCTGCCAAAGCCTGAAGAAGCATGAGTGTAATACTGGTACTTTTGATGAACCTGTTTGTGGCTTCCTTAAGCCTTGGCTTCCCAGAAACAGAGACTGTGGAGGATTTAGGGTGGACTGGATGCTGTGAACTTCAGTGTCAAACAGGAACAGTATGGAAAGATGGACAGGGAACTGGGAGCTGTCTGCCTTTGAATTCAGGTGACAGTTTGATGACTCCATGTAGGAGCTGGGACCATGGAAGGGGATGCAGGGAATCTGAGAGACTACCCTGAGTCAATCTGAAAGAAGACTTTACTTGTATACTGTGTACTGACTGAGAAGATTGTAATTTATTGGTGACTGAGGGGTGGATGGGCTGTGTATTTTAAACTACCCCTTAAGAGAATGCTGAGTAGTGATTGGTATTGCAACTTAGTGTGCCCCATGAGTGGAGGACTTTGACTATTGTATTTTGTGATCCTTAAGGAGGCAAATATCCTTAAGGATGACTGAATGATTGAATGAATGATTGAGTTACTAAGGAATTGATTGACCAAATGATTGTACTTTGTTCAAACCTTTGTGACCACTGGGGTGAAAACTATGTGGCCATGTTAGTCATGAGTTCAATGCTGTATTTTGATTTTCTGTGAATGTTTTGATTTGATTTATTATTGAATAAATAGAGTACTCACTGTACTATGTAGTCAGAACCTTGAAAAGCTGCTCACAGTAACATTCTTCTGGAAAACTGCTTATGCTTGGCTTTACAATCCCTCTTTCCTGGAATACATTCTATCCTTAACTCTGTTTTAGTTTCCTTCAGGCTCAGTTCATGTGTTAGTTCTACAACAAGCCTTTCTTGATATGCTTAGTTATTGTACTCTTTCTGTCCTCAAAAACAACCCCCGCAATAAATAATCAGTCAAAAGCATTTATTAAGGACCTACTATATACCAAACACTGTTCTGAGTGCAGGGGATAAAAAAGTGATAAAAGACAGTCCCTTCCCTCAAGGACCTTGCAGTCTAATAGGGAGACAACAGGCAAGCAAATATACACAAACTATATTCAGGATAAATAGGAAATAATGAACAGAAAGAAGGTAGTTAAATTAAGAGGAATTGGGGAATGTTCCCAGCAAAATATGGAATTTCACTTGGAACTTAAAAGGAGCCAGGGAAGTCATTAGGGAGAATGGAGAAGGGAGAGTGTTCCTGGCATGGAAAATAGTCAGAGAAAATGGGAGGAGCTGAGAGATGAATGAAAGGGGGGGAAATTGCTACCTTCTTCTGTTCCATCTCCTCATATCTATTTTGTTTACATGTTGTATCCCCCAAGGAGAAAATAAGCTCCCTAAGGGAAGCATTTTCACTTTATTGTCAAGATCTAGTACAATGCATTGCTCATTCTCGTCCCATAAATGCTTATTGGATTTTAATGAAAACTCTGCATTGTTTTAGATAGCCTCAAAATAGCAGGATGCCCTACATACAGTAGAACTTCAGTAAATGTTTAATGAATTGACTTGAATAAAATTGAAACAAGTTCAACCATACTCATATGTGCCCTTTATGCCACCTTGTTGCTCCCACAATTTCCTTAATCTCCCCTTCCCAATACCACCCATGTTCATGCTTCTTTATTGTTAAGCAACTTTCTCTTCCTGCTGGCATCCAACAGCTCAATCTAAGAGAACACATGCATAATTATTGTTTTCATGTATAACTAGCACAATATGCTGAACTCCCTTACAATCTCAAAGAACCAAAAAGAAACAGAGGGGAAACGGAGAGTGATTAAATGTATTTGATAACATATCCCTGTGGGTATAGTTGTTTCTTGGTGCTGGAAGAAAATGAAGAATAATTCTTTCTCACTCTTACTTCTCTGGCCCTTTCTTCTTTCTTCCATTCTCTACTGCAATCTATAAATCAAGAAATCAGATGGTTATCGAAACAGGAGGTAGGGATCCAGCCTTGCCTCTTCCTTATCATTCTAAACTCTGGACCTGGAAAGAAGATAAGAGTGATTCCTCTCCTTCAATTCCCTCTTCTTCTTTGCTAGGAAAGGATAAAAGTGAGAATTGTTCAATGTAGATTAAGATGTGAGTTATCTAGCCTATTAAGAAGTCTCCTGAGCACAATATTAATCCTACTTCTATACTTCCCTTTCTTCCAAATTCAAAAGGATAGCCCTTTCATTGTGTTCCTTTATTATTCTCTTAATGCTAGCCATGATGAATTTGCCCCTATAGTATTAAAGCATTAAAATTAGTTAGTAGATTATAGGGAATTAAGTGCTCAGTTTCTAAACAGATATCTTTTTTGGTACCTTTTGTCCCCATTTGATTTAGTTTGTGCCTCTTCTGGTTCTTAATTTCCTTCTTTAATTTATGTATATATTCAAGATAGTGTGTACAGTATGAATACCCTGTGTATAATAGCTATTCTGCCTATCAAGGGGAGCATGGGGATAAAGGATAATTATAGCTTGAAACAGAAGTGAGCTTGGAATGTGCACTTCATGAAATTTATCCATGCTGGGTCCTAGTTTGCTTCAAAGACTGATTTATGTCAGGTTTATGGGGCTCTGTAATTTAGATAATGCAGGATCTGAAATCAGGAAGACCTGCATTCCAAATCTGCTTCTGATTCTAATGTTATGACCATGGCCAAGTCATTTGAACTTTTCCTACCATAATATCTTTATCTGTAAAATAGTAATAACACCTATCTCAAAGGGTAGTGGTGAGACTCAAATGAGATTTTGCATGCGAAATGTTTTCTACAGTTCAAAGATCTATGCAAATTCCAGGTATTATTATTTCAAGGCTTACCCAATTTTTGTTGTTGTTCAGTCATGTCAGACTCTGAGACCCCATTTGGGGTTTTCATAGCAGAAGTACTGGAGTGGTTTGACATTTCCTTTTCTGAGTCATTTTGCAGATGAAGAAACTGAGGCACAGTTGCCCAAGGTTACATAACTGTTAAGTGTCTGAGTGCAGAGGTGAATTTAGGAAGATGAATCTTTCTGACTCCAGTCCTGGTGCTTTCTCCATTTTGCCACCTAGCTGTTCCATTTTAATACAGCATTGAAGTAGAGAAGTTCTTAGGATTTGAAACTAGTCTCCTGACTCTGAGTCCACAGTGGTTCCTTATATTTTATTTTAGGGATTCCTTCTTTGTCTTCCTAGGATCTGTTTTAGGGAAATTCAAATCGTTATATTGCTGTTTTCCTTTCTCCTCTCAAGTGATTCTTCCCTGTCTCCTGCCCTCTGCCCCCATTATTATTCTTAGTAGCTATCTTGGACAATAATCTTCATTTTTCTCCCGAAAATCCTTTGATACTGTGTTTAATTTATGTTGATTTAAGGAATTTTTAGCATTTGATATTCTTAACAACAAAACAAAATGACCACTGTTCTATGCCCCTCTCTGTCATTTATTTTCAACAGTATGCATTTTATACTATTCATTCTTTTTGGTTCATCACTCTCACTTTGTATGATGCTAAGAATACAATTGAAATAAAGCAGACTGATTTCCTGTCTTCCAACCTTGAATTAATACTTTGTCTTCCTAGAATCTGACCTAATCAACTAAAGCTCATTCTGGATATAGATAGTCTAAGGAAGTAGTTATCAACATTCCTAATGCTGTGACCCTTTAATACTCCTATGTGGGCATATCTGCATGCGGGCGGACCTGCCTGGAGATGGAGAGAGGAGCAGTGTCTTAGTTCCTAAGACCATCGGAAATATGTGTTTTCCAATGGTCTTAGGTGACCCCTGTGAAAGGGTCGTTAGATCCCCAAAGGGGTCTCAACCCACAGGATGAGAACCTCTGGTCTAAGGAGACTTGTTTAATAGGGAGCATGCTGCAAAGAGAGTACATTTCCAATATTGTATTATTAGAGTTACTTTCCCAAACCAAATGTTGTGTCAAATGATTTTGTCTTAATAAGATTTAATTCAACAAAATTTTGCTTTATTTAGTGCCTATTATGTATAAAATGCAAATAATTACTACCATTTATATAGAACTCTGAATGTTTCAAAACCCTTTGTAAAAACTATCTTGTCTGATACAGCAATCCTGTGTGGAAAATTACATAGCTATTATCCTCATTTTGCTAAAGAGAATTGAGAAAAGCAAATTTTCCATGGTCACCTAGTTTCTTAGTGTCATCCCACTCCCACATTCTGTATTTATTTATAAATATATTTACTTTATTTATCCTCATACATGTTTTATTGTTTAGTAGATTGGAAGCTCCTTGCAGACAGGGATTGTTGCACATTTGTATTTGTATCCTCAGCATCTAGCACAGTGCCTAGGATATGATGGGCTCCTAATAAATAAATGCTGTTTAGCTGTTTGATGGTTTACTGAAAAGTTTAAACTGAGGTCTTCCTGACAAATCCTTTGCTGAGTCAACCACATTGCTTTAGATAGATCTGATAATGCCTATTAGAGTATCAATTTGGTAAGTAACAGATTAGAATTGGTTGATGATAATGGGAGTATCTAATCAACTTAGAGCTTGGGAAAGTTGTTAAAAGAATGATCTTATTGGTTTGTCATAGGATCTTAGAATTATGAGTTATGGAGATTAGAGCTGGAAGAAATCTGAGAAGCCATCTAGTCTAACTCTCTCATTTGATAGATTTTGAAATTGAGTCACATGGAGTGGAACTTAACCTGTCTTATATGTATCAGATGTAGCATTTGAACTCAGATCCTTTTGATTCAGGTCCTCTGATTCCAGAGCCAGTGAGCTTTCCATTGAGTCCTTGAAATTCCAAAATTATCACTTCATTCTTTTGTCTTAAAAATTCCACTACACATTTGGTGTCATTTAAATTCAAATATGAGTTTTACCAGAAAGGCTGTGACAGCACCCTAAGTCATTAATAGTATAAATTTGTTTATTGGATTTTGTTTTTCCCTGATAAGAGAGGCTCAGGGACACCTGAATAAAATAGGCACAGCTTGGTAGAAGAATCCATTTAGCATTCTTTCAAGAAAAAGTGAAGTGAAATGAAGGGAACAAAACTATAACCCATGACCAATGTTGCCTAAGGCTAACCTCTGGTGAGGACATAGGAAACACCAGGAAGTATAGATCTGGATAGGCTGCTCCTCTAATTTACATATCCAGTGCTATTGATAATTCTTTGAAAGGAATCAACGTAGACTATAGCTGGTGAAAGATTCTGAGAATTTTAATATGCCTGAGTTCCTTTAATTCAACAAATAAGTCACAAGATCACCAAACTGTATGTTTTCATGGCTGCATGATTCTCATCTTAAATTGAGCTCATAGTTGCCTAGGCTTATTGACAACATGCTGGAGAGCTTCTCGAGACTCCATCACAATGAGATCTTCATGGAGATCAAAGATCTGAGATTGGGATGCCATCTGAAGTGTAATGACAGGGTGTGACTGAAGACTGCTGTCAGCCCTCACTAATAGGTACCTGAGAAAACAAGTGTCCTTGTGAAGATGAAATGACAGCTCAGCTTTCATCCAGAATGCCAGAATGACTACTCCATTCAAAGCCCCTGAGTGTGCAATGTGTAGGTAGAAAAAGAATTCACTGTAGCATGGTACCCAGTACATGGACCCTCAAATAGGGTCATTCTTCTGTTCAGAGGCCCTGTGCTCAGAGTAATTAACTTCACATGCCATGACTGAGTGCTGAGGCTGAGTTCAAGTGCAGTGATGAGGTGTCCAGCCCCAAAGGCTATGGTTGCTTGAATTCTTTATTATAAACACAATCATAGTTTCTGCTCTATGGCGTTTCAGAACCTTCACTCAGGAAATGAATTTTTATGTGTTTGGTATCTCATGAATTCTGTAGATTTTTGTCCCAAGAGCTTGAGGTAAACTATAAGTTTTATGCTACTAAGTAATTCAACTAATAACCCAAACAGATGGAAATGGGTCAGCTTTGACTGAGGTATTAAAATGTAGGAGACATTGGGGTAGGAGGTAGGGAATTGGGAAGGGAGAAATCTCTTCTAAAGAGTTTATGTCCTTGAAAAAAGGATATAAAGTTTGAGGTATTGCTGCAAAATAATTATAAGTAGTTTACGCTATGAGGTGAATGAAGACATGGGTTTTTTGGATATAAATTTGTCCTTGAATTTTGTTAGACAGTAATAAAATAGGTATACATAGTATAGTATAGTGTAGTATAGTAAAGTACACAGTACAGTACAGTACAGTATAGTATAGTATAGTATAGTATAGTATAGTATAGTATAGTGTAGTGTAGTATAGTGTACTGTAGATACAGTATGGTATTGTATCGTATCATATGGTATACTAGATATAAAGACTCAGTATCAAATGCTAGGCACTTCTCATGGTAGTAGGCATTCTTAATTTCTTTGACCCTGCCTTCCCCCACCCCACCAATGTAGAATAAATTACCCAGTAACAATCTCTAATCTTTTGATTTATGCTACAAATTATAGTCATCACTTGGACTTTCACTTAAGTCTTTAAAAGAAAAAAAATTCCTATAAATTCTTTAATATCCTTCTAGGAAGATTTTTTTGGGTTAGAAATGTTTTTTAACCAAAATGAGTCAGTGTCCTCTGAGGTAAAAATTATATTTATCTTTGGAACTTCTATTTCCCTCTTCTTTCCTGTACACAGACATACACACAGACACAGAAACATACAGAGATACAGATACAGAGATATACACATAGACACAGACACACACACACACACAGACACACACACTCCAACTAATATTCTTGTCTTTCACTTTCCCTGGCTGTACCTATCAGATGGAAATCAAGCTGATGACTAATTCTTTCTAGAGCAGTAATGATTGTATGATTACCTTCTTCAGGGCTACTTTATTTTAACAACTGGAGAAAAGGGAAAACAAGGACATGAATCTCTAAAGGTTGAATTTGGTCAGGACTCCCATCATCCTTTAATCTTTTTTTCCAAACAGCTTCACTCTTTGGATCTGACTGCACCATCAGCATGACCCATCATGAAAAGTTCATCATCAGGGAGACTGCATCAGATTTGCTACTCACACCTCATCAGGAGCACCAGTATCCTCAACCTCTTTAATTATAGGACTGAAGGTAGAGCAAAAATCTTTCAAAAACCCCATGGTAACAGAGCTCAGAAGTCCAGTGAAACAGCCACACTCTCAATTCTACTCCATCATCATCAGGACTGAATGACTTCTTCCCTCTTCTCCTAGCCTTTTTAGTTTCCTTTCAGTGTGCTGTCTTTTCCAGTTAGAATGTAAATTTCTTGAGGGCATTTGTTGTCTTTCCTTTTCTTATTTATATCTTCAGCCCTTAGTATAGTAACTGGCATATAGTAGACACTTGTTCTTGAGAACAGACTCCAATATGAGAAATAGTTTCAGAAAGAAATTTATTATGTTACTTAGTAGAAAGAGAGTGAGCTGAAAAGGTGTGGCTTTCTTGTCCAGGCTCTGGAAGATTTACATTATATAGGATTTAGGCAAGGGTGCTAGCACAGAAACCACAACTGTAAATATTCAGTAGAATTTGGGTGGACCCAAAATACAAGCTTGGGCAGATCAATCAAAAGTCTTAGCTGTGGTAACTAAAAAATAAGAATGCTTTGGGTGGATCCAAGACCTTGAGGAACCTAAAATTCCTCATAACCACCTCCAGCATTCCAGGAGAGTTACTTGGGTCAGGTGATAGTCTAGGTGTTGAATATTTTAATCATATAGGGTTGGATTTAAACAGAATAATATTTTTTTCTGAACAAAATAACATGTAATTTCCCCTATAAATTTCTCCTTTTGGACTTTTCCAGGCTCAACATTCTCATATTAGGGAAAGCATAATTACACTATGAAAGGGAGTTCATTAAAACAATCTGAATCAGTGGAATTGTTCTCCATATGATCCATGTTTTCTAAAGCTTGATAAAATTTATTTAAGGAGAGATGAGGATCAGATTGATTACACAATTTCTCCAACACCTCATAGTAAGAATGATCAATTTGAGTACATACCAGGGATTGTAAGTCAGGGAACTTAAATTTACAACAGGAAATAAGTGTACTGTGGCCATGAGTATCAAGAAAAAACATAGTCTTATGTTTCCTTCAATGTCATAAGGGTTGAATATATATTCAGTTAAATAGAATTGTAATCTTATATATTCCTTAAGGAGACAAATCTTGTTAAACAGACTATAGGTAAACTAAATCATTATCGATTAAGCTACATTTAAAAAGTTTAAAATGGACTGATTTAAGAGGGGAGATTTATATATCACCAAGGCAACCAAAAAAATACAGTGTTTAGAAAATTTTCCTGTATATTTAACTAGAGTAATGATTAAGTCATTTTGAGCTTGACTTTGTATCAATAATGAGATATTCACAACACCCACGATGGTTATGAATATGCTGGTATAGTTTTGGATCACAAAATGTAGCAAACTCTCCACATGGAACGCAGAACCAAGGTCTTAATTCAGAAACCATAACACTGAGTCCTAAAACCAGAAGGAGAAGTCCCCAAACCAGAAAGCCAAAGTCATTATAATGGTCACAAAGTTGATACACATAGTTAACGCAGTGGACACCCACATTCCCAAGCCTTCACAAATAGAACGGAATCCCTCAAGCAGATATCCCTCTCAGACTCATGACAGTTTCTCAGCCTGGTCCTTGGAAGTTCTCAGTAGAAGCTGTAGAAGCAGGATCTCAGTAAAAGGTGCAATCTCCAGGTGGTGTCTGAGAAAAAGGGCTCAAGGTCCTCCTGGTTCTCTCCTTACATACAGTGTAGCTCCTCCCTGTTCAGCTCCTTCCTGTTAAGGTGTGACCTACTCCCAAGTAGCTCCTCCCTGTTCAACCCCTTCCTGTTAAGGTGTGAATTACTCCCAAGGAGTTAACTGGAAGTAAGGAGCTAAGCCTTTGAGGTGCTAAGTACCTTTAGTAGGTGCCAATAGAAAGGGGCATGGAAGATCTTCTGATTTCATTAACATTACAGACTTCCCTTTAGATTCCCTGAGGAAAGTCAATGTTTAAAACACAACATTATTCATTTGTAAGTCAAGTTTTGGTAAAGTGAGGATAATATAAACAAATAAATACACTTTTGCTTGACCAAAAGTTGTAGGAGGAATGGCCCTGATTATCAAACAATAAATAAAGGCATTTTAGATATATGTCTTTTCAGTAAAACAAATATCATGAAACAAGAACGTAGCCTAAGTAATATAAAAATATTATTCAACATTAAATATCATCAAGTCTTCTTGTTCCTAGTAATCTACCCCCAATGTCCATTTAATCAGAAGATTTTTGCCTTTAGACCCTGGTATCTCGTCTAGTTGTCTGTTCCCTGGAAACATTTTCCTTTGAAAATTTTGGAATAGGCCCCATTCTCAGGGTGGTTTTTCAGGGAGCTCCTCCTAGAAGTCCACTTGTCTCCTTCCACATCACTCACTGAGATTCCTTATTTAATGTTGCTAAAAATCTGTCAGTAGCAAGGCTCATACAACTTAGTACAACCTCTTAAATTTGGTTTTCCAGTAACTAGTTCATGTGGTAAAAACCAGCTCACACATTGTGGGTCTAATCCTAGTAATGACAGAGATACAAGAATATCAAATGAGGAACCTATAATTCACCTCAAAGTTTAGAGACTTTCAGGTTTTACTTATCACTTGCTCTTTCTATTTTTACCTAAATCCTATACTTGGTATAGGTAATGTCATCAATTGACTGAAAGGAGAATTGTAAAAAAAAATGCAGAAGGCAAAAGAGAAAGGGACAACCTTACTCTCATTGAATTTGGCTTAGGGAAGGAATGACATAAACTCTCAATTGGGTCCGGGGGAGGGATGCTGGAAGCACACACTTCTGTAAAGGGACAGGGACAGAGTAGAGAATAGAATAAGTTGAGGGGGTAGGATAGGAAGGACATATAATCAATCTCTTGAAATATGTCCACTGTGGAGATGTTCTGCATAATTACACATGTACAGGCCGTATTGAATTGTTTATCCTTGCAGTGGGGGTGGGTGATGAGGGAGGAAGGGAAAGAATCTAGAATTTAAAGTTCTATAATCAATGTTAAAAGTATGTATATATATATATATATTTATATATGTATACACATATACATATATATAATTTAATATATATAGAATATATACTATACAATAGTATATATTCTAATATATAGATTCTAATTTTAATAGCATTATATATATGTATATATATTATTATTATTAACTACATGCACTGGGGTTGGGAGATCCATCCTGTCCTACTGGAAAGTCAGAGGGGCAATTGGGGAGGATATAGGAGACAGCAGATTTGGGGAGGGGTTATACAGTGGGATGGCTGTTTTGAGGGATGGGTAGGGGAAAGATGGGGAGAAAATTCATAACTCAAAATCTTGTGGAAATGAATGATGTAAACAAGAAAAATAAATAAAAGAATTAAAATTAAAAAATGCATGAGTGCTTGACTTGGAATATTAACCCTTCTGTTTCTTAACATTATTAGAGACTTCAAAATAAGAAAAAAGAGATGATTTTAATATTACTTTAGAATTATTAATGAAATTTTATATGTAAAATATTTAATTCAATTTTGAAAACATTACTAAACATACTCACAGTTTGTATTTTTCAGAAATATTTAAAAGTCAATCATATGTAGGTATCTTGCTATATCTATATATGTTGTTCAGTTGTTTTTCAGTTGCTTCCAACTTTTCATGACCTCATTCAAGGTTTTCTTGGAAAAGATACTGAAGTAGTTTGCTATTTCCTTCTCCAGCTTTTTTACAGATGAGAAACCGAGGCAAACGGTGTTAAGTAATTTGCATGTTTATATCTATAAAATAACTAGATATATAGATATATGTCCTACTTCTGGATAAAAAGGCAATGTTATCAACTCTACACTAGGCAGTTACCAGATGTCTTGACTTTTGTCTTGTCACTGGACTTTGATGGCTCTGGAGAAGAGAGTGGCGCTGACAACTTTACTCAGCTCTGCCTCACTTAATTACAATTCATGAACAAGTCAAGGCATTACATCTATGATGTCATTGGTTTTCTTTGAGAATGAAGGACAGAGAAACAGCCTAATCTTGTTGTTTTCTCAAAGCTTACTACTTCATTAAAATTTAAAATTGTTTACATCTTTATCTTCTCTTTTGAGTATATATGTCATTCTCACATATTGAAAGAATGAGATACTTTAAGGATCTAACCTTATGCACACCTGCATAGATACACACATATACATATATACATACACACATACATACATGAATACATACACATATACATACATACATATATTAGTAAGGGGATAAGGATGTCTAAGAACTTATTTTACTTAGTTGCATAAGATTTACATTCATTTGAATTCACATAAAAAAGTAAGATCATTTATACTTATAAACCGCTATAGTAACTCAGAGATGTTTTTGTATTAATCTAATAATAGACTTAATAATACACCAACAAAATCTGCAATTCAGATGCTCTCATTATAGAGATTTGCCATGAAAGGTAAAAGGAAGGCCCTGATTATAATAATATAAAGACTGACCATTCAAGGGTACAGATTAACCTGCCACAAACTTTAACAGGGGAAAATAAACAAACCAACAAAGATCCTTCCTTATCTGTGTTTTCATTCCAGGTAAGAATAATAGTTAACAGACAACCATGCAACAAAGTTCCATGTTATTCACAAGGTATCATAGCCAGGCTCAGAATTAAGCAGGTAGAAAAATTTCTTGTTCATAAAGGAAATAACACAATGGGAAAACCGAGTCAGGAGGCTCTTATCTTTGCTTATACAAGGTAATCCCATCAGGTTTTATAGGTAGAGACATCTGTACAGATGTTTGTAATTTCCTTACATGATACCAATTAACTGTTAAACTCCTTAAGTCATAGTCTATTTCACATTAGTGGACTTCACTTCTAGTTTATCTAAACAATTAAATTCTGTTGAATCATTTCAAACTAGCTTCAATTATGTTTATTCCCTATTTAGTGAAATCATATACTACTAGAACAGAATGCTTCTATCACTCCTAGAAACTGGAGGGAGGCATGTGCTATTTGCACTTAATCTTAATTCTAGCTAGCCACCAAAAATGCACTAAAAATTTTAGCAGTTACCAAAATATTTAAATCATTATTTGTAAGTTTAAAGATATTATATTTTCAGTTAACATTTTTAGTCTCTAATTAGTTTATAATTCTATACATTTCTATAAATGGGGAAAAAAGATCTCTTTGCTTTTCTTGTCTGTCTTTATTTCTGCAATTTCCAACTATCCAGAGTCATAAAAATAGAGAGAAAAAATGAATCTCACAGACTTCTCTCATCTTACAGTAAAAGTCCAATTTAAAAAGTCAATGAAAGTAAATTCTTGTTTAATATTATAGATAGGTATGAGAGTTGTTTTGAGACTTTTTGGTCTCTTCCACTTGTCTAATCTCCCTTTCTGTATGGATGATGAAATGCTTCCCTTCAAAGTTCTCCAAAGTAAATAAGACCTCATATGCACTAGAGAACTTTAGAAATGAAAAGCCTCCATCAAGGCCCACCTCACTGCCTAATACAGCTTTCCTCTGCTAACCAAGTATCATCCTATATGAATTCATGTAGAACTAACACCTATGTTCACCAAGATATCTGAGTGGGTACCAGCCAGTCACAGACAAGGTGTCTAGGCAGAGTTGAGGAGAAAGATAGGAAGTAAAAGAAAAAGAGAAAGAGAAGCTCTGCTGAAGCACTAGTGCTGGGTGTCCTTTCTGCTAGTGAATAGTTCTTAAATATTAAAACACCTGGAATTTCCAAGGAATAAGTAATCCTTTCTTTGACAGAGATGATAACTCCATAATTCCTTTATGATTTAGAAGGTTATCTTCAAAAATTCCTATGCCAAAAAATTTTTATCCCCCCACCCCAGTCAACCTGATGACAAATTTTTTTCAATTTAACTTATTTGGTCTTCAGATGACTGGTGTACTGTATGTCATTAGGCTAACACTTGAAGTTTTTTCTTTCCTGGATGAACACAGAATTATATAACTCTGCTAGCAAACTGTCTCTTTTTTCCTCTCTCTCTCCCCCCCCCACCCCATCTTTCTCCTATGAAAAGTTCACATGTCCTAAGTTAAGAGCTCCTGATAAAGACCATAAGAGAAGTTCCCTTCTTACTCTTCCCTAAGACAACCTCAGGAACCACCAATGCCTAATTGACATGAAACAGATGATGATCCAATAAAGGAGCTTCAAAAGGGGAGGTAAAAAGAAAAGAAAGAAACAGAATAGAGCCCTGTAATGAATCATATTGAGGAGAGAGTATTCTGGGTTAAAGGGTGATAAGAAATTTCAAAAGCTTCAGAGAGTTCAAGAAGGATGAAGACTGAGAAGAAACCATTTGGTTTTGTTAATTATGAGTTTATTGGTGACTTTGGAAACCAAATTGCTGAGAGTTTGAAAGAGAGTGAAGTGTAGACAATGAATCCAGACTACTTTGATTTTCTCATTACTCTTTTAACTTTCTTGAAAACTGTTTACTTGAGAATCCCAAAAACTGCAGCATCCCTGGAATACAACTCTTTAGTGGAACATGTCTTATTTACGTATATAAATTTTGACATTTGCTTGAAAGCCAGTCTATCTTTTTTCCCCTTAATTTCAATTTTATTAGAGTTCTATTAGAGTAAGAAAAAAAGGTATTATAAAACTTGTCTCAATGTCTATTCATCCTGCTTAGAATGAACTGATGTGAATGTATGATAAATGTTAATATACTATGTATACTTTTACTGTCCGAATACATATTATCTATGATAGGAAATATCTGAACTTTTTAGAATTGTATAGATGTTCCAGAAAAAACATCTACTTCGGCTTCATTGACTACTAAAGACTTTGAGTGCATCAAAACAAAATGAGATGAGTCTTCAAAGATATGGGAGTTCCAGATTATCTTTCTTGTATCCTGAAGAACCAGTATACAGGCCAAGCAGGAATAGTTAGAAATGAATATCAAACCATTGATTGGTTTAAAATTGGACAAGGAGTACAAGGCTCTATATAGTCACCTTACTTATTTAACTTACCTGAAAAGTACCTCATACAAAATGCCAGGGTGGATGACTCAGAAGCCAGAATTAAGGTTTCTGGGAGAAATATCAACAATCTCAGGTGTGCAGATGATACAACTCTGATGGCAAAAAGTGAAGAGAAATTAAAAAGACTCTTGATTAAGGTGAAAAAAGGACAGTGTAATAAAAGCTTATTTGAGGCTTAATATCCAAAAAACTAACATCTTGGCAACTGGTTCCATCACTTCCTGGTAAATAGAGGGAAAAGAAATAGAAGCTGTGTCAGATTTTGTATTCTTAGGCTCAAAGATCACTGCACACAGTGACTGTAGTCATGAAATTAAGCAATGTTTGTTTCTTGGAAGGCAAGCTATGGCAAATCTGGACAGCATACAAAAAAGCTGATATAGCACCTTGCCAACAATAGTCTGCTTAGTCAAAGCAATGGTTTTTCCAGTAGCAATGTAAGACTGTGGGAGTTGGACTATAAGGAAAGCTGAGCACTGCAGAATCCATGCTTTCAAACTGTGGGGCTGGAGAAGACTTTTGAGAGTTACTTGGATGCAAAGGAGATGATATTCATCAATAATTCAAGAACTTAACTCAGACTATTCACTAGAAGGTCAAATAACTGAAGTTGAAATACTTCGGCCACATAATTAGAAGACCGAACTTATTGGAAAAGGCTTTGATGTTGGGAAACATTGAAAGCAAAGAAAAAAGGGATGACAGGGGATGAGATGCATAGATACTGACATAGAACCAACAAACACGAGCTTGGACAGACTCTGGGAGATAGTGGAAGATAACAGGGCCTGGAATGCTATTGTTACTGGGATTATGAAGAGTATGAAGCAAGGCTGCTCATTCTTTTATACTTGTTTTTCTCAGCAATGTTTCACAAATAAACTTGTATCTTAAACTAGCATCTCCATGGGCTACCATATTACTCTATGTGGTTGACAAGGGATATAGTGTTAATATATTTACTGAATTAACATGTATAAAGCACCTACGATGAATCAGGTATTGTATTAAGTATTGGTGGTACATAGAAAAAAAATGAAAAAATTTTTGCTTTCAAGTTTTATGTATTCTATTGGAGAAATACAGCATATACACAGTAAGCTAAATATTATGTATAATAAACACACACACACACACACACACACAAAGTATATGCAGAGTAGTTGCTGGGACTAAGATACTAGTGTATAAAGGTGATGGCAACCAGGATAGGTTTCTAATGGAGATGTTACTTCATAGAATAACAGAAGTTAGGAGATGGTATGGAATTCAGTGGCCAACCAATCCAATGCATATACAAAAAGCATTCCCACTGTCAACTGAAATGTGGTCATGTATCCTCTGCTTAAAAATGTCCAGGAAAAGGGAACAGACCATCTCTAAAAATAGCCCAGTCCAAATTTGTGTTGTTGAGATTATAAAGTTATTTCTTTCCTTGACATCAAGCCACAATTTGTCTCTTGAACTGAGATTTAAAGAAAGGTGGATATTCTGTGAGGTAGACGTAGAGATGTCATGCATTGTAGGCATGGGGGACAGATTTGCAGAGGCACAGAAAAAGCTGGAGTCCATCTTAGTTTTAATGTAGAATGTGTCCAGGAAAATAAGGTAGCAACAAAGGCAGACTGGGACTATATTTTGAAAAGCTTTAAGAATCTACATTAAATGGAGGAGTTTATTTAGGAAGCAAGAGGAAACAATTGGATTTTCTTAAACAGGAGAGTTACATGGTCAGACTTGTGCTTTAGGAATTCACTTTGATGGTTATATGGAGAATGGATTGGATATGGGAAAGTCTTGAAGCAGAAACTCTATTTTAACAGTCTGTGTGAAAAGTCATGAGAGTTTATAAAGCCAAGCACAAACAGCTCTCCTGAGGACTAATGCTGTGAATAGTTTTAAGGTTCTGATCACATAGTATAGTGAACTCTCTATTTATTCAGAATAAACTAAAGCAAAACATTCAAAGAAACCAAAGTACAATATTCACAGCAATATGACATAACAACTTACTACTAAAGTGTCCACATATTCTTAAACAAAAGATATCATTCAGTAGGTTGCAATCTGACTCAATCAATACAAAATGCCCATCTAAAGTCTTGTTTCATCTTGATTGGAGACTGGCTTCCAGTCATCCTAAACTCAATCATCCTTAAGGAATACGAAATACAAAGGTCTCCCACCACTAGATCACAGTCTTATTCTTGTCAGTCATCACTAAGTATCCAAATAGAGGTCCTTTCATCTTGACTTGAGGCTGCCTCCCAAACTCCATGGTTCCTCTTCTATGCTCCCAGCTCTTGCCTGAATTCACTCAACTGTCACCTGGATTCATAGGTAGGCAGCTCCCAAATCCTGGTCTAGCTCCAAGTTAAGCTCCTGGTCCAGCTCCAGGTCCAGTTCCACACATCAAGCTTAGTAGAGCAGTACTCACACACATTGTAGGCACTATATTCAATTCATTTTCTGCCTGTGAAATCAACACAGATCAACAGACAGGGATTCTGTGTGAGAAATTAACACACATCATCAGTAAAGTCTCAGAACCTCTGACAACATCAGTTAAGCACTCCTTCAGGTCTTCTGTAAACAGATAGTAGGAAAGTCCTCTTTCAAGGATTCTGAACTAGCAGTAAGATCCCAGGGCTTCTGTAACAACAGCAATTTCCTCTGCCAGCAGATAGGTCTGACAAAGTAACATCAACATAGACAGACAAAATGCCAGCACTACAACCATCCTTCCTCCCAGTTCTCCTCAGACCCAGCTGTGCTCGAGCTTTTATATCATCAGTTCCTTCCTGTTCTACCTCTCATGTCCTTCCTGTTCTGGTCTTTGGCAAGTTCCTCCTACTGTGGGTTTCACAGATTCTGTTTCTAACAAAGATTTGATATAGTCAAAGGTGAGGTTCAAAGGCACTTGAGGAGCTGAAACAAGAAGCTAAGTACTTAAACAAGGCGCTAAGTACAATTTTGCTTGCCATTACAGAACCTGACTTAGGATGGTACTTGTATAAATGAGTTAAGAAAGGGGAATGGGTTTAAAATATTTGGGGAGTAGAATTTACAAATCTTAAGAATCAATTGGATATGAAGGGTGAGGAAGAGTGAAGAGTCTAGCATGATGCCAAAGTTAAGAATCTGGATTATTAAAAGGATGATTATATCTTTAACACAGGAGTTTAGAGCTAGAGATGGAAGAGACCACTGAGGTTATCTGATTCAAACCCTTCATTTTACAAATGAGAGAACTGAATTCTCAGGAGGTGAAATCACATGCCCGATGTCACACAGGTATGATTAGTTAGAATTTGAATCCAATTCCTCTGATGATCCTGTGATGAAGTGTTCTTTTTACCATACCATCTTACTTCTAAAAGATAAAAGATATATGGAATTTAGTAAGTGGATAGAATTTAGAGGAAAATACAATGTGTTCTGGTGATAAAATGGGTTCCTATTCCCCAATAGCTTTTATTCTATTGTGGTAAATAACATAAAAATGAATAAAATATATACATATACAGGATAAATGTAATATGACTTAGGGGGCATGCCAGTAGCTGAGGGGATAATGAAAGATTGTAATACTTAAGTTGAGGTTTGAAGAGAGTTGGATATTCTGGGAAGCATAAATGAAGGGGCAAAAAATTCCCTACATAGGGATCAGCTTATGCAAAGCCATATGAATGGGAGATAGAATATTGCATACTGGGAATAGCAAAGAGTCTGGTATGGCTAGACCATAACATGTTTAAAGTAGAGTAATATGCTATCAGCCTAGAAAGGAAGGTTGAAGCCATCTATGAAGAACTTCAAATGCCAAAAAAAAAAAAGAGTCTGTATTTGATTTTTGAGACAAAGAGGAGCTGCTAGAGCTTTCTAAGTGGGGTGGTGAGATGTTAAGGCAGAGCAAAATTTCTATGATGATTAGTAGATGGTATACTAGATTTCTGGGAGAAATATGTTGTCCTCCAATAAAATAGGAATATTTGAAAGAAAGGTAGATTTGGAGGCAAAATTTGGAGAGAAATTTTGCACATATACATACACACACAAGCATGCATGCACATGCACATGCACATGCACTCGTGCACAGAGATAAATACACATAGGCAGAGACAGAACTGGAGAGAAATTTCATTCACATATATATATACACATATATGCAGATATGTGTATGTGTACAAAATTTACATAAATAAAATAATTTTTGAAACTGGGAGCTGATTAGATCACCTAGAGCAGGGTTTCTTGACCTTTTTTGTGTAATAGACTCCTTTTGGGAGTCTGGTGGAGCTCAAGATCCTCTTCTCAAAAATATTTTTAAATGTGTGAAATCACATATAAAACATCTAAAAGGAAACTGATTATGTTGAAAAAAAATGTCATTTTTTTTCATTCAAGTTCATAAACCCTGCAAGTGTATCTGTGTACCCATTGAGAGTTAATGGCCACCGGGTAAACAGATGTTGAGTCCTTGAGAGGGTGTTAAAAGAGAAATGAACTCAGGGCTGAAACCTGGGGCACATTCACATTTGTATGGGAGGAACATAGATGATGATCTTGTAAAGGAAACCTAGAAGTAACATCAAGATAGGGAGGAAGAGAAGCAAGAAGTATAATGAAATTTCTGAGAGTAAAGAGCATCCTAAAGCAGAGGCTGGTAAATAGTATCATTAAAGGTCCACTGCATCTTTTCTTCTACTTGAAGACTGTGACTTCTTCAAAGAAAGCAGCATATATGGAGTGGCTACATAGAGGGCCATGGGGTAAAAAGGAAAAGACTCTAGTTTCATGGACATGGCTTATGCCATAAGAATGATAGATTTCTTAAAGAGAATGCAGCACATCTTACGAAGGCTAGAAATAACATGTTTGATAGTAGACTTGCCAACCTGATAAAGAGTACTTTAAGCCAAAATTGAGGGGTAAGGAATAAAATTACCAGTTATTGCATTAGTGCTATGGAAGACAACATATATCACACAGAAATAAGAGCAGAACAAGTAATTTTTGCAAGCAAAAATTTGAGAACAAAACGTGAGTAATAAACAAAACTGATTTTAAATCTTAAGAGAAGTAGATAAAAATGATTTCATTGGTGTTTTTATCTTTCTCCTAAATCTTCAATTTCTATCTATTGGATGATTCCCTGTTGTCTACAGTTATACCCAAGTCTTCCCCATCATTAAAAAAATCACTAGACTCTACCTTCTTCTCAAGCTATTGTTCTATATCTCTTCTCTTTTTATAAAAAATACCAACTAATCAAAATGTATTACCAACTTCTGGGGGGAGAGGAAAGAAAGAGTACTGCCTATATTCCTTGCCAAATTTCATCTTTTCTCAATCCTCATTTTTCTGAAGCTCTCTGCAGCATTTGAAACCCTTGACCCCTCTTTTTCCCTGGATACCATCTCCTTTCTGGGTTTTTAAGACTCTTCTCTCTCTTGATTCTACTTTTTTTTTGAACAAACATACATAATACATATAAAACTATCTAGCCCCTAGTCACTCTGTGAATTCTAGTCCTGCAAGATTAAATCCTTATAAGACACAGACATATCAATATCAACCTGAGCATAACAGAATTCATTACTTTGCCCCAAAACCTAGTTTTCCCCTGATTTTCCTTATTTTTGTCAAGGTTTGTATCATTCTTTTGGTAATCCAGCTTTATAACCTTGATGTTATCCATTGCCTTTCACTCTCATTCACTTTGCACATCAGGATGTCATATTGTGTTATTTCAGCCTCCACAACATCCCTTGTATTTGTCTCTTTCTCACTACTAACACAGACAGAGCATTAATTCAAGCCTTCATCACCTTTCTTCTAAACCATTTCAATGACTTCTTATCTGACTTCCCTATATTAAATCTCTCCTCACTCCTATCCTCCATACAGGAAAAATGTGTGCATACTTAAGGCAAGGAGTCTCTAGATAAGGAGAGATAGAGATAGCGAAAGAGAGACACACAGAGAGAAGATAGAGTCTAGACAGAGAAGATAATGGGACTGTCTGCTAAAAAAATCAGGAGGGATAAAATTAAAGGTATAGATAGAGGGGTCAGTCTTGACAAGCACAAGTTGGTTACCCAGATAGGAATGGAGAAAATAATTAGGAAATCTGAGCAATGAGAAGGAAGAGCCTCATTTTTTTTTTCCTCATTGAATTATGAGTCAAGTTCCTAAATTAAGTGAGGGTAGGGTGAGAAGTTGTGCTGTGGAAAACTTGAGGACGGATGAAAAGGTTTGGAATAGCTACTGCGGTGAGTGAGAGATGGAAGGAATTCCTGTGAGTGAGTTCAGCACCACTGTTACTAGTGACTGACATTGTTCCGATGGTGGCAGGAAGGGGTAGGATAGAGAGATGAGACCCATGGGAAGGTGTTTAACTATCCCTGATTCCCAAGAATCACAGAGGTGGAAAAAACAAAAACAAAAATTCCTGCTTTCTGCCTCCTACCTCAATCTACTTCTCTCCTGCTGAGCTTATTTCACATTCCAGAGGTCTTTTCAAAGTTTTTCTGGGACGTGATTTTAAGGAAGCCAATTTCTTCAAGCTAATGGGTTTACTCATTGTTTGAATGACCTTGAGGGAATTAGAAGTGGTGGACTCCTAGGCTAATGGAAAGCAGAAGAATTTCAAACTGTAGTATACATTTTCATTGTTGTTATGATTATTCAATAGATTAGTCATGTCTGATTCTTATGACCCAGTGGTCCAATTGTCCATGGGATTTTATTGGGAAAGATACTGGAGTGGCTTGCCTTTTCATTTTCCAGTGGATATGTTGAGGTTTGGCATTTAGGGGTGCTTGAGACTCCAAAATACTGACACACTGGGTCCTGCTGAATGAATGCGACTTAAGCCTTCTCTCAACTAAAGTAAAACAAAGTTTATTAAAGATTTGCTGTAATAGGTAAACTCTTAAGGAATATAAGTATTTGTGATACTTATATTGACAAATGGGCCAGAACAATCTGACACAGACTAAGTCTGAGCTAGACTGAATCTGAGCACCTTCATGGAAGCAAGATTGATCTTATATACAGAAAGACTCTGGGAGGGATCTCAGCGTGGTCCAGAGGAGGAAGGTCTTGAGGAGGAATGTAAGGAGGATCTTGATGAGACTGAGGTCAGACTTTAGGAATTGGATTAGGGGTGGGAAATAGCTGAAGGCTACTTGGAATGACAGGCAATGGGGGGCTAGGTTAGTTTAAGGGTAACAGATTTGGATATAGGTATTTTGATAGGATCGAGAGTGGGAAGTAGTTGGACTATGGAGGGCTAGGCTACATTAAGAGTAACAGAAATTTGGAGTTAGTGATAATGAAAGGCTTATGGCCCCAGGCAAATGCCTTAAGAAGTAGGAAAATTCAAGGAGAGTTCAAGAGGGTTCCCAGAGCCTGGATCCCATCAGATTCAGTAGATCAGAGGTTATGTGACTTGCCTGGGGTCACACAGCTAGTAAGTATATGAGAGTGGATTTGAACTCAGGTCTTCCTGACACCAGGCTCAGTGGTCTATGTACTAAGCCACCAGCTACCTTATACTTTAGCTAGAGATTTTTTTTTTTTGGATGGGGGCTCAAAATTAGCCAATGAGATTTTGTGATATTTATTAGTAGACCTTTCTCAAAGAAAGGGAAAGCATAACCTAATCCAGATCAATGCACTAAGGCAAAACCTGAGCTAGAAATAAATTGTTTTAAGTGGCAGAAGGAGATGTAATATTCTTATTTAGAGGACTGATGATATCACCATCACAGAGGTGTCTTGACTTGCATGTGAATTGGATTTAAGTGAGGCAGAGCTGCACAAAGTCATCAACCTTATTCTCTCTTCCAGGGTCTTCCAAATCCAGTGATATATCAAAAGTAAAGATTACTGGAGATTTGATAAGTAGATGAGGAAGGCAGGAGTTCAGAGAGAGTGGCCCTTAGGCAAATTATCCTTCTATTGACTCTCCCCTATCAAGAAATTAAAGGCCATTTCCTTTCCTCCCAGCCTCCCAGGAAAGAACCCTTTGATTAGTGGGAAAGTCTTAGGAGACACTTGAAGGGACCAGTTGAGAAAGATTTGCTGCAAATAGTGGAGGCAGAAGAGAGAGAGAATTTACTTGTTCCTTTCTGACAACTACCACCTAGCTCCCAAGACTTATACAGGACTTATATACTTTATACAGGACATTTACAGGAGCATGTTACTACCTTGAGAGCAGGGACTGTTTCTTTTTGTTTTTACATTGCTGGCATCTAGTACCTAGGCCACCTTAAATGCTTAATGAATGTAGTCTGATTGATTGATTGTGAAACTAAAACTTGGTAAGAGAGGACTTTTGACCGGAACATGGAGATGGAAAGAGTGAAAGAATAGTTCAGAGCACTTACATACAGATAACAGGAGAAAACAGAATGATACAATTACTAAGGCATATTCCAGACTGCTGGAAGAGAACTACGATATAGAAAATATTTTCATAATACAATTTATAAAAGTGAGGTAGTGAAAGAGATACCAGACTTTGACCAAATTTCACTGGGGACCCACCAAATTCTGACTGCTCTCTCTATATCTAGAATGAGGAAATGTATTTAGGGTCATAGGCATAGTAAGAATTGAACTCAATAGAATTGATGAGGTGAAGGCTCTGGGAGCCCCCTTGAACTCCCACTTGATGAGGCATTTGCATGGGGCCATAAGCTTTCAATGTGGCTGGGCCCAGACCTCTGTTAACAGCCTAGCCCTCCACTGTCCATCTACTTCCTACCTGTGACCCTGTCCAAATATCAATCCACCCTTGAACTGGCCAAGTCCACCATTGTCTGTTGGCTCCAGAGAGACTCCAGCAACTTTGAACCTTTAATCACTCATTGATCTCATTAATTCCTTCTGAAGACCCTCCCCAAACTCATTACTGGAGTGTGACCTCATTGATTCCTCCTGAAGATCCTCCCCCAACTCCTTCTCCAGACCACTCCTAGATTCCTCCCACAACCTTTCTATATATAAGACCCCTTCTTGCCCCATGTATGTGAGAGCACC
>CM053594.1:189268194-189291371 GCA_028646575.1 Pseudocheirus occidentalis
AGCCTGTATTGAATTGATTGTTCTTCCAGTGGAGGTGGATGACAAGAGAGGAATCGAAAGAATCTAGAATTTAAAGTTCTGCAATACCTGCAACTAGGAATTAAGATATACAGGGGCTGGGATAGGGAGACCCTCCCTGCCCTACCAGAAAGTAAGAGAGCAGAGAAGGGGAGGGGCTTTACAGTGGGATTGCTGTTTTAGGGTTGGGGCAGGGGAAAGATGGGGAGAAAATTTGTTATTCAAAAATGTCATGAAAATGAATGATGTAAACAAGAAAACAAATAAAAAATAAAAATAAAAAATAAAAAAAGGAAAAAAAATGAATGTGTATAAACCACACATTGCATTTATCCTTTCTTTGATAAAATGTTCAATATCGTATGAGGAAGTAATTTGATTTTTTGATTGAGAATTAACAAGAAACTCCCTCTTCTTTCAATCTTTTTCATTGACAACCTTCAAACTAATGTAGATTACTGTCCTGATTTAGTAATGGTATTATACTGCAAAGATTGTGATTTTTGTCAATGTGGATCGTCCTTCCGCTAATGTACTTCCTAGTATCTTTACTATTTATTAGGTGATCATGGGGAGTTAATGTGGCTAACTTACGAACAAAAAACCCCCCAAAATAGCAACAACAACAAGCTCTCTGGCCATGTTGGTGATTAGCCCTTCTAGACTAGTTAGGTTGCTCCTCAGATGAGAGACATACAGTCTATCAAGAGGTCAGAGGTCAGCACAACAAAATTCAAGTCCTTTGTTGGTGGAAATTCATAGACTCTTGTACTCTGCTAAAAAAAAGCCTTCAAAAAATCCCCAGATCCCAAAAAATCCTGTATGTTAGTATGAGTTATTTTATTGCAAATAAATTATCAACAGTGAATTACAAAACAGTGACTGGTGAATTCTTTCTTTGTGATATGCTGATCTAGAGAATTCTTAATGTGTTAATTGTGTGGACTTGATTTGTCTGATCAATTTTCATTATCATCTTTTTGTTAGTAGGAGGGCAAACAGTTTCTGATTATTGGAGTGTACCAGTTAGCTGAATTTTGGAAAATTAAAGTTTTATTTTGCAAATTAGCATATTTACCAATGCTTCTATAATCCTTGATTCCTGTTTTATGAGATTGTAAGACTATAATCTAGGTCTTAACACCCTGGTAAAGTGTGGTAGACATTATAATAAAGTCCTAATTGAGGAGATAAAGCAAACTGAGCTAAGTACCTATGTATGAGATGCCTAATGATGCAGCTATGATTTGATGTTGAGAGAGAAGAAAATTAGGGGTAGGAAGTTTTGATATCAATGTACATTGTGATTTCCTGAAAAAAGGGAGCTTTACTGAGGGCTTGCATAGAGCATGGTCTTGATGAGGAACAGGCTCTGAGGAATCCCTTGAACTTTGATTGAATCTTCCCACTTGATGAGAAATTGCCTTGAGGCCATAAGTGTTTTATTATAGCAAGACCCAAATCTCTGTTACTCTAGCCTAGTCCTTCACTGTCTGTCATCGCCAGATAGCCTTCAGCTATTTCCCATCCTTAATTACATGCCTGAAGTCTGAGCTCAGTTTCATCAAGATCTTCCTTAGAGTCTTTCTCAAGACTCTCCGCAAACTCCTCCTCTAGACCACCCTTAAATCCTCACAAAACCTTTCAGTATATAAGATCTATCTTGCCTCCATGAAGGGGATGAGAATTCAGTCTAGTGTTGAATCACTCTGTGTCAGATTACTCTGGTCCACTTTTCCAATGCAAGTTTCACAGATTCTTAGGCTCCTTAAGAGTCTACCCATTATGGTGAATGTTTAATAAATTTTGCTTTACTTTGGCTGAGAGAAGACTTGAGTGGAATTCATTCAGCAGGACCTGTTGTGTTGGTATTTTGGGGTCTAGCACAACCTTAAACCCTAAACCTCAACAGTTTTTGCTAAAACATGTAAGATTAGTAAGTTCCTGTCAATTAGAAGGGAACTTACTTAATCAGATCATAATTTTGTTCATTAAGGGACCTCTATATGATTCTTAGCTGGAAAAAAGAATTTCTTCACACTTTTGAAGATAAAGGTCTCTCTCACTTCAAGTAGTCCTCGCACACCTGTAAAGTAAATCACCAGCAGCTCTTCTGAGGACAGCTGCTGTGAATAAATTTTAGGTCTAATCACACAGTATAATGGACTCTCTATTTAGCATTATTATATTAAAAGTATAACATTTAGGAAAATAAAGCATAATATTGATAACAACATAACATAACAACTTATTACTAAGGTGGCCACATAGTCTCAAACAAAACATATCATTGTAATAGTCATTATTAAGAGGTAACAGAGCACAAACATCCCTAGGTTATAGTAATTTACAATCTCCTTAGTCAATACAGAGTATCCAAGTAAAGTCCTCTTTCATCTTGACTAGAGGCTAGCTTCCAAACCTCATGGCTCCTTCTCCATGTACTGACCACTCCCAATTCTTGCCTGGATTCACATGTAGGCAGCTCTCTGTTCCTGTGCTTCAGGACTGTACCTTTAATCTTACAGTGACTGCTCTACTCCAAGCTCTTCCCAGTTTTTGTTTCTGGGAAAACAAAGCTTGCCAGGGCTATAACAATATTTGTACACATTACCAACATTATCATCTCAATTATTTTTCTGACTGAGAAATCAACACAGAACAACAGACAGGGCTTCTATCTGAGGAATTAAGACATCAATAGACAGGACATCTGTGCGAGAAATCAGCACCAAGCAAGAGACGGGGCTTCTGTCTGAGAAATCAACACTGATCAATAGATAGGGCTTCAAAATCACAAACATTCTCTCTCTCAGTTCTGCCCCCTCCCAGCTCTGCTCATGCTTTTCCCTGCTCCTTTTTGCTCTACCCTTTCTGCAAGCTCCTCCCACCACGGGCTCCCATGTAATTACAATTGGCCTATTAAGGGCACCTGAGAACGTGAAGTTCCCTTAGGCCTACAAAAGGCAATATAATGTATACTGTTTCCAATCAAAGACTCTTGATACAATCAAAGGTAAGGCTCAAAGGCACTTGATTAGCTAAAACTCAATTCAGAAAAACAGCAAAAAATCCTATTTTGCTTGTCTTTACAGAACCCTATTTGACACAGTAAAGATAAAGATACTTGGTCTGCTGTCTGGAGATAGTCCAGTACTGATGCATGCACACACACATATAAATAAAATAATATAATTTATATGTAATATTAATGTTATTACATCTTTATGTGTTTATATATATATACATGCACAGATATGTGTATATACACATATCTGTAATTTTTAATAAACACACATAGATTTAGGTATCAGTCTGTGGGCAAGATGACCTTTGTTTCTTTCATACATAAGATTCTATGACTTCTTGAGGAAATTATGTTCAAAGCTTTATCAAATCATGCATATACTTTGATCCAGCAATGCCATTACTAGTTTTATACCCCTAAGAGATCAAAGAAGAAGGTATAGGTCCTATATGTACAAAATAATTATGGTAGTTCTTTTTCTATTATGGTGGTAAAAAACTAGAAATTGAAATGATGTCTATCAGTTGAGGAATGGATAAACAAGTTGTGGTATATGATTATGATGGAATACAATTATGTTTTAAGAAATGATGTACAGGTTTCACAAAAACTTTGGTAGGCTTATATGATCTGATACAAGTGTAGAGAGCATATGTAAAGGAGAACATTGTACACAGTAACAGCAATGTTGTTAAAAGTAATCAACATTAAAAACAATACAATGATCTTCAATGATCCTTAAAGCCTCATTATAAAAAATGGTATCCACCTCCCAAGAGAGGACTGAGAAACTCTGAGTATAGATTGAAGCATATTTTTTCCCTTTTTTTGGCAACATGGTTAATATAGACATATGTTTTGCATGATTTTACTTGTATAATAGATATCATGTTGCTTGTCTTCTAATGGGTGGGGGAAATGTAAGAAGGAAGGAGAGAATTTGCAATTCAAAATGAAAAAGGAATGTTAAAAAATAAAAAAAAATACTCCCTCACTCCACACAAATTTAGAAAAGAGAGAATAGGAAATCATAAACCCATCTTTAAAAGGTATTCACTTTTTAAAAAATTTCAATATCTTTTAAGTAGATAAAATTTCAATCATGGATTTTTTTAATAGATGAACTAGCATAAAATAATAAAGATATGTGATATTACTGTCATAATTTGTGGTCTGATGTCAGGCATTATTACATTGATTTGAAGGCATGATTTCAAGTGATAACATTGTAACTAATTTTATAAGAATAAAAACATTTTGTAATCATTATTTGGGGGTTTTGAGATGCCACGAGTTTTGCAGAAAGGTATTTTTTTTTTCCACAAGAAGGAATAAAGATTAACTCAGAACTTGTTTTTAAATGCTTTTCATTAAATCATAACTGAATTTCATTGGGTTAAATTGGCTAATTTTCCAATTTGAATATGTTTTAAGCTAGTGCCAAGACTAATTCAATTGCTTCTTTTCTAGATTCATATGTTTCATAAAAAATTCATTTTATTTTTGCTTGGGGCTTTTCTCACTACTGGGAATTATGGCAATGTGAGATGGGGGTGCCAAGATTTATTAAAAGAAAAAAATAATAATAATTCATGAATTTAACAACAGGAACAAATACATCTGGAGAGCACAATAATGGCTCTTAAGAGACAACACAATTCCTACATGTTTATGCTAATCAGCCAATTTGCTATTGCAAATGGTGAAAGGTGGCTTTGATGCAGAATTTTGCTCTATGAGTGATATATCGAACATTAAGACTTAACTTATATCAGTCTTTTCATTGGAATTGCAAGTGTTCTTTCTGCCCAAATGTTGTCTCCTTATAGGAGGCAAGAAACTGATCATAGTATTTATTTAACGTAGGGTAGCTTTCAGGGGGCAGTCCTAAGGAATTGTTGATTCTGTGTCTTTCCTAATTCATCTTATTGTTTGCAATGAAGGGTGACTGTATTGTCATTATCATTCTAGTCACATCAGAGGAAAGGCTCAGCATTTTAATAACTACCCCATTCAGTGAATTATAGTCATTTGACATAGCCATTTGACAGTATTGTGATTAGCTGGCCAGTGGCTCTCCTGTCCTGTTGGTGTCCTAATAGGGCAATTTCATATAGGGCTGTAGGCTGCTTGGAAACTGTACAAGGAGGTAAATGACATGATGAAGTGCTGTATAATATTTATAGCCTCCATTTGCTGAACTAGCTTCTGTGTGTGTGTGTGTGTGTGTGTCTTGGTTGGTTTTGAGGCAATGAAGAAATAAGGCAACTATGAATGAATTCCATTTGACCCTCTGGATATGGGGCTCAGTCCACTACATTCTTTAATTTAAAAGGTAGTTTTACTTTTCTGATGAAAATGACCATACTAGATCTCTGGTTTGAGCCAGTTTCAGCAGTCAATGATGCCTGGTGACTTAACAAAAGTCTTTCAATTCCCTGGTACTATTCTTATTATGCTATATCATTAAATGCTTGTGCGTTAAGCTAATAATAAAATTAATATCACATACAAAAAAGAAAAAAATGACAAGAAAGGGTGAAAGGCATTGAAATATTAAGCACAGCATCTTGTTTATTATTTTTTTCTCAAGATGAATTACCATGGTAGGATTAGGAAAATTTATCTAATATACTACAATTCAAGTTTGTTAACACTATAATAATAATTGCTGTCATCATCATCATTGTTTTATGCCATGCAAAAATTTTACAAATATCTCATTCTACCCTCAAAACAATCCTGGGAAGTAGTTACTATTATTATTGGTATTTTACATGTGAAGAAACTGAGGTAAAGGTTAAGTGACTTACCAAGAATTATACAATTAGTAGCATAATCTAAATTTGAACTGAGATCATTCTGATGGCAGACCCAACACTCCACTGAACTACATAGCTGATATTCAAAGTATTTGAGTGCTTACTAGCTGCCACACACTGTGTTAAGCACTTGGGATAAAAAGAAAATGCAAAAACAATTCCTGTCTTCAAGTAAATCATATTATGATAAAGGAGACAACATGCAAAAACCACAACATACTGGATAAATATAAACTAGAAAAAAGTTATCCTTAGAAGGAATGACACGGGGAGTAGGGGGACTACCTCCCTAGAGGAGAAGGCATCTAAGCTGAATCTTAAAGGAAGACAGGGATACTAAGAGTCAATGTTTGAGAGGGAGAGTATTTCAGTAGAAGGAAAAGTCAGTACAAAGGCACCGAATGCAAAGACGGAGTGTTGGAGTGCTGTATATGAGGGGTAACTGGTAAGTATGCCCAGTATGACTAGATTATGGAGTGCATGAAAGAAAGAATGTAAGTAAACTGGAAAGATAGTGAAACTCCCCTTGGTATTGAGAGAGAAAGGTGGTTAGCTTCAATATACACTCATACTCGAGTCAATCATTCTGTGTGAATTTAAATATTAAACTTCAACATTATACTCCCATAATGTTGCAGGTACTGTATGTGTGTATGTGTATGTGTATATGTATGTGTGAAATATATATATGTATATGTGTGTATATATACATATATGTCTATGTAATGTTAAAATACCATATAAATGTATTATAATATATAGTACATATATGCATACATATACATATTATGTATATGTGACAAGAATCCCTCTTTCATTCTTTGACATTTTCAATGACAATATTAAAGGGAAAATGACTGGTTTTTACAGATGATTTCCAGGAATGGATAACATTTTCACAATCACACAACTGAGAGGTGTAGATAATATGAAATCCCGCTATGCATATTGATTACAAAAACATGTTATTTGTTAGAGGAAAGTGAGGTCATAAAGAATAACTCCTACAAGGTGTCTCTCATGTGTATATTAAGAAAATTGACACTCCATGACAGATGCAACTATAGAGATAATTGTGTTTCATGATCTTTTGAACCTTCTTGCTGAATTAGAAATAAATTTGGAAAAAATGTCACCCAAATTATTTTATAATGTCATGGAGGATGCCTCATGTAGAATACAAATAGCAGAGGAATTCTCTATCAATAGTGACATTCTTCAGGTACTCTGGTTTGGTGATAAAGTTCTGACTGCACTCAGAGCCCCTCAATTAGGTCCAAGGACATTCAAAAGGAATGAATGGAGGAATACATAAAGGAAAAGGAAGTGGACAAAGAATTTATATTATCCCAACTAAGATATCCATTTGCATGATCATATTAGGTTATAAGTATATAACACCATGTACCAAATGTTGCAATTAATGACTTAAAGAAAAAAATCACCTAAAATATAAAAGACCCAAGAGATCATATAATGAAATATAGATGTTAAAAATCTCATCTCAGAAAAAAGTATTGATTAATCCATAATTAATCCACCAAACTGCTGAGTGGGAAGGGAACATAGTTAATATAGATATACAAAATGTTTAGAGAACAATTACTACTGGGGCTATACAAATTATTCTTAAGAACTTAGAATGAAAACACTCTGATTTGATGAAGTAAAAATAGTGCTAAACAAGAGAGAAACAAGTAAAGAAAGAGGAATTTTGAATAACATCACTAATAATTATCAATGCAAAAATGCTAAATAAAAATTAGCATAAAGGCTGTAATAATATATTCAGAAATATTTTCACTTGGACCAAGTTGGATCAATTATAGGAATATATTAAGAAAATAAATGAATGAAATCAATAATAAAAACACATTACAAAATTATGTTAATATATGAAAAATATATTTCTCATTTATATTTAATAAAAAACACTTAAATTGGGCACAAATTTGCCATATTTCAATTTAGTATAAAGTACAGATTGAAAGTTCAAAGCTAGTATACTTTTTAATAGAGAACACTAGGAGTTTTGTAAATAATTATGGGGGAAACAGAGTCAGTTAGATGATTCCATAGATAGATTGTTGGGTTTAGAGTCAAGAAGATCACACGAGTTCAAATCTGGCCTCAGAAACTTAATAGTTGTATGACCCTTGGAAAGTTAATTTTACTAATGTTTACATTAATCTACTAGAGAAGGAAATGGCAAACCCTCTAGTACAGTGGTTCTCAACCTTCCTAGTGCCATGGCCCTTTAATACTCATACGTGCGCATAGCTGCATGTGGGCAGACCTGCCTGGAGATGGATAGAGGAGCGGTGTCTCGGTTCCTAAGACCATTGTAAATATGTATTTTCCAATGGTATTAGGCGACCCCTGTGACAGGGTTGTTCAATCCCCAAAGGGATTGTGACCCACAGGTTGAGAACCGTTGCTCTAGTACCTTTGCCAAGGAAACTCCATGGACAACATGGCTGACAATGACAAGAAGAGGCAGACAAACTAAATGGCTGAATATCAACAACAACAAATAAAGATAAGCAAAGATGTTTCCATACCCACTTTTATTTGACACAGTTTTTTATAGTATGTATTTATTTATTTTTAGTTGTCAAGATTCATATTTATAAGATTTTGAGTTTTAAATTTTCTCCACCTTATTCCCCTCTCCCCTCCTCAGGATGGCATGCAATCTAATATAGGCTGTACATGTACAACCATATTAAACATATTTACACATTAGTCATATTGTAAATAGAAATTAAAAACACAAGAAAGAAAAAAAGAAAATAGTATATTTTGTTCTGCATTCAGATGCCATAGTTCTTCCTCTGGATGTGGACAGCATATTCTATCCTAAGTCTTTTGGAATTGTCTTATATCATTGTGTTGTTGAGAAGAGCTAACTATCAAAGTCAGTCACTGCACAATGTCTGTTACAATATTATCCTGATACTTCTCATTTCACTTAGCATCAGTTTGTACAAGTCATTCCAGGCTTTTCTGAAGTCTGCCTGCCCATCATTTCTTAGGGAATAATAATATTGCATTATATTTACATACCACAATTTGTTTCAGCCATTCCTCAAATGATAAACATTTGTTCAATATCCAATTCTTTGCAACCACAAAAAGAATTGCTATAAAAATGTTTGTACATGTGGGCATTTCCCCCATGTTTATGATCTCCTTTGGATACAGACTGAGAAATTATATTGCTGGACCAAAAAGAATACACAGTTTTATAGCCCTTTGGGTAGAGTTTCAAATTGTTCTCCAGAATGGTTGGATCAGTTCACAATTCCACCAACAATGCATTAATGTCCCAATTTTCCCACATTTTCTTCAACATTTATCATTTCCTTTTTTGTAATATAAGTTGATCTAATAGGTATGAGGTGGTACCTCAGGGTTTTTAAAAATTCACATTTTTCTAATCAGAAATGACTTAGAGCACTTCTACATGTGCCTATAGATAGTTTTGATTTCTGTATCTGAAAACTGCCTTTTGATATCCTTTGACCATTTCTCATTTGGGGAATGGTTTGTATTCTTATAAATTCAGCTCAGTTCTTCATATATTTTAGAAATGAGGCCTTATCAGAAACACAGGCTGTAAAAATTGTTTCCCCAGGTTTCTGCTTTCCTTCTAATCTTGGTTGCTTTGGCTTCATTTGTGTGTAAAGTTTTTTTTTTAATTTAATGTAATCAAAATTATCCATTTTGCATTTCATGGTGTGCTCTATCTCTTATTTGGTCATAAAATCTTCCCTTCTCTATAGATCTGACAGTTAAACTATTCCTTGCTCTCTTAATTTTTTTTAAATAGTATAACCCTTCCTGTCTAAATTGTGCACCCATTTTGACTTCTTCTTGATATATGGCATAAGATATTGGTCTATGCCTAGTTTCTGCCATGATATTTTCCAGGTTTCCCAGAAGTTTTTGTCAAATGGTGAGTTTTTATCCCAGAAGCTCTGGTCCTCAGGTTTATCGAAGAGTAGATTACTATAGTCTTTGACTGTTGTGTCTTATATATCTAACATATTTCACTGATCTGCCACTGTATTTCTTAGCCAGTACCAAGTAATTTTGATGATTTGCTGCATAATACAATTTAAGATCAGGTATGGCTAGGTTACCTTCTCTTGCATGTCTTTTCATTAATTCTCTTGATATTCTGGACTTTTTGTTCTCCCAGATGAATTTTGCTATTATTTTTTTTCTAGCTCTACAAAATAATTTTTTGTAGTCTGATTGGTTTGGAATTCAATAAGTAAATTAACTTAGGTAGAATTGTACTTGACAAAGTTTTGAAAGAGCTAACAATAGTAAAAAATAAAATTAAGAAATTCAAGTAGTATTTGCAATTTAGAGTCATAACTGTTCCTTTTGTAGGGAGCATAATGGCTTACTTAGAAAACTCCATCAACTCAGCAAAGAAATTAAATATGAGAATTAATAAATTTCATAATATAACAAGATACAAAATAAACTATTGTAAATTGTGAATATCTCTATGTAGTTATAACAACAACAAAAAGAACAATCATATAAGGAGACATCCCATTAAGATAAATTCAAAAATGCCTTAAATATCTCAGATTCAAAATGTATATATATTCTTTATGTTTGGAATATACAAAATAATAAAGGTGAATAAAAATTTCATTTATGAAATAATTACTATGTATTAATGCAAAGCACTAGGAATACAAATACAAAAGCAAACAATGTCTCTGCCCTCAAACAGCTGACAGTATAATATATGAACAAACAAATAGGAGTTTTGGCCAGGGATGGTATGGAGTTTAAAAAGTTCAATAAAAGAGATTGAGGCAGAACACCGAGCCAATAGCACATTATGAAAGGATGAAATGAACCTAAGGTTTTCCTCACAATCTGAGATGCCCCCTTCCTCTAGAGCATTATTTTATAAGGTTTCATACCTAAGTGCTCTAAAAACAGCTGCACAAAATTCTGGAATTCATTGCTTTGAAGGCCAAAAACAATGGTATAATCAGCAGGCAGGTCTCTGGTTGGGTAAAACATGGGACATCTCCACTGATAAAGTGGTCATTAGATGGTCACCTGCTCATACTGGGCAAGAGAGAGTTGTCTGGAGGTACAGAAATAAGTTTGCAAACATTCATTGTAACTGAGTCACCTCCACCAGGCTGGGCTTAGTCACCTAAAGGAAAAACAAGGGTAGAGGACCTCTATTTAGCATCCTATGATTATGCAAGGGAACTTACAATCTGCAGTTCACAATTCTGGGGTCTAATATACAGAACTTATAATCCCTTCCCCTATGGAATCATCTCAAACTGATCAATGCTGATTGTAATAGAGATTGAAATGAATCATTTCTCACATTTAGCACTTTGGAAAGTTACAGAGATGGTGAAGAGAGCCATAGAGTGGTAACTTGATCATTATCTGGGAATAATGAAAGAGGTGATTTGATGCTGGTTCAAGGTAGGTGATTACAGGGGGTTTGGAGGAGGGAATTATGAGAGAGTAGAGTGAAGTGAATTATATTGGTTGAGTCACTAATCAGGACAGCAAGGTCATAGAGTGGAGGAAATAGACAATAAAACTATACTAGTGAGTGATCTCTACTTTCTCCTCTCAAAACTAGATAAATCTAAACATAAAATAACTAAGAAAGAAGTTAAAGAGATGAATAGAATCTTGGAATAGTTAGATAAGATAGAACTCTGGAGAAAGTTGAATGGGAATACAAAGGAGTATACCTTTTTCTCAGTGGTACATGGCCACTTCCCAATAATTGACCATATATTAGAAAAGCCAGCATATTAAATTCACCTTTTTCAGATGATAATGTAACAAAATTCCATTCAATAAAGGGCCCTGGAAGCAGGGTTAAAACTAATCAGAAACTAAAAAAAATCAAATCCTAAGGAATAGTTTCTCAAGGAATAAATCATACAAATGATCAATAATTTTATTAAAAAGATTGACAACAGTATGACACTATACCAAAATTTGAAAATTTGTCAGATAAAGCAAAAGAAATATTGAGGAAAATTTTATAACTCTTAATACATACATCAATAAAAAAGAAAATGAGCATATCAGTGTATTTGGCATGTGACCAAAAAAAACAACTTAGAAAAATAAAAGATCATCAGTTAAGCACCAAAATGGAAATTCTTAAAATCAAAGGAGAGCTTAATAAAACTGAAAGTTGAAAAAGTTGGACTAATAAATGAAACTAGTTGTTAGCTTTATGGAAAACAATATTAAAACAGAAAAACCATTGATTATTCTGATTAAAAAAGAAGAAAACTAAATTACCAGTATTACAAATGAAAGGGAAGAATGCATTATCAATGACAATTAAAGTAAAGCAATTCTTGGTGTTATTGTGCTCAATTATATGCCAGAAAACTGACAAAGTTAGTGAAATTGATGAATATTTACAATAACATAAATATCACAGAATCACAGAAGAAATAAAATAATTAGATAACACTATCTCAGTAAAAGAGATTGAACAAGCCAGAATCAGATGAATTACTAATTAATTTTATGAAGCATTTTAGGAACAATTAATCTCAATACTACATAAACCATTTGAAAACAAATGGGTAAAGGAGTTCTACCATAGTCTTTTTATAACATAAATATGATTTTCATACCTAAACCAAGGGGAGTTAAAAGAGAGAAAAAAACAAAACAAGACCAATTTTAAAAATGATTATCAATGCAAATATGTTAAATAAAATACTCACAAGGAGATTTCAGTAATATATCACAAATACCATACACTATGCCCAGATGGTACTTTTATGAAGGAATTCAGGGTATTTCAAAATTAAGAAAATTATAAGTTTAATTGACCATATCAATATGAAAAATAAGAAAAATAATTATTATAATAGACACAGCAACTGACAACATATAACGCCCATTCCTACTTAAAAACAACAATAGCAAACTAGAAAATGTGGCAATTAATAAAGTTTTGTTTGAATGATAAGCATTGTGTATATAAAACCAAGAAAAACCATTATCTGTAATGGAAATAAACTTGAATCCTTCTCAATAAGATCATGGTTGAAGAAAGGTTGACTGTTACCATTACTATCATTCAATATTGTATTAAAATGCTAGCTTTAGCATTAGAAAAGACAAAGAAGAAGAAGAATTGGCAATGAGGAAATGAAACTATCACCCTTTGCAGATGTTATGATGGCATATTTAGAAAATTAACTTAAACTGTTGAAGCAATGAACAGTTTTAGAAAAATTATAGGATACAAAATAGACCCAAATAAATCGTGAGCCTTTCAATATTCTACCAACAAAAACTAGAAAGAAAAGATAGAAAGAAAAATTCCCTCAAAAATAACTGCAAACAATATAAAATGCTTAGAAGTTTACTTGCCAAGACAAATTCAAGTACTAAATGAACACAATTATAAAACACTCTTTGCACGAATAAAGACAGATGTAAACAACTTGAGAAATGTTATTTGTTCATGAATAGGCTAAACCAATATAATAAAACTGATGATTCTACTTAAGCTAATTAGTGATTTAATGTCATGCCAAACAAGAAAATAACTATTTTTAAAAAGCTATAAATAATAATGATAAAATTAATCTGGAAAAAATGCAAAAGGTCAAGTATATCAAGGGAGTAAACAAAATATGTGAAGGAAGATGGCCTCACCATGCCAGATCTCATACTGTATTATAAAGTAGCAATCATCAAAATAATCTGGCACTGGCAAATAAATGGAGGGATGGATCAATGGAATAGATTAGGTAAACAATATACAGTAGTAAATTATCACAGTAATCTACTGTTTGATAAAACTGAAGATCCATGCTTTGGGAATAAGAACTCACAATTTCACAAAATGTATTGGGAAAACTGGAAATTGTTTGGAAGAAACTAGGTATAGATCAGTTAGGTAGACTAGTGGATAGAGTGATGGGTGTTAGCGTAATGAAGGTTTATTTTCCTGAGTTCAGATTTGACCTCAGACACCAACTGTGTGACCTTAGCAAGTCACTTACCCATTTGCTTCAGTTCCTCATCTGTAAAATGAAGTGGAGAAGGAAATGGCAAAGCACTCTATTATCTTTGCCAACAAAATTCCAAAGGAGTTCATGAAGAGTCACATATGATTGGGCAATAACAAGAACAATTAGATAAGGGAAGAATTCATAAATAAACCAGAGATAGAGAAGATCATTGGAAGTAATAGAAATAATTCTGATTATGTGAAATTCATAAGTTTTTGCACAAATAAAACTAATGCAGCCAAAATTAGAAGGAAAACTAGAAGCTAGGAAAATGTTTTTTTACAGTAAGTTTCTCTGATAAAGGCCTCATTTCTTAAAAAAAATAGAAAACTGAGCCAAATTTAGGAAAACATGACCCATTTGCCATTTGATAAATGATCAAAAATATGAATACATATTTTTCAGAAGAAGAAATCCAAGCTGTCAATAGTCACATAAAATGCTCTAACTCACTGTTGATTAGAGAAATGCAGATGAAAACAACTCTTAGATACCTCCTAATACCTATGAGATTGGCTGACAGGACAAAAGGAAAATGACAAATACTGGAAGCTATATGGAAAAATTTGGATACAATGCATTGCTCATTTAGTTGTGAACTGATCCAAACATTCTGGAGAATAATTTGGAACTATGCCTAAAGGGCTATAAAACTGTGTATACCCTTTGACCCAGTGATAGAACTATTAGGTCTGTATTCCAATGAGATCAAAGAAAAGAGAAAAGGACCTAATTGTACAAAAGTATTGATAGCAGTTCTTTTTAATTATGGCAAAGAATTGGAAATTAAAGGTATGTTCATTAGTTGAGCAATGTCTGAACAAGTTATGATATATGATTGTGATGGAATAATGATGTGCTACAAAAATGAGCAGGATAGTTTCAGAAAAAAGGTAGGATGTCTTATAGGAACTGATGCAAAGTGGAGTAGGACCAGGAGAACATTGTACACAGTAAGAGAGGGCAATGTTGTGACAAAATGATCAACTTTGAAAGACTTAGCTGCTCTGATCAATGCAATGATCCAAATATCTGTTAACTGAGAGATCCCAGTTTAAGTATCTACTCCAAGCCATGGAAGGACAGAAATCTTCTATATGAAAATATAAATAGCAAAGCCTTTGTAGTAGCAAGGAAATTGAAATAACAATTGCATCTAAACAAATTGTAGTCCATGAATGAAATATTATTGTATCATAAGAAATGTTGAATATAAAGAATTCAGAGAAATATAGAAAAATGTATGAAATGATGCAGTTATATAAATAGAATGAAGGAAATAATACATATTAATGCTCCAAAGAAATGACATACAAAAATAAAACTAAACTGGATGATGTGTAATTAGTATAATCAAACTTATATTTAGGGTAAAAAATATACTCCCTTTTTTTGAAGAGTGCTAGGTGTGGAATGCTGAAGAACACATCATAAATGGCCAATGTTTGGGTTAACTTTGTTGAAATTTTTATTTTTTTAAATATTGATTATGAAAAAAGTATTGCTGCAACTGGGCTTGTGTGGGACAGGTATATACTTAGGAATGCATATAGTATAAAAACAAAAGACTAAAAAATTGACTACTCATAAAAAAGCTGATACAGATAGATAATTAACTGATTCCAGAATTTAATACAAGAAAATGTCACTTCAGAGATTAGCATGTTATTTTCTTTTTAAGATTGATGCTTTGTTTTTATAGTTGATATTTCCCAGTATGATATATACCAAATGCCGCCCCCCCCAAGTCATCCCTGACAACAAGAAATAAACACAGGAAAACACAGTTTAGCAAAAAGAAAAAACAATACATCAACCAACTCCAACATCTTATTCAATATTCCATACCTCTTGTCTCACACCTCTGGAAAGGAGTAAGGAAGGTATTTTCTCATACATATTATTTAGGAGCCAAACAATAATAATTTGGCAGTATTCAGTTATGGTTGTTCTTGTTTGCCATTAACGTTTTTGTAGGTATTGGGAAAATTGGTTTCTTGGTTGTGCTTACTGTCCTTTACATCTTTTCATATGTTCCTTACCCTATTTCTCTATATTTTTCATGTTCATCAGTTTCTTATAGTGCTATTATACTACACTATGCTTACGTGCCACAATTTGTTTAGTCAAGTTCCAATTCATGGGCCACTACTTTGTTTCTAGTTTTTTGTTTCTAAAAAATGCTCATGCATCTTCTGATTATGCATACATATACACACACACATATACATATATGTATATATGCAGTATATCAATCAATATATATGTATATATGTGTATATATGAATATATATGTATATATGTAGTATATAAATCAATTAATAAACATGAATTAAGTCCCTATGTAGCAGTCACTGATTATATATGTTCATATGTAAGCATTTACATACCTATATTTGCATATATACACACATACATGCAGGTATGAAGTTCTTTCCCTCTTTAAAAAAAACAAACATACTTTTTTTGGGTGGTATATTCTAGTAGATGTAACAATGAGTCAAAAGGTATTCACAGTTTAGTGAGCTTTTGGTCATACTTCCAGATTATTTTCCAGAAGGCTGGAATGATTTATAAGTCCTCCAACATTGGATTACTGTGCTTATCTTTGCATTGTCTGTTTAAAATTGCATTTTTTCTTTTTTTTTATTGTTTTCTTTGACTATCTGACGAGTATGAAGTCTTATGACAGAGTTGTTTTAACTTGTATTACTTAGTTATGTGAAACATTTTCTTATATGGTTGTTGGTAGCTATATTTACTTTTGAAAACAGGTTTTTAATACTTTTTGACTTTTTATACACTAAAATGTGGTTATTCTTATATTTTTGTATTGATTTGTGCTCTCTTTTTGATATTCAAGTTTTATCAGGAAAAATATTGCAGGTCTTTCATCCCATTGACTTTTTTCAGTGATGCATTAGCAGAAATATTCATACCCTTGTCCTGGGAATCATCCACCTGGGAATCAAGGGAAGAAATCAAAATGGAACTTGATCCAAAGGGAAATGGAAAGACATAAGTAGGGCTTCATCATGGTCCAAATGATAACTTTCTTGAGACAAGCAATATAAAAACATGATGAAAGATATATATATATATATATATATATATATATATATCACTAGAAAAACAGATGAGGTGACCATGTAATGAGAGAAAAGCCTGTCAGATAGCTCAATTGCTATACATGTAAAATATATCAAAATATTAAAAGAACCAAAGGACATCATTTACAGAGTTGACTATTTCTAACATGCAGGATATTTTGAAAGATATTGACCAGAATTGCAGAGAATTACAAAGCAGGAATAGTTTGCTACAGTCAAGAAGGATCTTCACTGATAAGATCACAGATCCATTCAAGTGCCAAAACCTCTGCTGAGCCTATTTGAACTCAATGTTCCATTGCAGGAAGGCACTGATTGTTATGGTGTTAAGTCAATGCCTGCTGTGTGTGTAACTGGAATTTTCTTAGCAGTAGCACAGGAATGCTCATTTTTATCTCTAGAGGGGGCTCCCTTAAATTTTTTTTGAATGGTTTGAACTCCTTTGGGAGCTTTGTATCACACCTATACCTGTGAAAAATTACTGGGTTTTTCTATCTTAACTAAGTTTCTAAAGGAAACCTCTGTAATCTTCCAGCATGACCATGAGCAGGATCATATGCCATGGACTCATCCTGAAATGAATACCAAAAAGGATTCCAAAAACCCCAAAGGCAATTTGATTTTTGTGTTTTAGAGTGGGGGTTCCCAACTTCTGTAGAACACTACTTTTAGCCACCTGTATTTATGAAGTTTACTCCTAAGTCCAGGGTAATTGGATCAATCTACATATAAGTTTGTGACTAGGTGGAATGGACTGATATCTAATTTTAACCATGTATTATTTTTAATTTTATTTTAGGATGCAAACCACACATGCTTGGCTTATTTGGAAAACAGCATTTTGTTTTATATATAGTTTCATCTTTGCTTATATAATAATTGAAATATAATTGGTATCATTTGCTATACACTGCAGGAATATGACACTGAACATCATAGAAAAATATTTCATAGACTTGTGAAATGTACAGGTTTCTAGCTTTTAGCAAAATGTTGAGATCAATGTAGAGATGCTGAATTTATTAAAGAAATATCACTAAGGTAAAAACTGGGAAAATAAAGCTTTGTAGCTACTCCTCAGATAGTTCCTATAGTGTCTAAAGTCTCATGAAAGGAGGGGGAATCTTTAGGGTTCACTGTAATAGTTCTTATATCTGGTGTTATGAGTGACCCTTTTCCAAATTTGCTTAGATATTTGAAATCAATGCTTATTTTACGTTCTTAGTTGTCAACACATAGAGGGATGATGAGGTCAGCAATTTTTCCCACATCTTTGATATCATCTTCTTCAGATACCTTGTAAATCAATCAATGCCTTCACAATTTTGTCACCTCTAGCATGACTCTTGCCTATGTATACTTTATCCAATTCAGCTTCTTTTACTGTCTATTTTCTATATGACCATTTTTACTTCTTCTGTAAGCACCTGAGGGACTATCATATTAAAATACAAGTGTGGTGGTTCTATCACCCTTGATACAGAAAACAATATCGATTTTTTTTGCAAATCTTTTCCATTTTACTTTTATTTGTAGTATTCTTTACACTTTCATCCTTGAATGACTTTGAGATGACTTTACATAGCTGACTATCTTAACAAGGATTTTTCAGACTTGTTTTCCCCTCCGCTCCTTTTCTCTGCTATATGAAATGACTGTTAATAATCATCCTTCATTCCTCTCTATAATATTTAACACATTAGTTTATATTCTAACTCGGTGCTACCCTTGGCAATCATCTCTCTCCATTCAGTATATAAGTCAAATGTTTGCTGAATAAAACACTCTTGGGTTTTTTGGTATCTTTGCTGCAGAAATATATTTTTTTCTAAAAAATTAAGGAAACACAAACTGGTTTGATTGCATTCTTCTCCTGTAGTGAGGGTGTACTAAGGAAGGGAAGAGTAGAACCTAAGAATTTTAAATTCTTTTCACTATAGGATGTCAAAATGTTACAAAAGGAGAAAAAAACTAGTTAATTTTCTGAATGACAATATTTTGTGGACACAGACATAATTAATAAAGATATTAGATATGAAAGGACCTTCTTCAAATGACTTTTATGAAGAGTTCTAGATTTGGGAAAAATTCCTAATAAGTAGACCTCAAATTTCATGGTGATCACATATACTTTTTCGTCTTCTGCCTATTAGATTATTTTGATTATTTATCCCCAGTTATTTAAAGTGGAGAAATAATTTTTCTTTTTCATCACTAAATAAAAATCTACCACTAACAAGAGGCTGTGTGTAAAAGCTGCATTAAAAAAATTCATTAATGCTATTCTGTAAGGGAAATTATTGTGAAAGTAAGGACAGTATCAACATATGGTGGTACACATCACGTTGAAAATCTATTTAACTGAGAAATATAATAAAATCTATGTTGAGAATTAGCAAAATTCCTCAGAGTCAACTAAAATCCCTAAGGAATAATTAACAGTTAAAAGGATATCACAGTCTGTAGAACACAAACTCAATAATGCCTGCTTTTCAATAGTTAAGAGGAAGTAGTAGATGAAAAGAGAAAAACAACGTACAAAGAACAAGCAGCTTACAAAGCTAGCTTAAAAGAAACCTGTCTAGGCATAGGGAATTCACATTTCTGAGGGTTATCCAAACATCATTTTGAGCCAGGTGACAAGACTGACAAATAATCAGTGGCATCAGAATTCTGCAACAGAAATGAACTTAGCCCAACTGGTTTCTCTGAACCCCAAACTTCTGAAGCAACCACAATTGACACTGCTCCCCTTTTCTTTTTCACTACAAATGTCAAAGACTATTTTTTCTGTTTTTTTATTTCCTTGAGTTTCTGGTTCCTTCAGGCATTTTCTTTCCTTTTCTCTGCCTCAGATCTCATTTACCAGTTTTTACACCAATCCATTTAACCTATCTTTGGCACTGTCTTATAATATTAAACTTTTATTTTTTTCTACATCAGAGGTTCTTAACTTGGAAACCACACACCTATGAATTCAGATGGGGAACAAAATTATTTCTTTCTCTTACTTGACTTCTAACCTCAATTATGAATGTAAGCAACAAACATTAGTTTGTTAAGGGTTCTGTAGGTTTTCTAGATTGCCAAAGCTGTCTAGGACCTGGATAAAATAAGAACCACTAGTCTACTCTGGGACCTATCTTAATTTCTACTGACACCCTTTTTATTACTTTGTGCTCTTCCAAGCTTCCTTTCATCTGTGTTATTATTCTTGAACTTCTTATAACTTCTTTCTAGTAATTGTTATGGTTTTAACTATCTTCCAACAGTTAGACTCTGGTTCTCCTCCTCTGCTGTCAATGTCTCCCTTCTTCCAATATGCTCCTTCCACCCTTAAAACTTTGATCAATAACAAGAATACAAATACATGATCATTGCATTTCATAGATACAGAGATACACTCAGTTCTGTGTGATCAACTTAAGTATGAGTAATGTTCTTTTTTTAAAAATTTGTTTTTTTTCCATTGGGGGGGGAGGCAGGGCAATTATGGTTAAGTGACTTGCCCGAGGTCACATGACTAGTTTTTGTGTTAAGTGTCTGAGGTGGCATTTGAACTCAGGTCCTCCTGACTCCAGGGCTGGTGCTTTATTCACTGTGTCACCTAGACTCCCCAACTATATGTAATATTCAATTACTGCTCTGTAGCAAATTGGCTTCAACACCATAGAGGGGAGGAAAAAAGCACAAGGAAGCTAGAGTAGAGGCCATTGGTTTAAATCCTACCTCCATTACTTAATTCCTATGTCATGTAGGTCAAATCACAAATCTAGGCTTCTGTTTCATTGCCTGAAAAATTATGAATTGAGCAAAGTGACCCCTGAGGTCCTTTTGAGCTCTAAATGCATCATTCATGATGATCCACCATGATTCTTTCCATAAGCAGCTGTGTTAACACAATTTTACCCTAAAAACAACATCAAAACAATATAAGAACAAGAGACTTTTCAGGTACCACTTAGCTTAGTCATAAGTCTTGAAGAAACCAAATACACAGACATAGAAATGCATATGTTCATGAATATGTATGTATATGTGTACACATATATGTACACATATACATATATGTGTGTGCATATACACATCTGTATGCACATGCTTTCCCACTGACCACAAATTAATTGCTCTAAGGAGCTCCTATTAAGGAAATTCATTCTTTATTTAAGATCAGCAACTGTTCCATAACTTATAGTTTTGGAGAGCAGTCTTCATAAATATGTGTATGTATTATCAGTATTCATGATGTAGGATCTTTTATGCTTTTATACTTTGTTGGTATAACTGTATCACAGTACATTAAAAAAGGTTCATATTTATTCAGAAAACCTTTCAATTAAATTCCATATTGCTACATAAATGTATTTTATTATATTAGAGTATATGTTTATAATTAATATTATAACAGATGTCATTTCATTGTGTCATGGAACTCAAAAGCACCTCATTTTACAAGTGAGATAATGAAAAGTAAGTGACTTACCCAAGCTCACAGAGCTAATCAGGCAAGGACAGAATCAGGCCTAGAGCCGAGATCTTCAAATTCTCTGTTTGGTGTTCTTTCTACTCCACTCTTAGAGATTGAAAGTAAGAAATACTCTTACAGACTGGAAAATGGCACAACTTCACTGATGCTAAACTATGTAGAGTACTGTGTGCCTGTTGTGTATATGGAACCACTAATATCTACTGCCATAAAAGATATAGATAGGAATCAGTTTTAGAACAGTTCTCTAGATTATTGATCCCTATTTTGGCATCAGTCAATTTTCCTTTCTCATTTGACTGTATATAGGTGTTGCTGGTCTCTGCATGCTTCCATACTTGCTATCTTTCAGTTCTTCTGGATTTCTAAGGCGTCTACATACTCAGACAGTGATGTAAGCTGGAAAAATGGAGAGATAACATGTCTCTTTCTTTTTTCTGTGTAGGGGATGATTTACTCACACAAACACATGTTGCCATGACAAGTTCATGTTTCAATTGCAGAAGAGGGAGAGAAGTTTTCTGCTCTCCTGTGGTAGAACAGTTTTGACATGGTGTTTGGGCTTTAATGTTTCCAGAGCTCTATTTCATTGTCTCTCCATAGCTGAAACCAATGTTTAGCACAGGGATTCTCAATCTGTGTCATGACCCTTTTCACAGTGTGGTGGAGCCTATGCATCTAATCTCAATAGGATGGTTAGTCAACAAGGATTTATTAATCACTCTGTGAGAGTCATTGTGCTAAGCACTGTGGATGCAAAGGAAAAAAAAGTGCTCTCAATGAACTCTCAGTATAACGGGAGAGACAACATGCAATTAATTGTGTAAAAACAAGATATCAAGATATGTATAGTAAATTGGTAGTGGTATCAGAGAAAAGGTACTCAGATAAGGATTGGTAAATGTTTCTTGTAGAAGGCAATACTTTAGTTAAGACCTGACAAAAGCAAAGGAATCTAGAAGGTAGAGATTAGGAAGGAGAGAGTTTCAGTTATGGGGGACTGAAGTGGGAAATGGAGTGTCTTGTGGGAGGAAGAACAAAGAGGCCACCATTACTGGATCAGAGAATATATGGGGAGGAATAAAGCATAAGGAATCTGAAAATGCAGGAAGGCCAACTTATAAAAGGTTTTAAAATATAAGCAGCAGATTTTGTATATGATCCTTGAGGCAATAGGGAGCCGCTGAAGTGTATGGAATGAAGATAGAGGGTGATATGATCAAACTTGACCTTCATGAAAATCAATTTGACAGCTAAATAATATTTTTTTTCAAATGCAAAAAATAAAATGCATATGATTATAAGGGAAGCTAACTGTATAGAAATAGTTAACTAACTACTAAAAAATAAAGTTTTTATACCCTAGGTTAAGAGTTCCTTCCTTGAAGTTAGGTGGTTACTAGAGAAATTGGTTATCAGGGATGGATATCTTGGCAAATTGGCTCAATGACTGTCATGAAATTTGAAGTGTATCAAGGCATTAAATATCAGCCACCTTTCTATTCTAATGATTAAATTGCTATTCTTGGTAATTCTTCAGGCTTAAACCACTGACTTCAGAAGGCCCCTGATCTCTGTTGTTATTGAGAACAAAAGAAATTGCTAGCCCAGGCAGCACCTCAGCATGAACAGAATAATTAATTATTGCTA
>CM053594.1:189291471-189303212 GCA_028646575.1 Pseudocheirus occidentalis
AAAAAATAGCTAGCAATTATATAAAACTTTCAGGCTTGCAAAACACTTTACATATTACCTCACTTAATCCTTAATCTCAATTTTGATTTAGGCAATTGCCTTCTAGAGTCAGTGTTTTAGCCCAGCAGAATGGCCATCAATGGGAATTCTCTATGTCAGAGTAGGACGTGAAAGTATATTTTGGATAGGCAGAGCCTTGGGACATTCTTTAGATGTTTTTGTTGAGATTCAGTCTATGATGGAGATGAAATCTGATAGACAGCTTGTCTAGTAAACTGTTTAGCCAAAAGGGTAATAATAATCTCACTTTTTATAGATTAGAAGTAGAAAAAATCAAGAACTAAGGGATCCATTTTCAGCTATGATTGAAATACTTTGGTACAAAACATGGATTTGTATGTCTTAAAGAAATAGTAGCAAGGCCCACAAACTCTTGAGGAAATCTGTACAATAAAAGTTAAGTATTTACATCAATTTGAAGGAAACTGTACTAGATTAAATCATATCAGGTATCATACAAGGAATTTAACTCAAAAAAATCAGCTAGTGAACCAACATTGCTTTCTGCTTATATAGAGCTATAGGTAGCATGAAATAGAAGCAGCATTGGGCCTAGAATAAGAAGATGTGGGTTCAGATTACATTTCACTCCAGAATCTTAACTATATATGGAACTTTTGGTAAAACAATGAACCTCTCTGAGTTTCAGGCTTTTCACCTATGAAATGGGAATAATTTTTATAGTACCCAGCCCATGGGAATGTTGCTTTGTAAATATTAAAGCACTATCCAGTACTGTCCAAGGGAAATTGAGAAGGCCTGGAACCAAATGTTGGCTCTCTCATTTACTACAGGGGTATCTTTGGGTCAATAACAACCCCTCTTGGCCTCAGTTTCCCTTCTGTAAAATGAGTTAAGCTATATTAACTTTGAGGTCCTTTCTAGTTCTAAATCCAATGGTCTCATGTAAGCATAAGTTCTCATTATTTTTAAATTTAATTATGTATTTAGGAAGCATACTTGCAATGAAAAAGATTGTCTTAAATTCATAGAAAATTCCCCAATTGCTATAGTAATACTTATATAGGGAATATAGTAAAACAGAATTCTTCTAGCGTCTTTGCTATTGTGTGTGTATGTGTGTGTGTGTGTGTGTGTGTGTGTGTGTATGTGTTTTAAATAGATACCTGCAGACTAAGATCATAGGTCTAGGGCTGGAAAAACCCCAGAATCTATCTAACCCTAATTTCACAGTTGAGGAAACTGAGGTGCTGGTAAGCCAAAGGACTTGCTTAAGGCCAGGTAACAAGCCTCAGAGGCAGGCTGTGAACCCTGGTCTTATTATTTCAGAGCAATGCTCTTTGTTTCAGTTGCCTAGGAAAATTCAGTATAAAACATGTCCAAGTGCCCTTTAAAAGAAAATATAATGTAACTGTAAGGCAGTGGGACAGTTTGGCTGATTATCATTTGCCAGGTACATTTTGACCTTATCACAGAAGATTGGATCTAAAAAAACCAAACCCAAACCCAAACAACAACAAGAACAACAAATGGCACATGAAGCAGAAAGAAAAAGACTGCAGTCCTTATGCTAATGAAAGGTATATACTTAAAAGGTTGAAGCCTCTGCCCTTTCAGTCCCACAGATCCTCACACATGAAAAGGGGAAAATAAAGGCTGTAGCCTTTTGGATCTTCTCATCTGATTCCCAGTCTCAAAAGCTGTATTTTTGCCTCTAACTGAACTTAAAATTACATTGGTCCTCTCTGCATAAAAACATTTGCCTCCGCCCCCTCCCAATTCCCTAGGTTTGGTTTTTTTTTTTTTACTAAAGTATTTATTATTTTAGATTTGGTTTGAATTTTCTTTTGACAAAGCATTGAATTATTGCATTGTAGTTATAGGAAATCTCCTCTCTTTATTTAGAACAGTGGTTCTCAACCTTCCTAATGCCACACCCCTTTAATAACCATATGTGGGCATATCTGCATGTGGGTGGAACCACCTGAGTGGGTGTCTAGATTCCTAAGAGGAGTGGTGTCTTAATTCCTAAGACCATTGGATATATGTGTTTTCTGATGGTCTTAGGCAACCCTTGTGAAAGGGTTGTTCAACTACCAAAGGTGTCCCAAACCCACAGGTTGTGGACCGCTGATTTATCCACAATGGATAAAGAACCAGACCTGGAGTCTGGAAGACTTTTCTTCCTGAGTTCAGATCTGGCCTCAGACACCTACTAGTTGATGATTCTGGACAAGTTATTTAACCCTGTTTGCCTCAGTTTTTCATCTGCAAAATGAGCAGGAGAAGGAAATGATAAACGACGCCAGTATCTTTGCCAAGAAAACTCCAAATGGGGTTACAAAGAGTAGGACATGACTGAACAGCAACAACAAAATTCCTTCATCTTAAGACCTGGTGATCATAGCACCAAAACCATGCAGCATCCTCTGGTCAGTCAGTGCACTTTTGAAATTCTGGAAATAATTAAAGACCTTTAACCAGCCAGATGGTAGTGGATAGAGCACCAGGGCTGAAGTCAGAGAGATCTGAATTCAAGCATAGTCTGAGACATTTATAAGCTCTTTGGCTCTGTCATTTAAATCTATTTGTTTCAGTTTCCTCATCTATGAAATGGGTGTAAAAGTAGTAGTTACTTTCCAGGGTTGCTGTGAGGATTAAATGAAAAATAATTGCAAAGTGTTTTACACATAATAAGTTCTACATAAATGTTAGTTACTATTATTGTTATAATAGATGAAAAGAAAATTCTGTATTAAATCTTGGTCACTGAGAAGAGTAGTAGAGTGTAGGGTTCTGAATCTTTTTGTTTTTCCTGGACCCCTTTGGAGGTCTGGTGAAATCTATGAAACACTTCTCAGAATAATGTTTTAAATGCACAACACAAAATACATAGGATTATATGCTATAAAACATGTAGAAAGGAAATCAATTATGTTGAAATACATTTATCTATTTATCTATCATCTATCTATCTATCTGTCTATCTATCTGTCATCTATCTACCATGTATCTATTTTTCTTTCTATCTATCCATCTTTGTGTATATGTATAACAAGTTAGTGGATCTTAGATTAAACTCTTGATCTAGTGGAAAAAAGATTCAAATTGAATTAGAAAAGTACTTGAAGTGAATCTCAGCTCTGTCACATATAAGCAGTTGCTCAGGCAAGTTGACAGATTTTGAGTATCATTTTCTTCTGTAAAATGGGGTGAATTATACTTTACGTATTTCAAAGAGGTCTTTGATGCTGAAATGAGTTAGGTATGTAACACACATTATGCAACATACATATATAAGAGCATTTTCCTTAGTGGGTTGTGTAGAGAAGGTGGGAATATGCTACTGTGATATCACTGGTATAGAGCACTTCCGATGATGAAACTTCTGCCAATACTACTCTTTGTATACTACTCAGTGACTACTCTGCTACTTAGGATCTTAAAGTGTTGCTGTGTGAAATTATGGTTAAGTAACTTGCCCTTCATATTGCAGTCAGTATGAGTTAGAGGCAGAAAGAGAACCCAGTCTCTCCTGTCTCCCAGGAGAGGTCCCTATCTTCTCCATTATTGCCTCTCAAATGCAAGTTATCCTAATTTAATCAAAAGAGAGTTCTTCTGATCATCACTAAGTGCCATATAGATAGCTCAGTGAACAGAATGCTGAGCTTGGAATCAGGGAGACCTGGGTTGAAATACAGCTTCAGATACTTACTAGCTGTGTGACATTGACCAGGTCACTTAACTTCCATGTTTATTAATCCACAGGAGAAGGAAATGGCAAACCACTCTAGTATCTTTGCCAAGAAATATGATCCATGGGGTCACAAAGAGTTGAACATAATTGAGCAACAATAATAAAGTGTCATTTACTCTTATTATAAATAAAACCCTTTCAGGTTGATTATCTGGTTTCTTGGACTACTGCAAATTAGAAATTGAATATTAGAAAAGATAGATGGAGCAGTGATGGTACAGGTTAGTTGGAGAGAGGAATGCCAGTAGCATTAGTAATCCTGGTCATAGAAATGTAAGGACATAGAAAAACTATCCAGCTATCTATAATCAAATATACAAGGCCAAAATCATAGCAGTCTTGGCCTATTTAGTTTAGAAGGAAACATTCCTGTATATGTGAATAGCTCCCAAGAGCATTACTGCATAATATCCCTAGGCAAAAATTGATATTCGTAGTAATGGGCCTTGCTCATAAAAATGAATTCAAAGATATTTGGTACATTTACTTTCTACCATTAAATTGCTGCTTCTACTTCATGGTGCTAAAGAGGCAACCATGGGATTCTCAAAGACCACGCTAATAGAGCTTTGGCAGATATAAAATTAGACAGGCTTTAAATAGAGAATCTCTAAATCCATTACTCATCAAGTATTTATCAAGGACCTACAATGTGCCAAACACTTTGCTAGGCACCAGGGATACAAGTACAAAGAATGAAATGATCACCCCTTACTACTTTCAAGGAGCTTGCATTTTATGGGGGAAGACAAGAACTAAATATTTCTATAAACAAATATGCATACAGATATATAGGTATATGTAAATATATTATTTTGAAACATGTGTTATTCATATGTACAGGCACATCTATCTATCTATCTATCTATCTATCTGTCTGTCTGTCTGTCTGTCTGTCTATCTATCTATCTATCTACCTATCTGCTGATATATGATACAAAGCCCAAATCCTAACTATCTTGGGATATTTAGCATAGAAGAAAATACTCCTGTAATTTTGTCTGGAGTCTTGAAGACTTGAATTCAAACCTGGACTTAGACATTTACTAGCTGTGTGCCCTTGGGCAAGTCACTTAGTCTCTGTTTGCCTCAGCCTTCTCACCTGTAAAATATTGATAATAATAGTACTTACTTCCTAGGATTGTAGTGAGCATCAAATGAGATAATAATTCTAAAGTACTTAGTCCAATGCCTGGCTCAGAGTAAGCATTATATGAATATTAGCTACATAGATGTAGTATATTATATAGTATATGTCTATAAGGTTTATGTGCACACATATGTAATAAACGTAAACATATGGAAAGTATTTAAATACAAGGTAGTTTGGGAGGGGTGTATTAGCAGCTGGGGGACCAGGAAAGGCTTCACACAGAAGATGGTATCTGAGCTGAGTCTAAAAGGAAGAAAGGTACTCTTTTAGGCAGAGGTATGGAAAGAGCACATTTTTTGGCATGGGGTATAACCAGGGAATACATACATATACAATCTCAAAGTATAAAAATGAATATTAGAAGTATGTCTATTATCTGACTGACAGACTCTGAAGAGTCTTTTCAACTTAAGGAAGATGGCCAAAACTTGGGACTTTTGGACTGTACAACTTGCAAAAACAATTTGCAAAGGAAATGAAGGATTAGCCTATAACCTCAGAGGAGATACCCACACTAAAGAAATATGTTGTGGATGTTTGAAGTTTTCAAATAAGTAGAACCTTTTAAAAACACAAATACGTAAAGAGTATCTAAATGATTTTTCAGCAAATGATTGATTAGATATTTAATATTAAATGCAATACAACAAATAAATTTGCTTTCCAACTATTTGAATTTAAATAAATGAGGTACAACATTCAAAATATCATGGATTTTCTGTTACTCTTTTTATACCAGAATTTTTTGTCCTTTCATTCTCATTCACTTTTCCTCTTATATGGTCAAAATTAATATTCACTCTGTGCTTCCATTTCTGCTCTTTTCGGTTTACATGACTGAAGAAAGGTCTTTACATCTTTCTTTTTTTTTTTTTGCTTTTTTTTTTTTTTTTTTGCTTTCCAGAGGGCAGTTGGGGTTAAGTGACTTGCCCAAAGTCACATGGCTAGTTTTTGTGTTAAGTGTCTGAGGCCGAATTTGAACTCAGGTCCTCCTGACTCCAGGGCCAGTGCTCTATTCACTGTGCCACCTAGCCACCCCTACATCTTTTTTTATATTCCTCACACTTGATCTCATCGTGCAATGCCATTATAACATATAAATGCACTATATTTAAAAGGAGACATGGAAGCAACCTGTTAGGAGAGCTTCCTCCATGTTGAGCATAAATCCAGCATCTATTTGAGTTGGGCAATATGTTATGTTTCTCAAAGGTTACATCCTATTGGGTAAGCTTTGGCAGGTTTTATTGAGCTGGAAGGGCTTCCAGTATTGTACTGGCAACAGATTGCTCCGGCTTTCTGAAGGCCATTCTATCTAAGTACAGAAAAGCATATCACCAAGTAAGCAGACCATTTGGTGATGCATTTTTTGGCCCTGGCAACATAAAAAGAGAAAAATACTGAATAGTTCCCAGTCCTAAATGATCCCCTTCTGTTTTTGCAATGACAGTGGCTAAGTAGAAGAAGAGTGGACAAACTGTGCTTAGCAAGCTTTCTATATGCTCTAATTTGACTATTGGCATTTTGATTTCCAATGAACAGTGTTCAATGGCCAGTGAATGGACATATTGCTAGAACAGCTGAAGTATGTTACATTTTTTAAAACTATAAATGAAAAGAGAAGAAAAAGGAAGTTGTAGCTAAAGTTAAGGATAGCTCAGAAGTACTCCTTTGAAGGGCAAATAAAGAGCTGGTTTTTTGTCTTTTTTTACTTAAAGGCAACAATAATATTTTATTTTAGAGATTTGGTTATTATATATTTCAGTACTAATGATAAGCATTTACAAAAAGCCTACCCTAAAATAACTGTCACATACATTTACAGTAGCTGTTGAAACTGAAGACAGAAATTTTATGAAAAATGTGATGAGGTCTGAGGTAGCACAGTAGAAAGGATGTCAGGCTTGAAGTCAAGAAGACTCATCTTCATGAATTCAAACATAATCTTAGACACTTAATACTTGTCACTAGGCAAGTCACTTTACCCTGTTTGCATCAGTTTCCTCCTCTGTAAAATGAGCTGGAGAAGGAAATGGAAAACCACTCCAAGATCTTTGCCAAAAAAAACCCCAAATGGGTTCATAAAGAGTCTGATATGACTGAACAACAATATACTCTAATATTTGGTAACTATGCAAAGATGGGAAAAAAATAAGGATGGGGATAAACATGTATGGAAAAGCATGTTCAGGAAAAAAAAGAGAATTACCAAAGACATGTAGATTATACAGAACTTTCACTCCTCTATATATTATGTTTATTTGCTTTGAGAAATAATTGGTAGGCACTGCACATGGCAAATACCAAATAATATTTTAAAAAAGAAATGGATTATATTTTAACAGTCAGGAAAAGGTTGTTTATTGATGTGAAAATTATACCTAAATCAACTTTCTGTTTATAGTCAGACCATCAAATTGCCAGAGCTAAGTATAAATTTAGGTTTTTTAAGCAAGGAAAAGGAATAACAATAATTATAGATTATGATGGCTTTATAGAATAAGTTAGGGATTGACCTCTGACTCAATTGGTATAGAGAATTCTTAGATTATTAAACCATCTCTACCTGTGCAGATTTCTATGTTCTCTAAAACTTATAATATTATAGAATTACTAAGGGACCTGAGAGTATCCTCTCAATGACATTATAAGGGTCACAGAATTAGTAACTGTAAGAGATAGGACTCGAACCCAGAGTGTTCTGGTTCTGTGGTAAGCTCTTTACTTGATAAGTCCCTTTTCCTATATTATACACAATTTTATAAAATACAAATTAAGTTCCATGATGAGACAAAAAAAATCTTTAAAAATGCCTTAGTCAGGGAACATCTAACATGCAAATAGACTTTACTTCCAAAAATAACACTAGAACATAATATAAACTATTTTGTAAATTGTTATGAAGGACAATGATGGTCAATTATGAGTAGTATTTTCTCATAAAGTGGAAAGAAGTAATGGAGGGAAAAAGAGTTTAAGGGAAGGTTGGCAAGGCATCTAAAAAAATTGAAGGATGAAAATGGAAGGAGGACAATTTAAAGGAAAAAATTTAAAATAATTGTAAACATTTAACAAAAAATTATCTCCCCCCCAACACAATTGAACCACAATAACTGGAACTCACCATCATTGTCACACTTTTTGCTTTAGAGGAGATAGGAATGACACTAAAGAGGAAGAAAAAGAGATGGCAAAAGCAGCCATATTGTACTAAGTGCATATGGAGTTCATCTATGTTAGAGATGATATAGTGTGCAAGATATCTAAAGGAGAAGGAAATGCTAAGGGAACAGGGGAAAAAATACAACTCATACCTTATTAATGCCCCCACCCCCAAAGTGACTGAGAGAACATTAATAGCTAAACCTGTTTAATCTATGTGTCTACTCTCCTATCAATTCGTAATTTTTCTGAGTCAACTATACATAAATTAAGGACATCCTTGATGAGGGCATTAGTAGAAAATAAACACGATTTAATGAACAATATGTTTTAATAACGGATAATATTATCACCGCTTTATAAGTGACTGAAAGAAGTAGAGAAATATGTAAGATCACATTGTGCTTATTGTTTATGGACTAAGAAAAAAAATATTTGATTTCAAGAATCAAAATACTCCCTTAAAGACTTCTTTTCAACACGGTCTTCCATGCACAGTTCAAATTCATACAAGATTCTTTCAGTGTTCTAACAATAGGAACATCTCTGATGACCAACTAAGCATAAATATCAGATGAGTGAATAAAACAGGGAATTCTATGCTTGCCAATAGTATTTACCACTGTGACAGAGGAGATCCAGTGCAAAATATAGGATAAAAAAGATTCTCTATGGATCTTGTGATCCTCCCCAAACTGTTCTGGTTGTATAAAACGGTGGGATATTTCACAGTCTTCATTTAGATACCTGTAATCATTCAAAGGAGTCTGGACTGACAATTGTCAAAAAAACTCACAACAAAAAGATCAAGTAGATTGCCCATATGAAGATATGCATGTTTGAATAACCTATGAAGCTTGTCAGTGAGTCCATAGATAGATAGACTGACAGACAGATGGATGGACGGATGTATAAAGGTCCATATCTTGGGTAGATGATTTGGGTCCAGAGCTGAATAAGAGGAGAAAAGCAAGTTGTTTCTTTGGGAAAATGCAAAGCTCCTCTAAGATTCCTCTGAAAGAAACAGACTATATTCTAACATTCTAATAGTGTCTTTTTATGATAACTAAACAAAATCAATTAGTAAATCAATAAATATTTATTACAATACATAAATATATAAGGAATTAAAAATAAATATCACACAAAGAATAATGAAAATGTGAAAGGTAGGTATTACAGATTGCTACATAAAACCAATGAAGAACCTCAAAAAACAAGAATAAAAGAAATCATCAAGGAATTTTGTGAAAAGAAGAGTAAATGGGATGGCTACATGACAAGAATAAAAGATTGTTATCCCTTACCAGGACAAGGGATTGTATAAGATAATTTTTCTTTACTAGCATAAGTGGAATGCTCCACTGGAACCTTAAAGATGTCAGAAGAAGAAAAAAAGATATCAATCAATAATGCATAAATTCATAATCATTCATTAAGAGCCTAACATGGACTTCTGGGAGCTAGAATGATGGCATAAGTAGGAAATTGCATGAACTCTTCCATGTTCACATCCAAGAATAACCAACAGAAAGAGGTTGTAAAACAATTTTCTAGCCCAAGAAACTGTGGAAGGCTGACAGGAAATATCTGTCTCACTTGAGTAAAAGAAAATTGAAGTCCAGGACATTCAGCATCCAGACAAGCCAACAGTAAGCCATGCCTCAGCAAGTCAATGGGTGGTCCTGAGCCCTAGTGCAGCAGAATTTATCCACAACCCTCAACATGGTCCTGGTGTAACACCAGTCCCATATCCCCCCCTTCAGGTAACATTAGGCAAACAGGCAGGGTCTATAGCCCTTGGCACAAAAATCTTGGACGGTTCCCCTTTCTGTCTTAGGAGCAAAACCCAACTTTAAAAGTAACAAAATAGGATGGAAAAAATAAGCAAAAAACTAACAGAAAAAGAAGCTCTGATGTGCAGGTACTATGCTATGCACTAGGGATGCTCCAAAGAGGGAAAAGACAAGTCCCTGCCCTCAAGGAGCTAATATTGAGTGGGTCCTTTCTTGGCATACTTAGAAAAAGGAATGGATATGAACTGCAGAGATTGTACACATTTTCACGGCTTCCAATTTGTGCCATTTGAGAGAACTTTCAAATGGATATAATCATAGATCCACTTTAGTCTTGGGAGACTATTTATATAACCATTTGTTTAGTTATTGGCATTCTGTGAAATTCTTATCCAAAGATGGGCAATGCACATGTAGCATATCAAAGGAATTATCTCAGTCTTGATATTGTCATAATAAATAAAACCAGAAAGTCAAAAGAATTTGAAGCTAAATGGAAGGATACTTCAAGATTCCTCCTTGGAGAAGCAAAGAAAGGATTTTGTTAAATTGGTGTCAGCATGCACCTCAAAAGCAATAAGAAATATAATTTCATGGGACATTTTATGAAGCTTATATTGCTGGACTCAAGATAAATATTTGCAAAAAGACTATCAGAAAATAATTGCACCTTATACACTAATGCCTATCACAAAGTATAAAAAGATTAAAAAGTTTTACCAAGATATTGATAATTGTTTTTTACACAAAATCAGCATGAATGTTGAACTTGATAACTTTGATGTGAATGTAGATATAGTAAATGGAAATATATCTGGGAATAAGAAATGAAAGGTCACAGGTTTGTGTATTTCACAGACATCACAATCTAAATATTATGAACATTTTCTTCTACCAAAGGGTCAGAAAGAAAAAAAAAATGTACACAATTACCAAATAACATAGCAAATGAAATAGTTTATATTTTAAGCAAGAGTAAAGGTTCCATTGCTTATATGGGAGTTACTTCCAAATCAGCTGTGTATAATCAGTCCAGTGATCTGTTAAAACAAAGATCACAATTCAAACAAAATTAGAAAAATGAAAACATGGGACATTGGTCAAGGAAATTCTTTGAGCAGTTTTGTGAGCTTACAGGGTGATGAGGCTTAATTTTCAAGTTGACAAATTTACATGGTAGTCAACTTTGAATGGCATCTCCCTTTACAGGGTAAATATTCCTATTAGAACCATATTGAGAAGAGTGAAGGCATCTTATTAAGTCTCAGTTACTTAGGCTACCCCAATGACAAATTAGTTGTTTTGGAACTGCCCTTTGGAGTCTCATGGAGGATGGTTTGCATTGAAAGGGCTGTCTCTAATATGAATTAGGTGATTCAAAATTTTTGAGGCACATGTGGAGAGATTTCTACACTTCTGCAATAGACTGCTTTTTGCCTTCTTTTCATTTTGTTTTCTCCTTAATTTTTCCTTTAAAAAAACCTTACCTGTATTTTTGAATGGTAGCCTTTGAAACACATGAGGAAGGCAGACATGTTTGGCTAAGTGACTCTAATGTGGAGTTCCAAGAAAATACCATGCCTGAAACACTACCTCCTCATTATAGGAAGGGTGATTTCTTATGAAACCTAACTTGTGGATCTAGCCTTCTTTCCAGATAAGATATGAACAGTATGTTGTTGTTCAGTTGATTTCAATCATGTCCAGTTCTTTGGGATTCCATTTGAGGTTTTCTTGGCAAAGATACTGGAGTGGTTTTTTTCCATTTTCTTTGTTAACTCATTTTATAGATGAAGAAACTGATGCAAACAGGGTTAAATGACTTGCCTAGGGTCAGACAGCTAATAAGTAT
>CM053594.1:189303312-189343568 GCA_028646575.1 Pseudocheirus occidentalis
TTTCCTCATTAATTATAATACAATTAAAACATTTAGACTTTAATATCACATTCCTATATGTGTTTACTGAAGTCTAAATGGCACTGAAGAAGACAAGGGAAAAGCAGTTGGAGTAGATTAAGAACACATAGTAGAGGTACATGCTGATGGTGACAAAATTTTGAGGCCATTGAGAAATATGTGGCTATTAGAAGCATAGATCATAATATAATAGTGAGTAAGAACTGATGGATGCTTTAGTTTCCCCACTGACATGCACATACTTTTGAGATAATATTGTCTTCAGCATAATGAATAGCCACCACCCCTATGGTGGACTTAAGAGAGGTAAAGATAAAGAGTTATAGAAGACAGGCAAATATGCATGGGATGCTATCTTCATTGTTGGAGAGGGAGTCCTATATAAAGATCACAGATCCACTGGTGGTATTGGTATACTGTGTGTCTTGAGATAAATAAATTTGAACAAATTAAACAAAAAATTTCCAATAATTATCTTTTGTTGAATTAGCAGAACCAAAATCTATTGCTTTCAGTTTCATATGTACTTCCAGATCAAACTTATTTAGTGATTCAAATGCAAAGGTATGAGAAATGGACATTATGAGTAAGTAAAGTGTTCTATGTAGCTTTAAATTTTGTCTTTAAGCAACTTGGAAAGAGAAAACCATTTCAAGATCAGGAGGACCCACGAATTTAGCCACCAATACAAACTGTGTTCAATGTAACTTCCTGCTCCAGCTCTTGGACCAATACTAGTAGATGGTAACAGCATGATGTTATATGCATATGTATTAGTCCTCAGGTGAGTTAGGGGTAGCAAAAGACAGCAAAATGAGGTCATTGTTAATGAATATCCATTATTCAGGAAGAAACTAAGTGATTCTTCTGATTCTCAAACCCTAAACATAAAGCTTGCTTTATGAGTTATGCAATATTCAATATCAATAACAATCATAATAAAAGAACTTGCTTTTCTGTAGTGCTTTAAGTTTTGCAAAATACTTCACATATGTTAACACATTTGATACTCACAACAATGAGGTAAGTACTATTATATCCTTATTTTACAGGAAAAGAAAGGAAGGCAGAGAGTTTAAGTGACTTGCCCAGGGTCACACGGCTAATAAGTAATGTGATAGGTGGAAGATGAAATGACTGAGGAAGACAAAAGTTCAATCTTCTATGCATTTTGATTTAGTAAGCAATGCATGCTAATTGCCCAACAAATCAGGATAGACCTCTTCAGCCTAGGTCTGGATGTAAGGGGAGACAAACTTTTAGACCTTAAAAATAATGAATCAAATAAGGTCAATTAATTAAAAGGAAACAAAATAACATTAGGTAATCTGATTTCTAATTAGATGAAAGATTAGGGACTTTAGAAGTTGGGAGGGGGAGAGTAAACAGGTGCAATTCCCTGAATTCAAAGAAGGAAATCTCCTGCTTTCCAAGTATTTATAAGCAATTAAAGGAATATGGAAAAAATAACTAACTAATCAGTATGGTGTCAGTTTTCAGATAAGATATATGGATTTCTTGGATGTACAACCACGAGAGAATTTCTTGCATCAGTATTTGTATCAGACTGGATTTCTGGTCAACATAACCTCCTAAATCCTTAGTTAAGTGTCTCTAAACAGCAAGTAGAGGTTGTCCAGCTTTCCAGCCCAGCAGGGCTAAGTTTAAACAATACAATATGATTTTCTCCCAGTTCCCCCAATTGAATACAGTTTTCTCACAGGACAGGAATTGAACTAGACCCATAATTGAATAGAAACTAAGATAGCCTTAGAATTGAATCACAAGATGGAATCAGTGTGGTTCACTCAAGTTTTGTAATTGACCACTTGCTATCCTAATCCCCTCAATTCCCTCAATAACTAATTAGGATTTGAATTCAGGTTCAAAATAAAATGTATCTGTGATCTTCTCAGTATCATGTGGATCACAATCCATCAAAACATTCTTAGTATGAGTCTTATTTATGTTATTTCATTAATTCTCCATAATGCTACAGATCCATCAAACATGATACAAATCTTCCTCTAAGTCTCCCTCTTTTTAAAAAAACATTCTAAACTAAACTCTTGCAACAAAGGATATTAATCTTTCATGATGATTTCACTGGATAGATGGTTTTATTTTCTCACAACACCTTTCCTGGATGGTATCTTTATGCCACTTCTTGCATGAAATTCATTACTTATTGTATATGCTGATCCTCTTTCTATAGTTCTTTGATCACTTGCATTAAAAAAAATCTTAAGAAATAACAGCATTTTAGGACTTAGGGTTATGATAATTAATCCCTGGGAAAGTGTTGATATTAAAAAATGGGTTTTTCATGTCAGAAACTATTTGGGATTATGGAAATCTCTGAAACAATTTAGAAATGCAATTCAACCTACTCTTTTCCTCGAATTCATTTCTAGACTTATTATATCTACACACACATATACTGATGGTCAAACTCAGTGTCTTTCCATTCAGCTGCATTTTATAGTCTTGACAATTGTTATTCTTTATATACTTGCTTGGTCTTATTTATGTGAATGTATATTTTATTGAAGAATTACTATTGTGGGACTTGGTGCTATTTATACAATGTTATCTGCAAACAAGGATTGAGGACCCCATCATGAGTACATAGAGTCATAAATACAGAGCTAGAAAGGGAATCTCTAGAGAGGTTAGATGAATTGTCCATCTATGCCAATCTTTTCCATTTGGGTTCTATACTGTATCTCTTCAATGATAGGGGTGAATATGTCATGCACCCAGTCTTCTTATGGTAAGCATGCCACACATACATAAATATACCCATTTTCTGCCTCAGTTGACATTAAAGTTACATTAAAGAATCATGTAATAAAATTAGGCTTGTCACATTTGTGAATGACTTTTGACATGTGTATGGTAGGTGACTCTTTGGTGGGGTGTCTAAAATATTTCCAAATACCCTTTTGAAAAAATACAATTATCATATAATAAACAAATGTGTGTGTAAAATGTTTAATAAATGAATATTGCTTTCCCCATATGGATTCAAATAAAAGTGACTGCTTTCAATTAGTGATATTATAAAGCAGCAACTTATGATAACTTAGTAGATTGTCAGTGTGGTAGAGAGGAAAATATATTGGGGAGACTGAGGACCCATGAGAAAATAGTTTAATCTATTATGGAGATAACATCTTAGATCACAGATTGTTTTGGGGAGCCTATTCCATCAAATGAAATATTAAATGTAAAGCACTTTGCAAAACTTTGAAGGACCATGTCATTGTTAGCTTTTCTTGTCAAATGTTCATAGTTTCTGAAATATGAACAAGATTCTCTGATTAGAGGATGGTTGTTCCATTTCCAGTTTTAATGTTTATAATAATATTGTCTTTCTCTTTTCTTCTAATTGTGATTTATTTGCTGTTTGGCCTTTGATGATCTCTCTTGGGTCAAACAATCTAATTGCTCTGTCTCAATGACTTTTATCTCTGCTTGTGGGAGTGTGACTTATTCATACACAGTGTGGTTTGCTTCTTTTTCTGTGTGTGAAGGTAAATAATTGAAAGATTAGAAGAAAGGTTTGTAAGGTGTGGATTGCAGATGGCTTTGGTTCATAACAGCACTTTGTAATGAATCATGTGTCAATAGGAATGTCTACAGAATAATTTACTGCCTTTCAAATACTGAAACTTGGCAAATTTTTGAGTTCATGGGCTCTTAAAAAATTAACACCCTAGGGGAGGAATAAACCTTTGGTTATAATTCTTATAAAAGCCTTTTTTGCCCTCTGTGATAGCACATGATAATGATTCTTTTAGGATGTAAGTGGGGAGGAAGAGTAATGTATGATTATTTAATATAATTTACTGCATGACTGAGTTTTATTTATTTTTATGGGTCTGTGACTTATACTTACCCTGCCTCCCACCCTATCTAGCTTTAATTTATTCTTTATTTTTTATTTTCTTATGAATGTAAATAATTTAGCATTTGAAAGAAAGTTGTGGGATGCAGATGGCTTGGATTCATAACAACATTTTATTATGAATCATGCTTGAGTAGAAATGTGGCAAGTTTCTTCCTTAAAAAAAGGCAACCTGGATTCTAATAAAACAATCCTTCAGCATGATTCAACAATGAGAAAATAGAGAAAAAAAAGTTGGGTTACTGGACTGGTCAAGTAAAGGTATTTATTGTTTAATTGGCCTTGGGGCATCCTTGGCAACTCAAAACTACTGAGTTAGAAACCAGAAGTACTGGTGGAGTAGGCTTTAGGAGAAAGGGAAGAATTTCTTGCCAGGAACACCATGGGCAAATGATATAGGGGAGAAGCTTTTGGTGATTTAAATCATGTGGTCCCAGGGCATTACAAGCTCCATACAGGAAGAGTTTTAGATGCTTGGATAAGGGACAAATGTAGGTACTCATACATTTACAGAGAGAACCCTGTTCAGCATATTGCCTCATTTTTCACCTGGATACCTTACTGGGGGACCTCTCTGACTTTTCCACTATAACCTAGGAGATCAATTATTGGGAAAACCTCATCATGCTCTTCTTTACCCCACATCATCATCATCCTCAGTCCCTGTGATAGGAGGGTGGAGCCTGCATTTAAGGAGCAAGCTCAGCTGAGGACATCTCATTTCTCACCTTGTAGTACTACTTTTGGGCTTCTTTGACTTTCCCATATGACCCTTCATCAAGTACCTACTCCACTATCCACTCCTTATTTTTCAATTTCCTTTTGTTTATCTTCCATTAGATTATAAGCTCCTTGAGAGCAGGGACTGTCTACTTTTATGGGGTTTTTTTAATACCCAGCACCTTAATAAATGTTTATTGACTGACTTAATGGCATCAACTTTACTAATAAAGGTGAGAGGAACAATTATGAATTGACAATTAAAAAATACCAATATAGAGCAGATGGGTTGAAAGCAAGACAGAACTTTCAGAGACAAACTTATTGAAATTACTAGAAAAGTATAGTCAGTGGCTATTAGACCACTGTAAAGAAGATGAAAATCTGAGGGAGATTTGGTGGAATACAGAAGATTTTAGAGTACTTATCACATTGTTCATGACCAACAGAAAAAGAAAGGACAGATACATCATCATAGTGATTATGATAGGACAAGTAAGAGTTCCTGTAGTCCCTAAACCTAGGAGACCTATACAAAATCATGGAGGAGATAACATGCACTGGCATTGGGCTATCATTTCCTGGATACTCTTGGTTAAATAAGATAACTGAAAGAACATTATATTTAGAGTTAGAGGATCTGGGATTAAGTCCTGACTCTATATCCTGTGTGATCTTGGGCAAGTTATTTAACTTCTCTTGTCTCAGATATAAAAGAAGAGGGTTGGACCATATGGTATCTGAGGCCTTTTTTAACTGTTGGCTTATGATATTATGATTTATGTTATTTCTAGCTCCACATCTATGATTCTATGAATTAATTTTAGATGGGCCTTTATACCTTTAGGTTTAGGAAGACAAATAAATTGACTAGAAACTTAAAATTGATCATACATATGAAAGGATTAAAGTATCAGATTGGCTGTACTTAGATAAAGCGGAATTAGGTAAATAAATGACAAGACATCTCTCTGTTCAAGTGGACATGTAGCAATATGATTAAGTGATAAATGATCAGTAAAATTTTTTTACTTCCTGTGCTTTCTTTGCCTTTAGCATGTATTTTCTTTCCCAATCGGTGTTTTACCCTCACATATTCCTTGAAGAAACCGTGTAATATATTTGAAAGAATGTTGGACTTATAGTCACTTAACTTGGTTTTGACACTTGGTAACTTTTTGTTGAGTAAATTATTTAATCTCCATGAACTTTAGTTTCTATATGTATAAAATGGGATGATAATGTTTTCACTTCATAACTATCAGAGCTATTATGATGAAAATATTTTGTAAATGTAATGATATATAGACATGAGTCAATGCTAGGTAAGGGGATGATAATTTTTCTGCTGTTCAGAATACACTACAAAAATTTAAGACTCTTTTGCTAGTAGATATGAATACTGAAGTAAGGAATGTGGATCAAGAGGATTGTGGGTAATGACCTTTATCTATTCATTTAGCTTTTGTTCTTACTTTCATTTGCATGCCAATAAAATTATTAGAAGGCCTTCCGAGTCTCAACCTATATACAAGTACTCTTTTTATTTTTGGGAAGGCCTCCAAAATAACTTTTGGAGATACAGAATCCTTATCATGGGCTAAATGGAAGTTAAAAGGAGTTTTCTAGCCTTAAGTCTGATCATTATCTGGATGTATTGATTTTGAAATAGCATCAAATGCTAGCAGTCAAAATAATATATTTTATATCATAAATCACTATTATTGTATATAAAATTATATACATTATTATATTTTAGTGTTAGGCTGAGGTCCTGTTTGGCTGCCCCACTTTACATTTGTGTGATAACTGATAGCCCCAATGCCTACACAGTAAAAGCCTGTCAGACTGAATTTGTCATGAACAACCTCTAGTCATTGTACTTTAACAGAAGGAAACTTAAATTCCTAGAAAAGAAGTTCACACATGGGAGGAAAGAGAAGCAATAATCCCCTCAATATTCATTTGATATTGCTAATACCTGTCAAAGTCAACACACTTTGTAGAAATGAGGGGGCAGTGTGATTATACTGCCAGGGGACATGAGCAATTCTGTAGGATCTGAAGTTTGAGCTGCTCTAACCATATGTATCCTTGGCAATACATATTCTGTATATATGCCTGTGCCTTTCACACATATGCCTCAGACACATGCTTTTTTATCTACCTTTTCAATATGATTCATGGTAACACACAAGGTCTATTTATGTGCACTCTATCTATGTTCTCTGTAAACACATGTCCTCTTCATGTCTGGCCTACTCCCTGACTTCGGTGTGTTTAGGAGAGTATGCCACTTGTGTCCATGATAGAGGTAGGGTAAGGGTAGATTTTTTGTCATCTGATTTTTGCTTTATAAAATGCCTTTTCTTTTGAACTAATATGGCATCTAGATGTCTGGTAAAAATAAATATGCCCATTGAAGAGAGAGAGGGTCAAGAGATGTTTCTGAGATATGGTTTTGGATGCTAATCCATAGAGGATTTTGAAATTGAAGTAGATTTTCTATATTCCATGTAGGGAAAGGGGTTCTCTGAGTGTTACAAAGACAAATTTCTAGTAGAGAAGAAGGTGGCATCCAGAAAGATAACCACTTGTCAGGGGTGTAGTGGAAGGTATTTGTGTTTCAGATTGGAGCGAGTAGTAAATAATTGTAAAATTTCTTCAACCCCTGTAGTTCCAGGATTCTAAACTATAACCAGTTCTTGAGGTTTAAAAAAATAAGACATGGTATAGCTAAGAGACATGTGTTATAAAAGATACCTGAAAATTTCTTCTAGCAAGCTCATTTTGTGGAGACCAGATGAGACAGCCAATAATTTCAAACCCTTATCATATTTTTTAGATTGAAATTCCATTCATGATAGAATTTTAGAAAATTAGATCTAGAAGGGATCTCAAAATGATCTAATGTAGCTTCATCATTTTAAAGAAACCTGCTTAGGGAAAAGAAGTACCCTAAGTTCTATAAGTAGGTAGTAGTACATGCATGATTAGAATATAGGTCTCCTGATTGGTTAAATGCTCTTATAACTCTATCATGAGGATGAGTTGAGCATTTAATGTCTCCGACACACAAAAACATAAGGAATGAATAGACAGGGGTGGCTAGGTGGTGCAGAGAGTAGAGCACTGGCCCTGGAGTCAGGAGGACCTGAGTTCAAATCTGGCCTCAGAAACTTAACACACACACACACAAAAAAACCTAGCCGTGTGACCTTGGGCAAGTCACTTAACCCCAATTGCCCTCCAAAAAGCAAAAAAAAAGAATGAATAGACAAATAAAGACAGTACACTGCATATACTGAAGAAAAATATACCATGGTGAGATGTGATGAGGAGCTATTTCTTCCTGAACACAAATCATTCAAATAGCCATGGGCCATGATGAGGGACTTATTTAATTAAATCTTTGAATATGAGGTCTGGCTTAGGCCAAAGTGTTGGTGATTTGCACAGCTATAGAAAAGCAGCTGCATTAGAATCAGAAATTGAGAAGAATTTCATCAGTATTATACTCAAGATGATAGAGAGAGTGATGCCCAGTGTCAAAAAGGAAAGATTATCCTTAGTGCTGATTATATACTACTTCTGCTCTGCCTTTTCCTCTCAACTATCCCCACACCTCTTTTTGTACCCTTGTACTTATAATGTTTCATAGAGTTCAGGTCTTTTGTTCATGATTTCTGCTCTGCATATTCAAGGCATTAGGCATCTTTAAAAAAATGAGTTCTTGAGTACATATGTGCTTGAGAGAGGGGAGATGAATGTTCATGTTCTACAAAGTAGGAATCTGTGATTGTGGCTTTTTCCATTTATAGAAATTTTACTTCTTTAGAGAAATTATTTCAACCATAAATCTATCAGTCCTTTTAAACCATTTAGTAAAATGGTTTTGGTTCTTCCTTTAGGAGTTTTGGAAACATGATGGCTATCTGGAGTTTTACAAGGATCCTTAACATTGCTCTTTGGCATTTTTGTGTATAAAGAGGTAGGTTGCAGTGGATCCTGTTCTCAACCTGAAGTCAGAAAAACCAGGGTGATTTAGGAGTTGTGTGACCCTGCCCAAGCCAATTAACTTTCCTATGCCTCAGTTTCCTCATCTAGAAAACAGGAAGAGTGATACAAATCACACTGGTCTATGAAACTCAAATGATATTTACTGATAAAGTGCTTTGCAAACTTAAAAAAGCTAAATATTTATTGTTATATTTTATTATTGTACAAATTGTTTATATGTACAGGTATACATCCATATCTAAGGCATCCATCACCCAAGCATAAGCAATGAAGTTCTGAGACTAAAAAATGAATAGAATAAAAGAGGCTATGGAGACCAGAACTAGAATGCAGACTCCAAAGAAAAGATCTTCTGCAAGGAATAAACAATGATGATTTCAGGTAATCTGGACCTATTCCCAGGAGCTATTATCTTAGCACAGAGGCAGATCACATCTCCTGTAGAGCTGCTTCCATAATTAAAAGAATCATTTCAGGAAGAATTCAGTACTTAAAAAAGATGTGGTCTGAGGTTTTGAAAATTTCAGGATGATTTGTCAAATCTTGAGAACAGTCAAAAATGATGTCTTTATAAAGAGAGTTCTTGATCCAACTAACCTTATACGTCATATATAATAAAATATTCTAGTACTTATAGGATGGATTTTAAGAAAGACAAGCTTTCTCTTGTTATCCAGAAGCATTTTCATGCACCTTTCCAAACAGTCTCAGTCTTTCTAAATGAAACAATGAAGCCCTTAGATTGCAGAAGTTTCTATCAATACTTATATTTGAAATTCAGAAATTATGCACACAAACAGATTAGAAGTTTTGCAGACATATTGTACTAACCTGAGTTTCTTTCAAGATTAGAATTGTGACCACCATGAAGTATTTTTTTGAGGGAAGGAAGGTTTGGAACACTCAAAGAACTGAGTAGAAATTAATTTTCTCTAATGGCTTATGTTTTCATTTCATAATAAATATTTATGGAACTCTGTTAGTCCAAAACTCTAGTTGAAACCCTGAGATAGACTTTTCATGTAACTCTTTAAAAAAAGGGTATTCAAAACCACTTATACTTCATTTGACTCACATAATCATCTGTCTCAGCCATTGACTGTAGGCTGAGTTTTACCCTATGGTCCATTTTAGTAAATGTGTAACTGCGTGTCCTGCCTATATGATATCTCAGTGATTACATCTGCACCTGCAGTTTGTTTTCTGAAGTTGTTGAATGGAAAAATTCATTCTCCATGAACTAAAAATTATTGATGAAGCAGAGACTGAGCTATACCATGAGCATACTTTTATTACAAAAGTAGTTACCTATCCAACTAGCACTATGGTCAGCTACTTTTGAGTGAGCTTGTCTTGGGCTAGGAAAACAACAACAACAACAAACTTTGGTTGTAATTGATTGCTTCCAAAATAGGAGAAGGTCAATAAATGAATATATCTAGGCAGAGGGCCTGGAATGTTTCATGCAATTCAGTCTGTAAAGACTTTGTGCTCTGACAGATCTGATTTTGAATTGTCTAATGTATCTACCTTCCCTATTACATTTGCCAAATGAAGAGAGTATGGAGTATGCATTTTCTATCTTGGATATGCATTGATCACATTTATGCACAACCAGAAAAGTTTTTTTAAATTTCCCTTCCTTCTCCTATTCTCAGTTTCTTGAGAATAATGTTATCTATGCTTTTTGGTTTGTTTGGAGGATTAAAACATGCCAGGAGCGCACCCACACACTAGCTACCAGCACGAAGATATATGCCACCTGGATCACATGAAAATGAGGATTGCCTGTCTCAAGTAGCAATTGTGCAAGTTGGATGAAAGAACAATCTGAAAATCTTTGATGTACTTCATGGAGGCCAGACCTTTTCCTAGGACCTGTGTTCCTTCTCATGTTTTCGATGTGTTCCATGAATTGTTTGATATGCAGATTTTTCTAGTCGCCAGGAACTCATACAAATAACGGCAGGTACACAGCATGTGATTGGAGTGTATGTAAATGAGAACTCAGGGGCCAGTGTTGGGGTGGGGATTTTTCCCTGACCCATCCACCAAATATCAGAGCAGTGACAACTTCTTGTTTTAATTCTTCAAAAACATAACAGATTTTGTGGAAATGATGTTTGTTAGTGAATCAATCTCAATTCAGGTGAGTATTTTTTTCAGCACTTTCCACACAGAAGGTACTTATGGATCATACAAAAATGAATAAGACAAAATGCCTGGCTCTGGATGGCTTTGAGTCTAGTTCTAGGTGTTTGGGAGTTGGTGGGTAGTGGAGTGCTCAGTGACCTGACATATTTTAATTACAAATGGGGGAACAATCATGCACATCAATGTCCATGCAAAGTAAGGAATGGAGGCAATGTAGTACTTTAGCTGACCTTAGAATCAGGAAGATTTGGTCCAAGCCTTGCCTCTGTCACATGCTGGCTATGAGAAGCAACTGTGTGAGAGATTATGTTGTGGTGCTGGTCTACATTGTGTAAGATGGAGTACCACTATTAAGAGTTCTTAATTTCAGTTAAACCACATATACCTTAAAAATGGCTTCAAGAAGAAAATTTGAACAACAAGGGGGATCAGGAAAGACCTCATATAGGAAGTGCTCTAAACAAAGTCAATGATTCTTCAAGGCATAAGTTAAGAGGGACGGCATCCTTGGGAGAGACAGGAGGGGGATGAGTATTTATGGAGTTACTATGTGTCAGAAACTGTGCTAAATGCTTTAAAAAATATCTCATTTGATTCTCACAACAGCCCTGGGAGGTAGATGGTATGATAATCCCCCTTTTACAGTAGAAGCAATTGATGCAGTCAGAGAAGATGGTGAAACCTGCGTCAAGATTTAAAAGAAATCAGGGAATCAATGAGGTGTAAGAAGAGGAGTGAGTTCATTCCATTCCATTTCTAGCCTCTGTGCATTGCTCAAGGTCTTCCCCATGCCTATTCCCTTTTCAATACTACATTGAATAAACTCTGTAGCCTTTCACCTTCAATTTGCCTTGTACAATATTAATTTAAGTATACACTATAGTCTCACAATAGAAGCTTCTTGAGTAGCAAGGTTGCTCCATCTTTTTTCTTTGTTTCCTTAACATCTAGCCCAGTGGCTGGTAAGTAGTAGGTGCTTAATAAGTGTTAAAGTTAATTTTCATGAATGGTCTTAATTGGCTTCTATAGATAAACTTCTTTAAGGGCAGAGACCTAAAGTAACTTGCCCAAGGTAACACAGCTAATAAGTTACACAGGTCAGACTCAAATCCAACTCTTGTGTCTTTAATTATAGCCCTCTTTTTTTTTTACTACCTACACTGACAATATAAGAACCATATATAATAAGAGAAGCTTCATCCATTCTAAATTAATTGGAGGCTGAGTAACTTAAGTTCTTTTGCATATAAATTGAAATTCTAAATGAGTATTCTGAAAAGTTTCCCTTATAGGCAACACATAAGTAATAACTAAAAAGGTGAAGGGGAAATTTGAATCTTATAAGTTGCATTAGCATGGCCAAGTTTATTAAATACTTTCCCAAGGAATGGAGAGTGATAGGACTGCAGTAATATAATATTATGTTGATTCAGAGGACTGAAGTGTAAACAAATTAGGAAAATTTGAAGCTGCTTATCAGAATGCGAAAGAAGAATTCAAATCAGACATGAATTATTTTAAATCTGGTCACACATTAAATGAACAAGACCAAGTAAATACATATAGCATCAGTAAACATGAGGACTATTTTAAAATATTCTCATCTTAAGCTAAATATTTGTACCCTTTAATAGTTTCATATTTATTTGACATACTAAATAACTGTTCAATTCTTTCTATCTCTGAAAAATTTAAAAAAACCACAAAAGTCTTATAAACAAAAATGTGGTACCACCTAGATCGTATATAATTCATTTAAAAATAATCATATGTATGTTTTTGCCTAGGTGCAATATTTGGCCTGTGACTTTTAGTTCATAGTCAGAAGTTCTTAGCTGACTTTATTTTAATGTTATTAGAGCCTTTTCTGAAAATTGGTTTATTCAAAATGCCTAGAGCAACAATAACAAAGCACATCTAAATTCTACTCTTTTATTATTCAAATCTTTTCTCCCCTTAATTAGGCCACCTATATTTGGTTTCATTTTATAAAAAACCTGAAATTAGAGTCACCAGAGCAGGGTATACTGAATTATGGAAGGAAAATATTCTCTGGATGACAATGATGGGTTAAAGAAGGCACTGCCAGCTAATGCATCTGGCTCCCACCTCCATCACCAAAGTGCTACATTATCTTATTGCTTTGAAAATTATAACAACCTGCATAAGGCACCAGTAGTATCCTTAGGTTTGGGAGCTCAGGTGTGTTTTGGGGAGGAAACTGACATAATTGACTCCATTTTCACATGTTTATGAGTCACTCCCTCTTATTGAGGCTGTGTCAATGCATTTCCCAAACACCTGGTTAGTTCAGTCTATTCAATACCCAGATCAGTCATTTTTAGTTTAAAAAAAAACAGACAAAATATAATGAATCAAAAACTAGGGTGTATCAAAGTAAGACACACTTCCTCTGTAGGGTGAACTCTTAAAATGAAAACTTATTAACACACACATACATATATATATGCATAAGTATGTGTATATATGCATTATGCATGCAATATGCATGCTTGTATACGTGCATGAATTTATTACATGTGTGCAATCCTTGGGTGATGCTCTTGGTTTCAGCTTCCTAACCATGTAGCCTCTAGCCCAGGGCATGAGCTACCACCCTATCCAGGATGATTTACTTAACCTGAACTCATGTGGACAGGTCTGAGTCTTCAGAGAAGTACAACCATCACATAGTTACAACTCAAACTCTTCTTAGGCATGATGTTTGTGTGTGTGTGTGTGTATGTGTGTGTGTGTGTATTGGGAGGGGTAGTAAGGGACTGAATTGCTCCTTTAGCTTATAAAATCTACTTTATGATTCCCATTTCTATGTCAGTCATTCATTGTGTTTCATAAGAATTCTTAGACATAAAATATTTAAATCAAAAACAAGAATAATAAGTACACCAGAGAATACATATGAATTTGAGTCCCATTCTTCCTTAGAGTCATCTTGTATCTATATGGGAGAGTGAGCAACAAATGTAGAATACGATCAAGGAAACAGACAAGTGAAGGAAAATCATGTACTTGAGACAACTTACAATTGTGGAGTGAAGATCTCATTGGCGTTCTTATCTTCATGAACATCTGAACCATTCAAAAATTGCTTCTCTGTTAACTAGGAAGATCCTTTTGGTCTTCATTGCTATCCTGCTGGAAAAATATGCTCCTCTTTGACTCTAGAACTGGTGAAGTATTGATACAGTCTTTTAGCTCATAAGTACATTGAAAAGGAAGCTGACATAATGTTATGCTGTATCAATTACAAGCAGCTTTCTCTAGCAAAAGGTAGAAATTTGTTAAATTCAAGTTAGTTTTCTGGACAATGCAAACAAGCCCAGCCTGTTCTTCACTCATGGGATGCTGTTTGTTCAAACAGCTTCACACTATACCTAGAATAAGGTAGCTCAAAACCTCTCTTTCTCCTCTCAAAAATGGTGGAAAAGAGAGCATCAGAGTATAAACTCAAACACCTGAAATGTTTTATCTCTTTTAAACTTTAGATGGTATTAAAGGACAATAGGCAGAATTTAGTTATTTCCCAATGAGCTTCAGCTTTCCTTCAGCCAATCAGAAGCCCTTAGACATAGAGTAACTGGAGCTTTGGTGTCAACTGACTGCTCTAGTTAGCATCTTATTCATTTCCTTCTATCTTCTCAATGTTTCCCTCTCCTGATCTGCTGGTTTCATTAACTCACTCATTGCCTCAAATCAGACTTTCCTTGTTTTTGGTGATTTATCTTTCCTTTCTGACTTTCTCCCAATTCTGGATCAATTTCTACATTATAGAAAAAGCCTTTCTTGATCCTGTTTGATGTCTTTTCTCTACTGATTATTTCCTATTTATCCTATATGGATGTTTTGTACATGGTAGTTTTCATTTGTCTGTGAATTCCTTGAGATCAGGAACTATTTGCAATCAAAGTGCTTAGCACAGTGCCTGACACATTACGGGCACTTATTAAATGCTTTTTTGACTGACTGATTGATGCAAAATTCATAAAATTGAACTTTCTCCCCATTATCTACAAACACTTGTTTAATTTATCATTTTGAGTTGTAATCTCTCAAACTTAAAAAATAATTATAAAGTGGTTGGTTGTTATCCTTCATTCTTGAAAAGGACCAAAAATGTCATCACTATGCTAGAATCAAGTTTTAATGTGTCCAACTGTGACTGATCAGATCAATATAAGCTTGGAATGCTCTACCACAGGTCAGGCACAAATTGTTGGTGTGAGCATGTGGGGTGGAGACTCTAAATTTGTGCATCCTTCATTTCCATTGAGCAGTTTCAACTCTGCTTTGCTCATAGAACATAACACCTTCCTGATGTGGGCATGCTATGCAGAGTAATTCTGTGCCAGTTTCTCCTATGTCACACAATCAATTCTGAAATCCTTAAGAGGGACTTTGAGTGTTTCCTTGTCTCACTTCTTCTGACCACAATGTGAACACTTGCCTTGTGTGAGTTCTCCACAAAACAGTATTTTTGGCAAGTGTATGTTTCACATTTCAGTGACATGACCAGCCCATCAGAACAATGGTCTCTGAAGCAGAGTTTGAATGCTTGGCAGTTTATTTTGAGAAAGGACCTCAGTGTCTGGTACCGTATCCTGCCAGGTGAATCTTCCTAAGACAATTCAAATAGAAGCAATTTAGTTTCCTGGCATGGCCCTGATAGACTGTCCAGGTTTCACAGGCAGAAAACAATGAGGTTAGCACCATGACTCTGTAGACCTTCAGTTTGGCAGTCAATCTAATACCTTTTCTATCCTGTACTTTTCTTTGGAGCCTCACAAACACTAAGCTAGCTCTGGCAATGCATTATCAATTTGTACATTCCTTAAAAGTACACTACCAAGGCAAGTGAACTTATCCATAGCCTTCAAAAGTTCTCTATTTGCTGTACTGATGGTTCCATGTGTGTGTGGTGTGGTGGTGGTTGATGGAGCATCTGTGTTTTTTGGTGTTAACTGTTAGGCCAAAATTAGTACAAACAGCAGAGAACTGATCCACACTTTATTTTACCTCAGCTTCAGAGGCTGCATTGAGTGCACAGTCATCCACAAACAGAAAATCATTCACCAACACTCCCTCCACTTTGCTCTTGACTTCTAGTCTTTTCAAGTTGAAGAATTTGCCATCAATGCAGTAGCTGACCTTGATGTTATGTTCATCCTCCTTGAAAACATTTGACAACATGGCTGAAAACATCATGTTAAAAAGCATGGGAGCAAGCAAACAGTCTTGTTCCCCTTTGCTGGTACTGGGAAGTCATGAGAGCATTGTCCATTACCTTGAACATGGGCAAGCATGCCATCATGAAATTGATGTACAATGCAGAAGAATTGCTCTGGGCAACTAAATTTTGACATAATTTTCCATAAGCCCTTAAGACTAATAGTCAACAAGTCAACAAGCTTGTATGCCTGTCAAAATGACAATTTAATGACAATTCTATCGCCACTTGTAGGAAAAGATCACACTATCATCATCAGCACCTATGTTGCCCTGATGAAGTCAAAGAAAAATTTTATGAAGACCTGGAGACCCTTATCATCAATGTACCAAAAGAAGACAAGCTTATAATTCTGGATGACTTTGATGCTACAGTAGGCTCAGACTACCAGACTTGACAGGGAGTCCCAAGGAGGGATGGAATTGGAAACAACAACAGCAATGATCACTTACTACTGAAAACTTGTGCATGTCATGACTTTCTCATCACTAATACTGTCTTTTGTTAACCTAATGTAGTGCCAATGTGATATTTACAGTTCCTACAGCAGCTGTGAATATGATGGCATAATTCTGAATCTCAAAATATAACAGACACTCCACGCAGAAGACAAAACTAAAACATTTATTTAAACACCAGAAAGCTGAATCCCAACACCAGAAAGCCAAATCCATAATAAAAACAAAGAAATCTGTATACAATAACAATGCAGAGGGTACTGCCACCCGCAAGCCTTCCCCCTACTAGGGACTTCCCACAATGAACACTCATAGCTTGCTGCCTGCTTCTTCTCTCTCTCTCAACTCTAAATCCTCTGATCACCTTCCTTTGGGCTCTTCTCTACCCTTCCTGCTCCATCCATTTGGCAAGCTGTTGCCACTGTAGACTCATGTAACTCAGGCTTCCATGTGACTCAAGTAGGTCATATAGGCATATTAATGAATGGGAAATATCTTCCTATTTACATTACCATTACACCTAAACACAATAAAACTTCATGAATGCACCCTCACTGCAAACACTGGCATTTAATAGACTATATCTATGATTGTAATGAGAAGAGACATATAGAATGTAAGAGTGACAAAGATAATGTGTGGTGCAGAGTGCTGGACTGATCATAGACTTATCCTTTCCAAGCTAAATATTCACATTCAACAAAAGTGGTGCCCCCAAGGCAAAATGACTACCCGAAGAGTTAATATCAACAAATTAGAGCTCTTCTCTGAGCAAGAAAAGTTTGTTGCTAACCTGGAGGGAAAGTTGAGTCAAATGCACAGTTGGCAAGAGTGGAGCAGAAAAGGAGTAGACAACTTTCAGAGATTTGGTATATAGCACTGCATTTGCTCTTCTGTGTCAGAATACTCACAAATGCCAATACTGGTTTTATGAAAAATAATGGGGGAATTCAGAAGCTACTAAATGAAAAATGAGAACTCTATAAGGTTTAGCAGGAGGATAGTTCATACAGCTCTAAAAAGGCAACGTTTGATTCCATCAAAAGCAAATTACAAGCAAAACTTAGAGAGAGGCACTATTCTCAGTAAGAAGGCAGATGGAATTCAGTTTTAAGTTGATAGTAACACTCCAAAGATCTATGATGCATCTCAACTATTCAGTGCTGATAGAACCATATTGATTAGTGTAGGTTAGAGAGTATAAGGTGTGTTCAGGGAAGACTAGTACCTCTAGTGTGATGGCTGCTGAACCTTTTTCAGGGATGCTTTTCCACCTTTTGTGCCCACCTATAATACCCAACTCTTGCCTGTGGCTCTAAGAAGCTGTAGTTATAAGCTAATGAACTGAACAACCACAATGACCTGAAACCTCAGTCATTTCCAAAAAGGTCCTTTCTGTTCTCTACTTAATCTTTCTAGCAATTTGTCCCTAAATTTTATCAGAAAAACTTGCACTTTGTTATTTTTTTCTTTTACAAATGTTCATTTTCTATTCCTTTTGAGAGTTACACTCTTCAGTCAGAGAAAATGCCCAGAGCTAAGAGATGGAATGTCTTGCTCATGGAAGAGCAAAGAGGTTGATATCACTGGATCAAAAAAAACATTCAGTTGGGTGGGTAAAGTATAAAAAGACTAGGAAGGTAGGGACATGGAATTAGGTTATTGAGGACTTTGAATGGATTTTGTCAAACTGGATTTTGAATTTGATTCTGGAAGTGATAGGGAACTACTGGAGTTTACTGAGTGGGATATGTGTGACATGCTTGGACATGAGTTTTAGAAAATCACTTTTGTAGATAAATGGAAGATGAACTAGAGTAGGAAGAAAACTTATGGAAGAGAAACTGAGCAGCAGGCTACTGCAATAGTCCAGGCATAAAGGAATAAGTACTTATACCAGGACTGTGGCAGTATCAGAGTAGTGAAGGGGTCAATATAGAGAGAATAATTAAATCCAAGGGAGCTGATGAGATCATTAAGTGAAATAGTATATATAGAGAAAACATGGAGGTTTTGGACCCTGATGATGGAGATTATTTGTTGGAGGAGAGAGGATGGAAAGCAATCCCTTATGCAGGTAGAGCTGTTTTCCTTGGCAATGAAAAGAGCTACCTCCTCTTACGAGATAGGGGTAAAGGAGGAGATAGTTCCAGAAAGAGTTTGAATAATATGAAATGAGAATGAAAAGAGAACAGGGCACTGTTGGCAAATGTCCTTAATTTTTTTTGGTAAATATTATGTTTGATTCTCAGATGAGAAAGTAGGGAGAAAAGTAGTCATAGTAGATTTGAAGAGAGATGAAGAGATTTGGAAGACCTCTTGTGGAGACTGGCAGAGTGAATCAATAAGATAAATGTAGAAGGACTGTTTAGCCACAGTTAGGGCCCAGTTGAGGTTGCACAACATAAATTTGTAATGATCTGGGCAGAATTGTTGCATTATTTTCTCCAACTTTGTTCAGCAGCACATGAATAAAAGTTAATGTAGCAGATGGTAGGAGTGATTCAGGGCTGAGGCTTGTCAGGGTGCAATCACTGATATAATAAGGGGACCAGAAACTAAAGAGACAGTGTAGAGTTAAAAAGCTTCACCAGAGGGTCAAAATGGGAGGAGACAAAAAGAGGAAAGAGTTACTAGTATAAGGGTGTGTAATGTTAATGGAATATAAAGATCTTCCCTATCCATTAATAGGCCTAGGTGACCACATGTGTCCCCTTTTCCCTTGGAACAGGAGTTATGTTCCAAGGTATAAAAGTATACAAGTATTTCAGTCACAGCTGTCATACATCCTGTGTCACATAGAGCCCATTGAGCGAAAGGCTTGCTTAAGAGGCTTACTTGTAGGAAGAGTTTCATACCTTTTGTTACTAAGTTCATTAAGCACCTGGCTCTGAACCTATTAGTTGAAAACTAAATATACTGGGAGGTTGGTCTTTTACCTTGGGGCTTTGCTTATGAGGACCTTTTGATTGCCATTTCTTAAGAGAGACTCCCTGACTACTCAGAGGTCTGTGTTCTCCCTATCTGGTGGTGTATGTAGGTGGTTGTGTATTACTTTGTTCAGATGCTACGACCCCTGTTTGTTGAATATCTGTGCTAATTTCTCTGCTTGTATTTTCTACTTATCTGTAATTAAAGTAAGATAGTCAACCCTTTAAAAGTTGTCTTACCTTTAGCAAAGCAGATCAAAGAACCTGTGCTAGCAGGTCATCCTGGGTGTGCCAGGGTGCTTGCTATAGGGTGGTAACCTGTAAGAAAATGAAAGGGTCAAAGGATAGAAGGTCCTAGTGTGGATGAAGAGTAAAGAGTAAGAGAAGGCAGAGGGAGAAGTAGAAAGTTCATTGGTTTGATACGCTTGAATTTCAGAATTCTTGAAGACAGAGGTGGTGAATTTGTTGGGGATGATAAGATCAAAGGTATGACCATTTTTGTGTGTAACTGAGGCAGGATGAAGGAGTAGATCCTGGGAAGCAGAAGATGGGACTCTAGTAGGAAAGGGGAGATAGAAGTTGTGCCTTAGCCAGTGGTAATTATTGTGATGGGGTGTAGACATAGCTTCTACAGATAAGGCTGTGTCTAAGAAAAAATTATATAAGTTCGCTAATTATAAAGAGTCAGTTGTAGGCAATTGTCCAAGTGTTCCTTGCTTTCCTAGGGGCTTTGAGGGGACAGCTCCCATTTTGCAGGCCAAATGGCTTTATGAATTAGGCTGAATGGAATAGAATGATAAAAAGGAAAGGGGGGCATGAAACAGAATGTTTTGAACAGTCTACATGAGGGCCTGAAATTTTCACTTCTTCCAGTGAGTGGTAGTCAAATGAAAGTTGCATAAATGAAAATACTTTATGTCCCATTACTAAGAAGTGATTAATGTAAAGAAAATATGAGGACTCAATTTTTCTTCAGCGTTCTCTGATATATAAAGAGGTAAGTGTGCTGTCAACTATACAACATTTTATAAATATAAAGGATAGAAAGGCAAACAAATTCTCTTTTGTAGATAGAAAAGACCAGGTTTCTTTAAATCTTTTTTTGCTATTGCTTAATTTTCTTTTTGGATCTACACTATGGTAGAACATTGGTGGGGTTAGTTATTAAGTGGCATTTTATTTGGGGATAAGTAGAGCACTTCAATTTTTAACATAATACTGATAATCAACATGGTCATGCTCCTTTTGATATTGATGATTGATGGTAAGAATGATAATGATGACAAATATTTACATATAGATAATCATGGGCTCAACCAAACTTTTACACCAGAGAGATCTAATTAGTTGTCCTTGATGTAAACTGATCTTTCCTTCTTTTTAAAATTAAAACAATATTTATTTACTTTTTGTTTTCAACATTTATTTCCACAAGATTTTGAGTTACAAATTTACTTCCTGTCTCTCCCCTACACCCCACCCCAAGATAGTGAGCCTACTGAACACCCCTTCCCCGTATCTGTTCTTTCTTATATCCTCCTCCATCCTCCTCAACTTTTTAGTAGGGCAAGATAGATTTCTATACCCCAATGCCTGTATATCTTATTTCCCAGTTGCATGTAAAACACAATTTTTTTCAACATTTATTTTTAAAACTTTGATTTCCAGATTCTTTCCCTTCTTCCCTCTTTACCCAACCCCACAGGGAAGACAAGCAATTCAATATAGGTTGTACTTGTGTAGTTGCAAAAAACATTTCCAAAGTCATTATATTGTGAAAGACTAAAAACTAGAAACTACATTTCACCCCATGTTATCCTACCCCCATTTATTCTGTTCTCTCCTTTGACCCTGTTCCTTTTCAAAAGTATTTGCTTCTAACTACACTCTCCTCCAATATGCCCTCCCTTTTATCATCCCCCCTCTTGCCTCTTCCCCTGTGATTATTTCCTTCTTTATAGTGCATAGAGGTACCACTCAATTTCACATGAAGTGTTCTGATTTAAACCATACATCCTGTGGTAAGTCGTATTAATAGTATTTTTTTTTAAATTTTAGAATTAAGGAAACCGAGGTCAGAGATGTTAAGTAACTGCCTGAATTGATGCCTTAATTGACTTGCAGTCAGTGATTGAACTGGGATTTAGATCTAACTCAGTTCTATTAGTCAAATATCTATGAATTGTCACCTGTATTAATGTATTATGTTAGATGTCAGGAATACAAACAAAATTCAATAGAGTTCCTTACTCTAAGGAATTCATTTTCTGGTAGTAAGTCAAGGCACATAAACTAATAATTTATTAGAAACTGTAACATTTAAAGGAAGGGTGGCATAATGGGCATATGAACAACCATGAAGACTAGATAACCTGAGATCAAGTACTGTCTATGACACATAGCAGCTCTGCAATTATGGTTAAGTCACTGATACTATCTAGGTTAAGTATCTCTAGTCATCCCTCTAGAAGTCTATGGTACAAGCAAGTTGTACATCTATATCAATGAAGGGAATTTTCACACTTGTTGTTTTCTATGCAGATGCAATTGTAGGTCTAGATCATTCTCTCTCTCTCTTTCTCTCTCTCTCTCTCTGTCTCTCTCTGTCTCTCTCTCTCTCTCTTTCTCTCTCTCTCTCTCTGTCTCTCTCTGTCTCTCTCTGTCTCTCTCTCTCTCTCTCTCTCTCTCTCTCTCTCTCTGTCTCTCTCTCTCTCTCTCAACTCATGGGCATAGTGGACAGCCAAACAAAGTGCCATGAAAAATTCATAAAACAAGAGATGACTATCATCTGGGAAGATGAAGGAAAGCTTCAGGAAGAAAGGGTATGACACTTGATAACTCGGGCCTTGAATGATGTGGAGGATCTCTGCAGATAGAAATAAAAGCTAATTCCATTCAGAGGATGGATGAGAACGTAAGCAAACAGAGTCAAGAGGGAAGAGAATGTATTTGAGAAATAACGAGAATGTAGTTTGATTTTAATTTTTTTAGTTGTTGTTTAGTTGTTTTTTAATTGCGTCTGACAGTTATCTCACTTGGGGTTTTCTTTGCAAAGATACTGGAGCGGTTTGTCATTTCCTTTTCCTGCTCACTTTACAGATGAGGAAACTGAGGCAAACTGGGTTAAGAAACTTGCCCAGGATCATGCAGCTTGTAAGTAGCAAGAAATTTATTTTTATTTGAATGTAGTTTGATCAAAGGACAAGGCTTCAAGGAAAGAACCTATACACAGAAAACTGATGTAGGATATTTTGCTTTTCTTCTCAGATTTTGGGAAAATTTATTCTATTCTGTTGTTCACAAAAGTCTTCACACCCAACTTTTAGGAAGACAGTTGTACAAGATGGATGGTAATATGCATTGTTGGAAGGTACTACTGTATCAATAAGATTGTAGATCTATACAGATAAGAGAGGTTGAACTTTTTTGCCCAAACTTTCATTCCAGAGAGACCTAGTTAGTTGTCCTAGATGTAAACTGATTATTCCTTCTTTATAGTGTGTAGTGGTAGCATACAATCTATATCAAATTGGTATGATTAGAGGAATGCATTAAGAAGATTAGCAGCAGTGTCATTTATATATTGGATGGGGAAAAACTGAGCAAGGAGATGAATGAGAATTACAGTAGTCTAGGTGAAAAGCAATGACAATTTGTACTAGGGTGTTAATCTAAGTAGTGATAATGGTATGGTTTTGAGAGACTTTGCAAAGACTTTGCAAAAAAAATATGATTGGATGTATAGAGTAGAGGAAGAGGGGGAAATCATAGATTTCACCGCGATCCTGAGCTTGGATAACTAGGAAAATGGGAGAATAAGTGGTGGGGAAATAGGAGAATGGAAATTCAGAAATTCCGAATCCAAATCCAGCAATATCCTCTCTATTAAATCACATTTACTTCATTTCCTCATTGCCAACATAGATATCAATCCACAGTTTTTCTTGTGTAGATGTTACAAACTTGAACAAGTTGATACACAGAAGGTACTTTTATCCTTTTAGTCATAGGAGTAGCATGGTATGTAAGCTCCTGGAGGGCAGGAACAGTTTCATTTTTTGTACTTATATCCTTGAAACCTAGCAAAGTTCTTGACACATAATAGGTACTTACTAATGCTTGTTAATTTATCTATTCATTCATTCTTATATTGATAATCCTTTTCATTATAACTACTATCAGAGCATTATGTTTTGACGATTTTCTGCCACCCAGACTGACATTCAACTTGACAAACATTTCACACTTCTACAGAAGTGAGGATATTTTTTTTCTTGTTAGAGGTTTCTTCTTTAACATAGAAGGATATTTTAGCATGCTTTCCTTCATGTAATTAAAGTATGCTCAAGAAGCATTCCAAGCAATGACTGCTAACTGTTATATTACAGGGAACTATCTATCAGTCTTTGCATTCTTTACCCATCATTGAATTTTAAAGTCCAGTACCCTGTCAGTTCACTGTGTAACAGTTTTAAGAAAACTATAAATGGAAGATCTGTCTCAGTTCTCATTTAAAAAGGCTCACACTGGTTCGGGTGCAACTGAGGAAAATGCCTCCTCTCAGCAAGCACGTGTGAAAACCTGAATGCAAAGCTGCAAGAGGTGGTGAGAAGAAAGGCCAAGAAACATGAAAGATAAAAAATGCTCAGCTCCTGAAGTTTTCTTTGGATGTATTTTAATGGTTCTCATTTAACCCAGCAAGAGGATCTAGGTGAATGTCTAGGGCCAAACTTTGTTCCTTGGATTTGATGCCAGTGACAGTGTATCAAAGGATACTATATACTAGTTGTAGGTTTGTAAATCTGATATCCCATTAGTTAGAGTTTCTTCTTTTATTTTTCTTTTCTTTCATCTTTCTTCCCTTTTGCCCTCCTTCCTTCTCTACTTCCTTCTTTCTTCCCTCCTTCATCTCACATTTGAAAAAGGGCTTTACGTTTTTGAAAAAAATAACAAATGTCCCACTCACAAATGTTCCCCTGCAACTAACTTCTACCCAATTACTCCTAGTAGACTGTAAGTAGCTTCTTTTAAGATGAAGTTGGAGTGTATCTATGTACACATATTCATACAATATTTAATAAAATATCTTAATATTCCATCTTATATAATACATATATTATTATACACATATACGGTACATACAATATGCATGTGATATATATAATACTATGTAAGATTCTATATTTAAAAGTTCATATTTTGTATTTAATTGATGTGTAAACATATGCATACACCTATACTCCATATATGAATATAGATAAACACAATGTATATTATATACAGAACACATGTGTATGAATGTATGCACATATGTATGTATATATAATATATTCATGTGTATATATGCATGTGTGCACACATATGCCACCTGATATTCCCCTCAATTCCAACAGCATAATATGCTTGGGTTACTGTAGTCAAACCTTATATATTTTCCTTTGCTCCTCGAGTTTGGTTCCTTGGGTAAATTTCTCACTTGCCTCAACCTTGGGTCTCTAGGGCCATCAGAATAATGCAAATTCTCTCTCTGATGCACTTGAAAGATAGCTTACCATGCCTCCCTTGTTATCCATCAAATCTTTTCTTCTCTAGTTTAACAACCCGAATAATTTTGAATAAAAGCTCATTTGGCATGGCCTCTTTTCTTCTTGCCATCCTAGAGGCCCTCACCAAATCTGAGTTGTATAAGAGATATGAGAACATGTACTATACCTAAATAAGAATACCTTCAAGAGTATAAGTAATGAGTCATTATCCTGCCTTTACTTGAAGAATTCCAGTGAGTAGCAATGTAATACTCTCAGAATCTTTTCAACTTCTGCATAAGGCTAATTGTTAGGATATTTCCCCACACTTCTTGCCATCAACAACTCATTTTCCCTTGTTCTACCCTATAGGAACAAGCAGAATGAGTCTAATCTTTCATCTCTGGATAGATCACAGGAACAAAGATTTAGCACTGGAAGGTACCTTAGAGTCCATTGATTCCATTCCCCTAATTTTACATATAAGTAAATTTAGGTCTGGGTAGGTTAAATGACTTACCAAAAGTCCTACAACTAGTAAGTGTCAGAGTAAGGATTGGAACCCCAGTTCCTCTAAATCTATCAGACTTTCCACTGTACCATATTGCATTTTGTCAATGTCCTTATTAAAAATGTGATGCCCATAATGAAAAGATTTCAGGTGGAATACAACTATGATAGAATAAATTGGTACTATCATTTATCATTCTTCTATCCTATATCTTTCTTTATTCAGCTCAAGAACACATCAATTTTGAGTAGTGTGTCACACTATCAACTCATTCTGAGCTCACAATCAATCTTTTTCACTTAGTTCATCTGGCCATGCTTTCCTTAAAGTAGTAGTAGTAGTAGTGGTGGTGGTAGTAGTAGTAGTAGTAAGCAGTAGTAGCAGTAGTAGCAGAAGTAGCAGTAGCAGTAGCAGTAGTAGTAGTAGTAGTAGTAGTAGTAGTAGTAGTAGTAAGCTAAACTAGTACTTCACATATTTTCCCATTAAGTTTCCTCTTACATAATGTGGTCTGTTGATGTCCCCAAGTGAGTTCTATTTGAATCTAGACTCTTATCATCCAATAAGTTAACTATAGTTTAAATATAGGCATCATTTTAACAAACAAATTAGTTCTGGCTTCCTTCATGTAATTGATTACATCTTTAGAAAGTACAGGATTAAAGAGATATCTCTGTGGGAGTTCATGAAAGATTCTATTCAACGTTGCCACTGAAGTATTGATAACTGCTCTTTGGGTTCTGTCTGAGAAATGATTTTCTGATATTTAGTTAAATCATATATGCACCATTCTTCTAGCAGTGTATTAACCACATTAAAATAAGTGGGGTTATTCTTTTTTTTTGGAGTTATACTGGTTACTAGTGATGTCTATTTTCTATTCTAAAAGATCTCATGTTATTGTTATTGTTATTGTTCAGTTGTACAATTGTATCCAACTTTTTATGATTCCATGGACCATACTGTCCATTGGGTTTTCTTGGCAAAGATACTGGAGTGGTTTATCATTTTCTTCTCCAGCAGATTAAGACAGAGTGTCTTTCCCAGGTCACACAGCTAGTAAGTGTAAGAACTCAGGTCTTCCAGATGCCAAACACAGCACTCTATCCACTGAGACACCTAGATTCTTCAAAAAGGAAAAACAAACAAATGATCTCATACACCTCCCTTAAGAATAATGTAGTATTTAACCATAAATTGAAATTAAGCTTACTCTTTTAGTTTTAATAATTTACCATCTTCCCTGAAACAGTTATTGTGATGAAGTAAAAGCAGTGCTGGACACATAGTCAGGAAGCCTGAGTGTATATTTACTTCAAATAATTGATAGTCATCTGACCATGGGGAAATCACTTCATCTCTCAACAGCCTCAGCTTCCTCATCTATAAAATAGGGATAATAATAGTGTCTAGTTGAAAGGTTGAGGATCAAATGAGAATATACTTAAATAACTTTGCAAACATTAGTACATTAAATAAATATCACAATCATGATTATGATGTTTTATGGAAAATGTCTGTGTCTAGTCCTGCATCACTTACGTTCTCCAGGACTTTCTGAAGATTTCAACTGTGCCTCAATGATTTATTGCCTATTTCTTTATTGAACTCATTGAGGAAAATAAAGTAGTTCTGCCCTGTCTTCTTCATCTGATATGATCAACTCATCTGACAGAATCAGTACCCTTAAACTTTATATCCCTTGTCCACAAGACAGCAGGGATTTCCTTAAAAATGAATGAATGAATGAATGAATGAATGAATAAATGAATGATTTGTCAGTAGAACACATTTTTGATTTTTAAGCTTTCTCTTACAAAAAGATATCTATGCGTAATGACTGCTGCCTCTCATATTATTTACTTCTCAACCTTTTACAATCTGTCTTCCAATCTCATCACTTAACTGAAGTGATTCAATACAGAGTTATTAATGGCCCTTTAATTGCAAATTTTGACAGTCTTTTCTCAGTCCTCATCTAGCTTGTTCTCACTCACTCAATCAATATTTAAGTACCTACTATGCTCCAGGCTCTGTGGTAAGCACTGGAGTCAGTTCAAGATGTTCTTGCAGCATTTGACACTGTGTCTTGTGGGTGCTCACTTTTCTCTGGGTTTTCATGATACTCATTTTTTTTTGGCTCTCTTCCTACTGTCTGAATGTTCTTCATTCTCCTTGTCAAATCATTAGCCATATCATACACTATTACTGTTAGATATATGGACAAAGTTTGGTTGTGACTACATACCGATTTGGAAGAGAAGAGATAATAGGAAATATGTTCCCTTGGAGGCCCAAGTGTACAGGGACAAGTGATCAGCTAAGGACCAGCATTAGGATATTGGGTGGGACTGAACAAGGAGATTTTAGTCAATAAACATTTATTATGTGTGTATTAGGTGTCAGGCACTGTGCCAAGCACTGGGGATAAAAAGAAAGGCAAAGAAAAAGAGATAGTCTTTATTCTCAAGGAGTTCAGAGTCTGATGGTGAGGACAATATGCAAACAATTATGTGTGTATGAAACAGAGAGAAGATAAGTTGAGGGTAATCAACAGAGAAATAGAATGAACTGGAAAGGTTCCTTGTAGAAACAGCATTTTAACTGAGATGCCAGTTAAATGTCAAAAAGTGATTATGAAAAGAACAATCAACTAATTAGAAAAGGAGATCTGGAATCTTAAGGAAGAAAATAAATCCTTGGAAATCAGAACTGGGCAAGGGGAAGCAATTGAAGTTATGAGATCAAGAAATACTAAAACAAAATAAAGAGAATGAAAAAAATAGAAGAGAATGTGAAACATTTTATGATAAAAAACAACTGCCTGAGAAAATACAATAATAATTAGACTACCTGAATGCTATTATCAGAAAAAGAGTCTTGAGATAATAATACAAGAAATAATTAAAGAAAATTGTCGGGGCAGCTATGTAGTGGGTTGCAGTGAATAGAGCACCATCCCTGCAGTCAGGAAGACCTGAATTCAAATTCAGACTCAGAAACTTGGCAAACTTACTAGCCATGTGACTTTGGGCAAGTCACTTAACCCCAATTGCCCTCCAAAAAGAAAAAAAATTGTCCTGAAGCATTAGAACAAGGGGTAAAAGTAGAACTAGGAAAAACCTACCAATTACCACCTGAAAAAGATCCTATGAAGAAAACCGACAGGAATGTTATAGTCAAAACCCTTAGCTCAAGGATAAAATATTGTGAGCAAAAAGAAAAATATCAATTTAAATATGGAGATGCCACAACTAAAATCCATGAGACCTAACAGCAGTGATACCAAAATATTTAATATCTTGGAACAACATGTATTAAAAGCACAAAAACTAGGGTCCTGGTTGAAAATATAATATGCAGTAAAACTAAGCATAATCCTGAATAAAAAAATGGATATTTAATGAATTTTCAGACTTTCAGGACTTTGTTAAAAAAGAAACCCAACAACTTGAACTTAATATAAGATTTGACATATGAGAGCCAAGAAACATATAGGCTATATACCAAAGACTAATTACAGGGGATTCAATAAGGTCATATCATTTGCCTTTTATGTATGTAAAATATAAAATATATGTCTAGTATTGTTATTAATACTGGGCCATTCTTAAGAAAGATTGAGGTAGAACTGAATGATATGACTTTTAAAAGTAAAACTGCTTAGGGACAGCTAAAAAGAGTAATTATTTTATACAAATGCAGTGTGAGAGGAAGAACCAATATAGAGGAATTAGATAGGGGAGGAGAGCTGTTAGTTCCAGAAACCTTTCATCAAAAATGGTTTCAAAAAGAAATTATACATATATGCATGCCTACATATACACATTACATATATACACACATACATATGGATATACATATATACACACATACATACATACACATATATACATACATGCACATACATACACAGATACATTTATGTGTATGTATATATGTGTATAGGTGTGTATGTTTGTATGTATGTATGTATGTATATATATGTATGTATGTATGTATAAAAGTCATCTAAATTCAGAAAGAAAAAAACATTAAAGGGTTAGGGAAGGGGGAGAGAATAAGGGAGGGATCTCTAGAGGAGAAGGTAAAGGAATAGGTTAATGGGGTGGGTACAGAAGGGTATTTACATTAATGGGAATAGGAAGATGAGAGAGGGATCCTTGGGAGGATCTTTAGAGGGGAGGGTGAGGGAATAGGTGAAAGAGGGGTGTTTAGATTTATGGGAATGGAAGGATAAGGTAGGGGTACTTGGGGAGGGCTGTAGGTTAAGTAATAGGAGGAGAAGGTAGAGGGTCAAAGTAAAGTAGAGGAATTAGGAGGGATAGGAAATAAGAGATACATGCAAACATAAACACAAAGACCAGAAGTAGAATTTTTTAGGGAAGGTATATGTCTATATATGTATGTAGGTATATGCATATATGTAATTATATATTTACATCTATATATAACTTTGTGCTTAATTGTAGCCTTCTTGGGGAGATGAAGAAGGGGTAAAAGGAAGAAAGTAAAAAAATGCATAAAAAGAAAACTAATATGGATGCAAAGAAAAGATGGACAACTCTCAACACAATGTGTAATATACATAGGGTTTCTTGAAATGGAAATTTATTGTATGCGTTTTGAATCCTCGCTTACATTCTGGTGTGTAAATGACATGCTTTTTTTTTCTTTTCTTATTTGGTATTTGTTTATAATGTTTATTTGTCAATTATTGTTTATTAAAGTTTCAGTAATAAAAAGAATAAAAAAGTAAAGGAGTGAAAAAGATAAAAGGAAGACTAGCAAGATAAGAAGAGGTTAGGTTATAGGTGGATTCTAACACAGGAGAATCTTCCATTTTATCCCAAATCCTAAAGTTTATTGAGTGGGGAAGGATGAATGATGCTCAAATCTACACTTTAAGATCAATCTGATAGCTGAGTGGAAGATGAACTAAAATGGGGAAAAAGATGCTGCAGATGGACCAAACAGTAGGCTACTACAGGAACATGAGAATGAGGTAATAAGGACCTGCACTAGTGGTGGCAGCCTCAGATGACAGAGGAGTGTGTATATAAATGATATTAAGAAGGTAGGATTTTTTTGCTAAAATTATTATTTAAAAGGTTGAGAATACAGACCCAGCATATGGTTGGGAAGCGTGTTAATATGCATGAGTATGGAGTAATAAGGACATTTACCCCCCATTTAGCTTTTTAACACCCTCAGATCCTGCTTTTTCAGTTTATCTTCATTGTGAAGTACTGTATCATTGTTTGCTTCAACTTTTCTTTGCTCATTTTTAATCTAACAACATTCTACTTTACTGTTAACACTGTTGTTAAAGTGAAACTGGATTTCTTTTCCTTTTTTTGAAAATATTTTGATGTATTTGTTTTTATATCACTCTTTGCCTAAATTTTGTTGTATTTTTTAATTTTTGAACTTAAATATCAAATCATGAGATTTGCAGAACGCAAACACAAGATTTTTTGGAGAAACTATTAATTGCATTTTAATATTTCTAGTTGTTTAGAAAATAAACAATAAATTCCACACATTACTTTTCAAATAGTACTACTTGCCTGTGCTTCTTTCTGCTCTTTTAAAATTTATTTTAAATATATTTTAAGATTAATTTTTAATACATAGTTGCCTTCTCTTCCTTTTATCTTTCCCAACTTCCAATTAGAAAAGAAAAATGAAACTCTTTTTATTACAATTTATAGTAAAGCAAAACAAATGTTTTGATTATTTGTTTTGACCACTTTGATCATATCCAAAAAATTAGTTCTCCATATGAAATTCCAGTTTATCAACTCTTGGTCAGAAGGTACCATGTTTTACTAAGGCTCCTCTATTGTTGGTCATTATGTTGATCTATTTCTAAATCTTTCCAATTTGTTTCTTTGTTCCCTTATTTTTCTGACTACTTCCTGAACTTAAACTTTTTGTTAAGATTGGACTCTGAATCCTTCTGGAGGGAATGTCTGCGCCAGTCTTGGAACTACCTTTTGTGGGGTATTAAGTTTTGTGTTATTCTGTTATCTCAAGGACAGCTTAGGTTAAGGAGCCTACAAATTTTCGGTGGTCTATAATGAAAAAGATCTGAGTTTTTGCCTTCTTGGTCCAAATTCTGAAAGTTCCAGATCTGGTTTTGTGTCTGAACAACATACCTGTGGGCTTGTCCCTGGTCAAAGTTTCAACAAAATTGGACCCAGGCACTAACAGATATTTGCAAAGCTTTGCTGGTTCACTGTGATGGAACTGCAAGTTCTCCTGCTTCATTTATTATTCTAACAGCTTCATCCTGGGCTAGAAACAAGAGCTAAAATCTTGCACTGCTTTTGGGGTCATAACCCAACAAGTGGATACTTCCTTCTGAAATTGATCATTGTTTAGGCCTTATGATTGTTCCTCACCCTAGAACACCATCAAGGAACAGGTAGCTCCCTTCCTCATTTTGCCATAGATCTGTGACTTGGATCTAAATAGCGAGAGATACAACAGTTTTCACCTGTTCTTGAACCCTGGGATGCTCTGGTGGATTTGGGGCCTCTTCTTGCCCTTGTTTATGTCTTCTCCCTATACTAGTCTACTCTGAGAGGACTTACCTGGTCAGATCTTGTTCTCAAATTCTGCAGATCTCACTTTCTGTCTTCATATGCTGTTCTGGGCTGGAAAAAAATGACTCATTATACTTTTTTCCATTCTTTTTCCTAGGCAAGACTCAGCATGGTACATTTCTAAGATATTTTTGGAGAAGTGACAGTGGGGAGAGTGGCTGTGCTTTTTCTGCTATTCTAGCATTTGGAATCTGTCTCTGAAACTGTGTTTTTGAAGGTTATGAGGACTGTTAGCTTTAACAAGTTTTAACAATCTGGAAAGGTCTCCAGTATACACCTAGTAACAAATTCATGTCTTTTTTTTTCCTGAGGATGAGCTTGGTTACCTGTGGAGAGATTTATTACCAGGTTCTCTGTAGAATGAAGACAATTTTTCATCACAGCTATCAAAGATCATGGAGTTTAATGTAGAGAGCTTGCCATCTACATCAATAGAAGGAGTTCCTATGCCAATGAAATATAAAGTACTTAAGGTACTAAAGTCCCTAAGGGACTGAAGCTGTCACCTATGTTCTGTCCTTGAAAATGGAGGCAGGGCTGTGAGGTCTTGTACATTCAAACATATGGACTGACATCAGGGATTTAAAGTAGGAAGAGGGAAACCAGTCATGGAAACTTAAATAGAGAAAGCAGATGAAAGGCAGGGCCTCTGGGACTTCAAGAACTAGGTAGCCCAGACAATAATGCCATGGGAGAAAAGTGCGGATGAAGAGTTCCACAGTCTAGGCATGGTCTGAATTGTCCAAGGAAAATAAATGTATAGGACAATGAATAACAGAATCAAGCTTGTAGACTATGATAGGAAATTTTTAGTTAGTCAAAAACACATTTATTAAGTACCTACTATGTGCCAGGTGCAATGCTTTCCAATAGGGATACAAAGAAAGGCACAAATTCCTGTTCTCTGGGAACTCAGTATAATGGGGAAGACAACAGGCAAATGGCTATATATGAATATGCTGACTATATGATAAATGGAAAGTAATCAATAAGGGAAGGCACTAAATTTAAGGGGGAACAGAAAAAGCTCAATGTAAAAGTTCAGATTTTAGATGGCACTTAAAGGAAGCCAGGAAGCAGAAATGAAGAGGCAAAGAATTCCAGAAATGGAGGAAAATGAATGAAATTTCCAAGAATCAGGAGACAAAGTATGTTGTTGGAGGAACAGCAAGGAGGCCAGTGTCACTGGATTGAAGAGTACATGAGAGGTGAGGGGAATGTGTAAGGTGTAAGAAGTTTGAGTTGAAGAGCTTTTTTCCTAGAACTTTATCTATTCCTAGTAAAAGTGTGTCATTCACAACTCTGCCCCATATAACGTGCTAAGCATGATTATATCTCCTATAACTTTCAAAATATGAATAGATGAGTTTGGGTTTCTTATATTGGGACCCCTGAAGCCCAGTCTATTTGGCTTTTGGCAAGTTAATTATTTTTAGGGCATAAAGAAAGTCACTTGAGATACAAATAACTAGAGACCCAAATATGGATGAGTAAAGAGGCTAGGAAAAGGGACTCAAGAGTTGGCAAATATTTTTGTTACTAATGGAAACTCAGCAGAAGACACGAGGGTCTGTGAAAGACCTAACTAATGTAGTTAACTCACTATGCATCCTCCACAATCTGACTCGCTATATCTTTTCTTATTCTGCTCCCCTTCTTTGCTCTATGTTTCAGATCAATGGGACTACTCAGTGTCCTCCCCTTTCTTTTCTCCTTTGTCATGCTGTCCTATCCAATCCAATGGGCAGCTAGGTGGTACAGTGGATACACTGTTAGACTTTGAGTCAGGAAATCCTGAGTTCAAATCCAAACTCAGACACTTTTTTATGTGACCCTGGGCAAGTCACTTAATGCTGTTTGCCTCAGTTTCCTCATGTATAAAATGAGCTGGAGAAAGAAATGTCAAATCACTCCAGTATCATTACCAAGGAAATCCCAAATGGGGTAATGAAGAGTTAGGCATGATTGAAGTGACTGAAGAACAACAGTCTAACAATTCAATAAACATTTTTACGCTCATATTATTGCCAGGCACCATGTTAAGTCCTGGGATACAATTAATCATAATAAAGAAAATCCCTGCCCATAAGGCACTTACAATGTAATGGAGTGGATAGGGAAAGAAAACATAAAATACACTAGAAAGGGGTTTGGGGGTAAGTGGGTTTCTTGTTCCATGGATCAGAAACTAGGCAGAGCAGAAAATGCATAGTGGAATGATCCCTAAAATCCAATTTCTGTCCTCTCTAAAGGAAGGCATCAAGGAGGAGTTTGGTACTCTGCCATCCAGCCCTCTAATCAGAAGGGAATGGGGAGTGAAGGGGCTGGTATTACTCAAGGCTTGAGTCAATTGCCTGGTGATGAGATTATAGAAGATTCTTACCATTCTCTATACCTACTAAAATCCATCTTCTTTAACCTTTACTTAAGTGCTACCAGCTCCATGGAACCTTTCCTGACTGTCTTAGCTGTCAGAAATCTCTTTCTCCTCCTGATATTTCTTATAATGTGTTATTTAAATAACTCTATTAAATTTACTATACAGTATGTATGAGTGGATTCTTATACATGAATTATGTAGCTTGTGTATGGCTGATATTTGGTAGGAGATGGATAGGAGTTTCACACGATGAGCAGTGGCAGATCCATTGCATTCTGCATACATTCAAAAGAGTACTGAATCACAAGTCAAAATACATATTCAACTTCCACTTTTGACTTTGACTACCTGAGTAATTTTAAGCAAGTCATTTCATTTCTCTGAGCCTCTGTCTCTTCAATAGTGAAACGAGGGGTGTGTGAACATTTGAGGTCTTTTACAGCTCTCAATCTGTAAGTGCAGTGATCTTTAGAAATCATAGATCCATTCAAGCATCTCCCTGGTGCCTAGCATGACCACAAAGTGTATACTAAATTCTTATTGAAGTGAATTCATTTCAGCTGGGGGATGAGGCAGGTTTTCTTTTTAAAAATTTTTTCCTATATCAGTGTCTTTTATCGATGTGAAGAAATGCCAGCATAGATTCATCATCAGCAGTGAAGAGTTTGAAATCCAATATTTGAGCATAAGAGGGTTAATTTTAAAACAACAGAAAAGAATGGAACAGACCAACAAAAACAACAAAATCTTGCATTAATATCTAAGAAAGGCTTGGAAGAGTAAACAGCAAGTTGGGGATACTCCATTTATCTTAGCTCTGACAGGGAACAAAATGTCTTTAGGAATTCCCCTGTGTCCATGATGACCACTGTACTCTGTTCCAAGCTTCCTGTAATTACAGGCTGCATTATATCTGAAGGGCAGTGGCAAACATTTCTGTTCAAACAGAGCAGTCCTATGCAATGCCTTAATTGAATGATAAAAATGCAGAGATCAATAAAAGGTAAGATTTGTTAGGATTAAGATGTTAAATGGGAGAACATCCAGGGAAGGGTTGAAGGACTCTCCAGCTCTGAGCTGGTGAGAAGCCAGGAGCTTTCGAAACCATATGCTACATTTGATATTAGAAGTGGGTTGGGGAAAGAAAGATCACTTTGAGTCTATGGAAAGCCTGTGCAACTTTCCACCAGCTTGGTTGAACAGATGCTTTTAAAAGCTCTTACCAGCTCAGCCTTCACTACGAGTAATTTCCAGCCAGGCAGGAGGTAGGAGCATTAATGCTGTTTCTCTCCCTTTGTCTGGGCACCTCTCAATGAGCCACTGCTAGAGAATGACCTGGAACATCCTCAAAAGGCCCCTGTGGTGTCTGCCTGGCAACTGCAGTTTTTAAACTAGGAGCATGTTTCAGACTTGAGCTAAATTCTACTTGTTTCTTTCTCTTCACCTCTTGTTCACTACATTATTTTAGGATGACGACTTTGCATCCTGCTATGAAAGGCACATTTTCTTTACTATGTAATCATGAGTCAGATATTTCCCACCTAGGTAAGAATCTGTATGTATTTTGCTGACATTATGAAGAATTCAAAATAACAGATTAATAGTGATCATACCATTTGTTCATCTAGCACTATTTCCCGAATGTTAGTTAACTCATTTTGTAACTTAGTGTGTATTAGGTAGAAGCTGCATATATGAGCTTTTATTCCTTCCCAGCTCCTTGCTACTAATAACACATTAAAAGTTGCTCATGTATTGAGGGAAAAGGGAAATCCAAAGTGATAGAACAGGGGAAATTTGAGATCACAAGGTATGTAAACTAACTAGCTTACCGAGGATTATGGATGGATGAGGTTGAGACAATTAGAAAGCAGAGAAATGTGCCAGACACTGGGATAAATATTTAATAAATAGGAACTCATTTGATCCCCATAACAACCTTGAGAGGCAGGTGGTGGTATTTTCCCCATTTTACAACTGAGGAAACTAAGGCAAATGGTTAAGTAGCTTGCCCAAGATCACATAACTAGCAAGGTCTGAGGATGGATATGAATTGAGATTTTCCTGTCTCCAGGCCTCTTGCTTTTTTCACTATAATACTTAGCTGACCAATAAGCTGTCACAAGACACCTAAAAGAACAAAGTGTCAGTTCACTAAATTCTGTACTCTGTAGCTGAACTGTCAACACGTTACTCAAAAAACACTTATAGAAACATATATTTAAGTTGCTATGACTCCTATCATGGACCATATGCTAAGGTTCTGGTTAGCATTTCCAGATTTTTTTCTCTTTCGCTTGACTTTGGACAGTTCTTTGTTTCTCCAGTTTTCAGAGTTTTATACCATGTTTATATCATTTCACTGATGCTAGCCTTTTCTACACACTTGGGTTTCCTTGATCTTCTTTTTTACTTTTGTTTTCTTGGCATTCACCACCCCTCTCCCCCAGCATGGGAGAGTATATTGCTTAAGTAGTAATATACTTTAATGACAGCTCCATATGATCAATGAAGATCTACCTTGTTATAGCTCTACTTTGTTCCACTAGATTAGAAATATTCATAGGATAGAATAACTAAATAATTTTTGCATGGTGGGCTTTATGGTGCATGTAAGCAGAGTAGGTTGAAAAAAACATTATAAAGTTTGTTGAATTAATATGCTATACCCCTTGATTTCTGGGAATCATCTACAAAGACAGATATTAAAAGATAAATAAAGAGATAGAAGATAGAAAATTATCAAGTCCTTATATGCTAGGCACTGTATTAAGCACTGAGGGATAGAAATACAAACAAGCAAGGCAGTCCCTACCCTTATGGCATTTACATTCTAAAACAGGAAGATAATACGTAAAAAGCAGCTAGAAAATGTGGTGGAGATACTTGCATAGAGACAAGGTGACAGGTAAGGAGGAAGAACAGTCTGGAGAGCTGTTACAAATGATGGGAGGCATTACTGGAGCACCTTCTGAAATACTGGTCCAGGCAGCCTATCACCAATCATGAGAATAGGTCCTCAGGGTAGAATTATCTCCAGGGTATAAAAGAAGATGACAAGATGGAGGAGGAGGAGAAATCATTACAGTCAAATTTTGAGTGAAGTGAAGCATGTGTGGGCCTGTGACAAGCAGAAGTAGGAAAATGGTCCTCAAAAAATCTACGGTTATGGGATCAGTCAAGACTGAGCACAGCTATTGACCATCAATGGGGCTACATCTTGTAGTGAGAGCAAAATGATCTCTAGAATGCATCACTATTGCTTGCTTTCTCTCCCCGTACCCCATCCCTTCCAATACATTCGTATATCAAAGTAGATGGCAAGCAAACCAGAACAATCACTGCCATGTAAAGAGATTAACATTAAAAATATATTATTAATGTTAGTGTACAGACAAGCAACTTAAAATACAGCAATTATAAGCTCTGAGCACTTTAGGCAGTCACTGGTGAAGTGTTGCTTCCATCGATCATTAAGTCAGCTTATATAGGTATTTCAATTCATCCTAAGGCATGACACAGCACTGTGTGCTGCCATATCTGCCTAGCTGCACTTTTCATTGCCAATGTATTATCCTCAGTTCCACAAAGTTTGTGATTGTGGTGACACATAAATAGAATATGAGCAATGGAAAATAAGGTAATACATATGCCAGAGTTCCTTCCCCATCCATATGTTGATTAAGGTATTCAGAACCTCTAATTTCAACCAAGGATTTTGTCACAAAATGGAAATGTTTCTTAGCATTTTAGTCAATGTAATCTCTGCTAGAGGTATGATTAGGAAGCCTGCTCTGAACAGAAAAGCAAGGAAAAGTCAATCAGGAACATTTATCAAGCTTTTTCTGCAGGTAGAGAAAACAGTGCTAAGTGCTGAGACAGAAATGACTATAAATGCAGAAGGGTCCTATTTTATGAGGAAAATAAAATCTAGCAACAATCACAGAAACTGGTGCAACAATATTTGTGAAATAAATTGTGTTGGGAAAAAAAATTGAATTGTTTTTATCTCCAAAGAAAATAGAAGAATATTTAGAAAACCATGCAATGCAAATATTTCACTTTTGTCAAATGTGAAGTTGTTTGTTTTTATAGAAGTATCTTCAATATCCTGTTTCTGACTCTAATGAAAATAAAATAAAACAAAAAGAAAGCTAGTTATTCATTTTTCAAAATAATACCTTATTCTGTAATTTTCTAAAACTAATGGCACTTGCCATTTCATCTTAAGAAAAATGAAAAATTCTATTTCTCACAAGCCCATTATAGATGACATTATTTGGGAAATTTTCTATAATTTCTCTCTAAAGTTTGGGAGCATAACTCTTTAATTTCAGTTGAAAATGGGTATGCTCAATATTGGTCAAGATGGTGGCATAGAAGCAGGAGAACTCCACAGTTCCCCCCATTGCCACCTCAAATACCTATAAAATATGACTCTAAACAAATTTTAGAGCTTCATAACCCACAAACTTATAGAAAAACAGGCAGCCTTGCAAGAAGACAGGGAGGGCTCATCCCAGAGCACTGGGAGCCAAAACCATCTGGCCTGAAACCATGGCTTAGCCCCAAGATACTAGGGACAAGCCAGAACTGGAGCACTTGGGAGAGCAGATTACTGGAAACTGTGGCAGTTTACAGAATTATCAACTTGTAAGAGCCAAGGACAAAAGTGAAAGGTCAGTGGAACTTGGATAAATCTGGGGGAGAAAAGCAGGTCCAGCCCCCTACTCCCAGGGCAAGAAAGCAGTGGAAGCAGCCCCTGTGGCCTCCACCACATGGCAGCTTCAGATCTCAAGGCCTGCAGATTGCAGGGTGGCCAAGAAATCATTCAGAGGCTAGGTGCTCTTGCCTTAACCTGTCTAGATGGGGATCATGGTCTTGGAGGGTGGTCTTGAGCTGTGTGACCAGTGAGCCAAAGCTGGTACGGGCTGCAGAGATGGTAGCCTTCTAATAGCTCTGGCACCTGCAAAAAACTCCAGCAATTTGGGACAAAGCTCTCCCCTTGGGAAGCAGTGATCTCTTGTGGCTCAAAAATCAGGTTAATTGACTGACAACATGAGCAAGCAAAGGAAGCAAACCAAACTCAGCACTGCAACTTTAGATTCATTTTTTGGAGATAAAAAGTGTCAAAGCATGGAGCGGGAGGAATACAGCACAGTCAGAACTCCCACACCAAAAGCTTCCAAGAGAAATGAAAGCTGGTTACAAACTGAAGGGAGCTTAAGAAGGATTTTGAAAACCAAATAAGAGAAGTGAAGGAAAAATTTAGAAGAGAAATGAGAATGATGGAGGAAAATCATGAAAAGAGAGTCAAGAACCTGACTGAAGAAAATAACACTTTAAAAATAGATGAACTCAAATGGCAAAAGAGCCCCAAAAAGCCAATAAGGAGAAGAATGCATTAAAAAGTCAAATTTTCCAGATGGAAAAAGAATCTCAAAAGCTCACTGAAGAGAATAATTCCTTCAGAATTAGAGTGGAGCAAATGGAAGCAAATGACTTTATGAGAAATCAGGATAGTATTAAAAAGATCCAAAGAAATGAAAAAATAGAAGGCAATGTGAAATATCCCATTGGGAAAACTTCTGAACTGGAAAATAGATCCAAGAGAGACAATTTAAAAGTTATTGGACTACCTGAAAGCCATGATCAGAAAAAGAACCTAGAAATCATCCTTCAAGAAATTCTCAAGGAAAATTGTCCTGTTATTTTAGAAACAGAGGACAAAATAGAACTTGAAAGAATTTACTGATCACCTTTTGAAAAAGATC
>CM053594.1:189344068-189364064 GCA_028646575.1 Pseudocheirus occidentalis
GCCTGGAACTCAAGGATCAGCCAGGCCACCAACAAACAAAGTCCCATCCTGTTCATGTCTTCAGTCAGCTTCACTGAGGAGCCAAATCCAAAATCTGTCTTGACTCTCTAAAATTATTCCTTATAAGCACTGGCTTTCTCCCAAGTCAACAGGGGAGTGTCTCAGCCAATAGCCTTCTCCCAAGTCAACAGGGGAGTTCACATCTTTTCACCAATGGACAGAGTTCTATACTTAGCCCTAAGTTACTAGGTGCTACTTCGCCTTAAGTATCTGATCTACTTATCCCTAAGTATCTGATCTACTTAGCCCTAAGTATCCTATCCACTTAGCTCTAAATATCCAACAAATTGATCACCATTACACCATGTTAGCAAATCTGACTGGTGAGATTTGGTACCTCAGAGTTGTTTTGATTTAGAATTGATTAGAATCCTCTAATCAATAGTTATTTAATGCATTTTTTCATATTTTTATAGATATCTTTAATTTCTTCCTCTGAAAACTGCCTGTTCATATCCTTTGATTTATCAGTTGTGGAACGATTTGTATTCTTAAATGTTTGACTCAGTTCTCTGTGTAGTTGAGAAATTAGGCCTTTATCAGAGACACTGGTCGTAAAAATTCCTTCCCAATTTTCTACTTCCCTCCTAATCTTGGTTACATTGGTTTTGTTTGCACAAAAACTTTCCAATTTAATCTAATCAAAATGATCCATTTTTCATTTTGCAATGCTCTCCATCATTTGTTTGGTCATAAATTCTTCCCTTCTCCATAAATCTAACAGGTAAACTATTCCTTGCCCTCCCAAATTGTTTACAATATCAGCCTTTATACCTAGATTGTGAACCTATTTAGACATTATTTTGGTATATGGCATAAGATATTGATCTATGCTCAGTTTCTGGCATACTATTTTCCAGTTTTCCTAGCAGTTTTTGAAAAAAAATTTAGTTCTTATCCCCAAAGCTGGAATCTTCGGATTTATCAAACAGTAGATTTGATAAACTAAATAAACAGACTACTGTCATTGATTACTGTGTATAATGTACCTAATCTATTCCCCAGATCCACTGCTCTATTCCTCAACCAGTACCAAGTAGTTTTGATGGCTGTTGCTTTATAATACAGTTTAAAATCTGGTATGCTTAGGCCTCCTTCCTTAATATCTTTTCATTAATTCTTTTGATATTCTAGAACTTCTTTTCTTCTAGATGAATTTTGTTACTATTTTTTCTAACCCTATAAAATGATTTTTTAGTAGATTGATTGGTATGACACTAAGTAATTATTTAGGTAAAATTGTCATTTTTGTTATATTAGCTTGACATAACCATAAACAATTGATGTTTTTCTGATTATTTAGATCTGACTTTGTGTGAAAAGTGTTTTATAATTGTGTTCATATATTTCCTGGGTTTGTTTTGGCAGGTATATTCCCAAATATTTTATGTCTACAGTAACTTTAAATGGAATTTCTCTTTCTATGTCTTGCTGTTGGACTTCATTAGAAATACATAGAAATGTTGAAGACTTACATAGGTTTATTTTATATCCTCCAACCTTGCTGAATTTCTTCATTATTTCAAGTAGCTTTTTATTTGATTCTCTAGGATTCTCTAAGTATATTGTCATATCAACTAGAAAGAGTGATAGCTTAGTCTCTTCTTTGCCTAATTTAATCCCTCCTGTTTCTTTTTCTTCTTCTTTGCTACAGCTAACATTTCAAGTACCAAACTGAATAACAGGGGTGCTGGTAGACACCCTCATTTCACTCCCCCCATCTTATTGGAAATGCATCCAACTTTTCCCCATTGCATATAATACTTGTGGGTTATTTTAGGTAGATGCTACTTATTTTAAGGAAGACTTCATTTATTCCCATGCTTTCTAGTGTTTTCAATAAGAATTGGCAATGTTTTTTTTGTCTACAGCTTTTTCTGCATGTATTTAGATAGTGATAGGATTTCTACTAGTTTTGTTGTTGATATAATCAATTATGCTGATAGTTTTCCTAATATTGAACCAACTTTACATTCCTGGAATAAATCCTACCCGATCAAAGTGTATTATTCTCATGATAAGTTGCTGTAATCTTTTTGCTAATATTTTATGTAAAAATTTTTGCATCTATATTCATGAAGGAAACTGGTCTGTAATTTTCTATCTCTTCTTTAGCTCTTCCTAATGTAGGTATCAGTACCATATCTGTATCATAATAAGAATTTGGTAGGACTCCTTCTTCTCCAATTTTCCCAAATAGTCCCTAATTGGAATTAATTGTTCTTTAAATGTCTGATAGAATTCACTTGCAAATCCATCTGGCCCTCAAGATTTTTTTCCTAGGGAGTTCATTGAAGGCTTATTAAATTTCTTTTTCTGACATAGAATTATTTAATTATTTTATTTCCTCTTCAGTTAATTAGACCAACTTATATATTTTTTGTAAATATTCATCCATTTCAATGATTGTCAAATTTATGGGCATATAATTGGGTTAAATAATTCCTAATTATTGTTTTAAGTTCCTCTTCATTGGATGTAAATTCATCCATTTCATTTTTCAAACTGGTAATGGTTTTCAAGCATTGTTGATGAAAATACCAGAGCTGAGTAGAAAACTCGGCTTTCAAACCCAAGGCTCAAGAAGAACATTAAAAGGCAAATAGGAAAGAGAAATTATAAGGGACTTAATAAGGGTAAACTGTTTACATTCCTATCTGGGAAGATGATACTTGTAACTCATAAGAATAGAAGTATATATAGACAAAGGACCCATTTGTGAGTTGAGTATGAAGGGATGGTTCTACCAAAAAATAAAATTAAAGGGTGAGAAGAGAATATACTGGGAAAAGGGAAAGGGAGATATAGAATGGCATAAATTATCTTACATAAAAGAGGAAAGGAAAAATGTGTGAACCTTTTATCAGAGTTGGCTCAAAGACAGAATAACATAAACATTAAATTGGGTGTGGAATCTATCTTATCCTACAAGAAAATATAAAGGCAAGGGAATAAGAGAAGGTGGGTTGTGATAGAAGTTAGGGAAATTGGTGCATAGCAAATTGGGGGAGGAGGTAGTCAGGAGCAAAAAAAAAACTTTTGAGGAGGAACAGGGTAAAAGGAGGGAGAGAATAGAATAAACAGAAGGGGGAATAGAATGGAGAGAAATACAATTATCAATAGTAACTGTATAAAGAATTTTTAAAGCAAGTTCCTCTGATAAAGGCATTATTTCTCAAACATGTAGGGAACTGAGTCAAATTTCTTAATCTGAGATCCATTCCTTAACTGACAAATGATCAAAAGACATGAACAATTTTCAGATGAAGTCATCAAATCTATCTATAGCCACTTTAAAAAATACTCTAATTTACTATTGATTAGAGCAATGCAAATGAAAACAGTTCTAAGGCACTATCTCATCCATATTAGATTGGCTAATTGGACAGAAAAAGAAAATGACAAATGGTTGAGGGTTGGGAAAAATGAGACATTAATACACTGTTGGTAGGGTTGCGACCTGATTCAACCATTCTGTAGAGCAATTTGAAACTATTCCCCAAGGCTTATACAACCATGCATACCCTTTGACCTAGCAATAGCACTACTGGGTCTGTATTGCAAAAGAGAGAAAAAAACATAAAGGAAAAGGACCTAAATGTACAAAATATATTTATAGCAACTCTTTTCTGGGCAAAAAGAATTGGAAATTGAGGAGATGCCAATCAGTTGTTGAATAGCTGAACAAACTGTGGCATGTGATTATGATGGAATACTATTGTGTTATAAGAAATATGAGCCAGGTGCACTTAGAAAAACCTGGAAAGAAAAACTTGTTTACAAAGTAGCAGCATTATTGAAAGATGATAAGGGGGCGGCTAGGTGGTGCAGTGAATAGAGCACTGGCCCTGAACTCAGGAGTACCTGACTTCAAATCCGGCCTCAGACACTTAACACAAAAAACTAGCCGTGTGACCTTGGGCAAGTCACTTAACCCCAACAGCCCTCCAAAAAAAGGAAAAAAAAAAGAAAGACGATAAGCTGTGAATGACTTAGATATTTTCAGCAATACAATGATCCAAGTCAGCTATGAAAGACTCATGATGAAAAATCCTGTCCATCCCCACAGAAAGACTGATGGTGTCTGAATGCAGATCGAAGAATTTTTTAAAAAATTCTTTATTTTTCCTCAGGGCTTTATTTTTGTTTGTGTTTTCTTTCACAACATTACTATTATGGAAATGTCTTGCATGGTTATATATGTGTAACCTATATGGAATTACTTTCTTTCTCAATGAAAGGACTTTGGGAGGGAGAAAGAGGGAGAATTTGAAACTCAAAGTTTTAAAAACAAATGTTAAAATTGTTTTTACATGCATTTTTGGAAAAATAAAATACTAAATACTCCAACAAAAAGAGTTCTTCCCCTAAAAAGGCAGCTTGTGCCCAAACCACAGCAGAGAACAAGACCAAGAGATTCTTTCAGAATTTGGGGCTGAAACTTGGTCACTACAACACAGATTAAGTAGGGCCAGTCCATACTATTCACATGTATAGGAGTAGAGTTGGCCTCGAGTGTAAGTCCCATATATTGGAACTGAGACTCAAGCTGTAAAACAACAGAATTACATGCCAAACATAATTAAGAAATATCTTGGCCTGAAATGAGGCTAAGGGGTAAAGATGAAGAAAATAAACACTCAAGTCCAAGTAGAGTCATAGAATAGAGTCTATCTTGACTATCTGGGAGTACATCAAATAAGAAATGCATAAATACCTAGGGAGGTGGAAGTGGCCAGTAGAATGAACACTTTGCATTATTATAAACATTAAATGAGAATTGAATTCCTGAAACTTAGAATGGTCCAAATAGAGAATCACTTCATGAGAAAGTGAGAAATGTTCATACAAAATACAATTCTTTTTAAAAATTATGGAAATGTAAAAATAGGAGGCATGTATTTGGAAAACAATGGACTAAGAAGGCAAGGGAAGAAGGGAAATTAAACTAATTATAATTAGATTAATTTAAAATTATGACCAACAAACAAATAAAAGCTCAGATACCACATCAAAAATCATGGAATTGTCATTATTTCCTAGAACCAATTGGGAAAAGAACAGCAGAAAGAATCCTTTAGTCACCTCCTGAAAGACACTGCCAAGAAGAAAATTCCCAGGAGTATTACAGACAAAAACCTAGAGCTTCCAAGGAAAAAAAACAGTTCTGTAAGCAACCAAACAGCAAGAATTCAAGTACCAAGCAATCACAGTAAGGATCACACAAGACTTGGAAGCTGCTTCCTTAGTCAATCAGTTACTTAATAAGCAGTGCATTAAGCACCTTCTATGTGTCAGATACTGTGCTAAACACTGTAAATATAAAGCAAAACAACAAAAAAAATAAACAAACGCTGACAATGACAAGCTTATACTCTAATTGGAGAGATGCACACAATTATGTACAAACAAGTTTTATATGGGATAAATAGGAAATGATCAACAAAGGAAAGGCACTAGTATTAAGATGAATTAGGAAGGATTTTTTTTACCCATCTCCAAGGAAGACAAGGGAGCTGTAAAGCAGAGATGAAAAGGGGGAGAACTGCAGGCATGGGGGAACAGCCCCTTCAAATGCCTTCAGTTAAGAAAATTGGGAAATGGAGTGTTTTGCTCTAGAAACAGTAATGAGCCTGTTGTGAATGGACCGAAGAGCATATAGGAACACTAAGGTACGCTATCTGGCAAAAGATTGGCATAAATCAGGAAAGAACTTAAATGCCAAAGGATTTTATATCTGTCTTGTAGGTGCTAGGGTGTCACTGGATTTTATTGAGGAGGGGACTGATGTCATCCAACTAGTACTTTAGAAAAACCATTCTGATGAGTGAATAGAGAATGGAGAGGAGTGGAGAGACACTTTAAACAGGTAGACCCAATAGCATTCTGTTGCAATAATCAAGGCATGAGGAGATGATGACTTGAACCAGTGATGTCAGTGTCAGAAGAGAAGGAGGAGTATTTGACAACTTTGGAAGGTGAAATTGATGTGTCTTGGCTATTCATTAAAAACAAGAGCATGGGTCACAGTCATCAAGTCTTGAAAGAGCTGGAACAAGGTACACAAGCTGTGGCAGGAACTGAGACTTGGACGTTTAAAATCTCTTATGCACAGCACAAATATGGCATTTGGTAAGGTGACACAGGACACGATGTATACCTGCACAGAATACTCACTCAAATCTGCCATCTCTGACATTATTGATTGGACACTGAACTAGGACTTTACCAGAATCTACAGGAATGTCATGGAACTGAAAACTCTGAAAGATTTGGCATTGCATGATACTTTTATAGAGATGCACTTATTTGTACATCAAGTTGACTTTCTGCCCCTAGTTTGAATGCATTTGCTCATCGAAATGTCAGACTTACTGAGGGTGCAAGTGAGATAATTCAGCTAACTTCCTTTATCATTGCTTTTCAAGTCACCAGAGATTTAATTGTAGCAGAAGCCTGATTTCCCAGGTCCTTTAACAAAAGCAGTTACCAAACCTCCAGCAGTGATTTTGAGGGAAAAAAAAAGAAAAGGCTCTTATTTCTGACTCTTGGGATGAATCAGTGTCCCCAGGGCAAGAAATGGACAAGAAGTCCTGCAAATGTTAAACTTTTACATTTGAGTCATAAGGAATTCAAAACATTTATTTAGGTGTTACATTTGCTGCACTATTTGGAGAAGGAATATAGTGACTGCATTATGTCCAGTTCAGTGAAATAATTTTTGTCCTCCTGCTGCTCTGATGAAGGGTGAGTAGTGACCCAGTGTCCACTGGAACTATCTCAGGGAATATTTGAATCTCAAGTGTGATCTTTGCTCATGTCTCTATCCACTTGATTTTTTGGATTCATAGTTGAAAATTTATGTTGTGCTTTAAAAATGAGGAAGAAGGAAATGGGGGCTTGAGAGATTGTGAGGAATTGAGGATGAAACCTTCCTTGACAAATCTGGGTGACTAGAGGGGAGGGAACTGGTTGGGGTTAGAAGGAAGGCATTTGGCATGGAAAAGTGATGGAGAACTCCAAAGGAGTATAAGAAAACAATTAGCAATTAAATTAATTATTTAGCAATTAATAATTAAGATAATCAAATTAATTATCAATTAGCAATCAAAACTATGAATGTGAAATAAATTAACTCATAAAAAGGGGATTTTGTAATGGATTAAAAAGCAGAGGAGAACAATGTGTTGTTTACAAGAAACACACTGCAAACATAAATATTCACAGAATTAAAACAAGGGCCTGGAGCACAATCAATTATGCTTCAGGTAAACTCCCCCAAAGCAAAATGAACAATTATTATTTCAGATAGGAATACAGTTAAAAATTGATTCTAGAAAAAGGGATATGCAGGGAAACTGGATCATGCTTAAAGTCAATGTAGAACATAAAGTCAACAATATTTGATATATGGACAGAATAGCAGAGCATTATCCTTTATGTTTGGAGATTGTTTTATAGTTGCTCTGTGTATACATATTATATATAGTTGGTGGCATGTTGTCTCCACCATTAGAGTATGGATTCTTTCAGACCAGGAATTACCTTTTGCCTTTTTATGTAATTTCCAGCATTTAGTATAGCGCCTGGTACATAGTAGGCACTTAACAGATATTTACTCAATATTATATTTTATTGGGTGATTGATATGAACGCATGAAGGAAAAATTAAGCAAAACTGAGGGAGGAAGGGGTGATTAAACAAGAATAGTTGGGTAACTTAATATACTCCTTTCAGGCTTAGACAACTCAAACACTTAAGCAAGAAAGGATACAAAGACTTGAATAAAACTATAAAAAAAATTAGAGAGGATTGGATTATAATAATTATTAGATACAAATATAATGGAACTGCTTTATGCATCTATAAACTTATGCATAAATATATGTATAAAATCAGCCTTTCATAACAATTTCACTAAAAATATAATATATATGAAGATTTTAGGCATATGTGTATATGTGAAGTACACACAAAATCAAATATTTACGAACATGTCTTGTATATCTATCTATAGAAAACATGCACATATATTTAAATATTTACAATGATTTTATATATGTGTATAAATACATTTTATGTACATTTTAATGTATTTTGTACATTTTATGTATTATGTACATTTTATGTACATAAAAGAATTTTGTGTTTATATGTATATATGTATATATATACTTTTAATATAGAGATCTGTGTAAAGATACAAATGAGTATGCCTATATGTGAACATATACATGAACATATAGACATATACAGAGTACTTTTGAAAAAATAATTAAAATTAATTGGACATTAAATAACCTAAGGGATGGATAACATATTTTTTCATCTTTTTTTTTTGGAGGGAGGAAGGCAGGGCAATTGGGAGCCTGGGTCTGAACTAGGTCTTCTTGACTCCAGGGCAGGCACTATATTCAATGCACTACCTAGCTGCCCCAAGGATGAGTAATATTATCACTCTCCCTACATACTATCTAGCACAACCACAACTAAGGAAATGCGCTTGGTAAAAATCCCCAGAACAGATGAATTAGAGCATTAAAGAATGATGATGGGACATTTTTCATATAAAAATATAAAATATTATACAAAAATGACAAGGATGAAACAAAGTACTAAAACTTACAGGGTACACATAAAGGAGTTCTCAGGGAGAAATACACACACACACACGCACACACACACACACACACACACACACACACACACACATACACACATCTTTTCAGTACCAAAAGGGAGAAACAAATGAGGTGAGTAATTGGACAAACTGTTAAAAGAAAATAAAATTATTGAAAGAATAATATTGAATACAGAATACTGAACTGACAAAAATAGGAGATGGTTTTGAGAAAGACAGTGAAATTGAAAAAATATATCTTATTTGTATGAAGATATCTAAACAGCTCTTTTTGTAGTAGTAAAGAATCAGAAATAGAGTGGATGCCCATTAATTGGGAAATGACTGAACAAGTTGTAGTGTAAGATTGTAATGGAATACTTTTGTTCTGTAAGAAACGACAAGAAGACTGATTTTAGAATTAAACCTGGACATGAACTGATACAAACTGAAGTGAGCAGAAGCAGGACAATCCTGAACACAGCAGTGGCAATATGGTACAATGGTCACGTGTAAATGACTTAGCTATTCTTGTGAATAAAATGATAAAAGACAATTTCAAAAGACTGATGATGAAAAATGCTGTCCATATTCAGAAAAAGACCTCATGGAGTCTGAACACAAATTGAAGCATGCTATTTTTCACTTTATTTTTTTCATGTTTCCCTATTTTTGTTTTCTGTCTTCTTTAACAACATGATTAAGATGGAAATACTCTTTCCATGATTTTGAACATGTATAACTTATATCAAATTGCTTACTCTTTCAGGGAAAAAAAATTGAGGTAGAGAGGAAGGAAATTTGGAATTCAAAATAAAAAAATAAATACATGTTAAAAGTTTTGCATGTGTAATTGGGGGAAATTTAAATATTAAAAAAACAAAAAGAGGGAGATAAAATTGTTCCAATAACAATTTAAAAAAATATTCTTGGTGAATTCTAAACAAAGATGAAATAAATAATTTAAAATTTATTTTTCCTGTTATATGACAACAAAACTGATAATTAAATTGATCTATGCTTTTCAAGATATAAAAGACTATAGTTGATATGAGAGGAAATGTAATATTTAAAAAACTCAATTTTTAAAAAGCAGTATTATGCTGAGTATGAGGAAATTTCCAAATTAATTCTTTCAAAATTTCCCCCAAATAATGAATTATAATATTGCACAGATTATTTACATAAATAGAAGAAGGAATTCTCCATTTACTCTTATTACACAGATATAGTTTTGATACCTAAATCAATTAGAGACAAAACAGAAAATTAAAGACCGATATCCTTTCTGAGCTTTGATGCGAAAGTTAATGAATATATTAGCAAATTGCCCACAAAACATATTTTTAAAATTGTATAATTACGATCACATTGGTTATATTTGAGGAATCCATGGCATGCTGTTGTTGTTTGTTCTTTGTTCTTGAAGAGCATGACATCAGGAAGTTGATGTGACCACTTGCAAGCAAATTGGAATTAGTTCAGGGAGGCCTACATAATGTTACTAGCCTCATTTTCTTTTCTGGAGTGATCTGAATTCAGTGGCAAGAGACTGATATGGTAAGAGAAAATGATAATCATATTAGGTTATGTAAATAACAGAAATAAAATTTGCATCTTTATATCAATAGATGCTTTCTGAGAAGGCTTTTGACAAAATGCATCTATTTCTGCACAAATAGCATTAAAAAACATTAAAAAGCATAAGAATAAATACACCTTTTTAACTTGGCACTTGCTGTTTAAATAGAAGGACAAGCATTATACATGGTAAAGTTTCAAGGTTTTAAAAAATAATGGGGTAAAACAAAGGTTACTATTATCACTAGTAATGTTTAACATAATGCTAGAAGTGTTAGCAATAGCATAAGATAAGAAAAATAAATCAATTGAAAAACCAGAAGCAAAGAGGAAACAGTATTATCATTTTATAGAGATATGATGACATATAGGGAACGACCTAAAGAATGCACTAAAGTTATTTGAAACAATAAATTTAGCAAAGTTGCAGGATATAAGGCAATGTAAAGTGCCAGCATTTTTTAGTATTGCCAATAAAACCTAACAAAAAGAGATAGAAAAATTTTATTCAAAATATCTATAACATTCAAAATCTACTTGAGTGTTTATCAAGACATACATAGGGTGGCGAGGTGGTACAGTGAATAGAGCACTGGCCCTGGAGTCAGGATGACCTGAGTTCAAGTCTGGCCTCAGACGCTTAAAACTTACTAGCTATATGAACTTTGGCAAGTCACATCACCCAAACTGCCCTGCCTTCCCCCCTCCAAAAAGCAAAAAATAAAGACACACATAAGAACTATATGAATGCAAATATAAAACACTTCACAGAAATACAGACTTCAGAAAAGATATATGAATTGCTTAAGGACAGGTTGTGTCAATATAAGAATAGTAACAGTATTAAATTAATTTACTCACTTTGTGCCATACCAATTAAAATATCAAAAAATTATTTTATATATAGATGAAAATCAGTAGCAAAATTCACATAAAAGAACAATAATCCCAAGTAAAAAAATAGGAAAAATGGGAAAGAATGAGACCTAGCAATATCAGATCTCAAACTACATTAAAAAACAGTAACCAACAAAATTATTTAATACTGTTTAAAAAACAAGAAGTATCCATGTCATAGATTTGTTTCACAACACATAGAATCAAATGGAAACAGTAGTATAATATTCAGTAAGTCACATTTATCACAAAATCAGCTAGGAAAATTGAAAAGTAGTCTGGCAGCAAATAGGCACAAGTCAACATTTTATACCAAATAACAAGATAAACTGCAAACTAATGTATACCTTGAATATAAAGAGTGAAATCAAACAAATAAGTGGTTCAAGCTAGAAATTGCCTTTCACAGCCATGTATAGGGCCAGATTTTATGAATAAACAGAAAAAAAGATCATAGAAGACAAAATGGACAATTTTGACTATGTAAAATGAAAATGATTTGCACAAACATAAACAATGCATATAAAATTAGAATAGGACCTGGTAAAGGATAGAAATTGCTGCAATAATTTTCAATGAAAAATTTTCATTTCTAAGATATATATTGAACTGATTAAAATTTATTAGAAGAGGAGAGGGTTCTGGGAAGACAGCAGAATAGGTCAGAAGATTCTAAGCTCTCAAGATTTTCCCCCACAAAAGAGTGACAATAGCATCTTAGGGTGAACAAAGTATGGGTGGAGATAAATAAGAACAGGGGCATAACCAGTGTACTCCTGGACAAGTTGAGAAAACCAGATGAAAAATCCCAGGATGTGGTTTGGTCCCTGTGAAGAGTAAACACCTCCAGGATAGGTTCCATTTTAACAGCAAGCCTCAAGTCTCTTAAATAATAGAGCCAAGCCCTGGGGTTAGTTGGTTCAAAAGGGAGCCTCAGTGCAGCCATAGGAACTTTTACAACTGCAACAGTGAGAGGAATTGGGCTTCTGAGTTCAGGAAGATCAAGTAAACCTCTGCTGATCGGGGATGCTAGACCCAGCTATGTTATAAAGAGTGGTGGGGGTGAAAAGGAACCAGTACCCAACTGGTGAGTGTAGAAGAAGTGGGACAGAAAGCTTCTGGTTGTGGGCACTTACAAGAGGTTGGAGGTTTAGCTTTGGTTTCAGGTTAGATGTAAGAACTAAAGATCTGGAGCAAGACACACCATTTCCCATATTGCAGGTCTAGAGGTGACTACAAATAATTAAGCTATCACCACAAAAAAATGCACAAAGGACAAAGAATCCAACCATAGAAACCTATTATGGGAATAGAAATAACCAGGTTTCATTTTCAGAGGAGGATACTGAAGTAAAGGAACTCCCAAAGAGTAACATCAAATGGTCATTTGCCCAAAAATAATTAATAGAAGATGTTTAAAAAAAAAGGCTTTAAAAATCAAATGACAGAGATGGAGGAAAAACTAAAAGAGAAAATAAGAATAATTCAAGAAAAACAAGAAGAGTATGAAAGGAAAGTCAACCAACTAGAAAAGGAGTTCAAGTATCTTAAGGAAGAAAATGACACCTTGAAAATTAGATTTGGGCAAAGTGAAGCCAGCGAAATGAGAAGAGACCAAGAAACAATTAAACAAAATATGAATAATGAAAAAAATAGAAAAGAAATTGAAACATAAGAAAAACAAAAGATTTGGAGAACAGATCAGTAAAGGTAAATATAAAAATAATTGGACTAACTGAAAGTTATGGTAAAAAAAGAATATTGACACAGAATACAGAAATAATGAAAGAAAATTGTGCTGAAGAATTAGAACAAGGGGGAAAAGTAGTGATAGAAAAAATCATTGATCACCATTTAAAAGAGATCCTATGAGGAAAATTCATAGAAGTTAAATTCCAAAATCCCCAGCTCGAGGAAAAAATATTAAAAGCATTAAGATCCAAACAATTTATATATTATGGTGCCAAAATTAGAAATACACAAGACCTAGCGAGAGAGACATTAAAGGACCACAAGTCTTGGAACACAGAATATAGAAGAGTGAAAGCACTGGGGCTCCAGTCAAAAATATCATACCCTGCAAAGTTAACTATTATCTTGAATTTAAAAAATGGACATTTGATAAACTCAAAAATTTCCAGATTTTGTTAAAAAACATCCTTAACTTAATAGATGTTTTGACATACAAGAACCAATATAATTATAAGGTATGTAGCGAAGGCTGATTATAAAGCATCCAAAAGGACATACTATTTCCTTTTTATGTACGCAAAATGTAAAATTTATTTCTAAGATTCTTATTAATAATTGGGTAGTTCATAAGAAGGATTGGGGAAAACCTGAGTATGATATCAATTTAAACAGTAAAACCACTTAGAAACAGCTAAAAAGAGTAATTATTTTCTACAAATAAGTGCAAGAGGAAGAACTGACATGCAGGAATTAGATGAAGGAGGAGGGCTGGTAGTTCTGGTAATCTGCTTTCATTGGGAATGTGTGTAAGAGGGAATAATACATATATAGTTAAAAGAGTATAGACATTTTTAAATTCAGAAGAAATAAAATGGTATGGGAATGGCGGGAGAGGATGAGGAAGGAATCTTTAGAGAGGAGGGTGAGGGAATAGGTAAATAAGTGTATAGAAGGGTGTTTAGATTTATGGGAATGGAAAGATAGCAGAGGAATCCTTGGAAGGGGGTAGGCAAGTCATAGGAGGGCAAGGTAGTGGCAAGGTAGAGGGAAAAATAAAGTAGAGTAGGTAGGAGGCTTAGGAAACAAGAGATTTGCATATACATAAAAACAAAAATCTGGAGTTGAACAGTTTTGCTAAAGTATATATCTATATGTGTATGTATATATGTATATGTGTATGTATATGTATCTATAGCTATGGTGAAACATGTCTAAACTTTTTGTAGCCTTCTGGAGGATGAGGGAGGGTATGTATATATTTATAGCTACAGAGGAACATATATAAATCTTATCGTGATCTTCTGGGAGGGGTTGGGATAGGAATGAATAAAGCAAAAAATGTGCACAGCAGAGAACAAAAGAAAACTCACAAGGAAGCACAGGGCAACTCTCAATGTAATGAGCATTATTTATCCTATAGGCATTCTTGAAATGAAAATTTCTTGTTACATACTTTGAATCCTCTCTTATGTTCTCTTAAGCAACTGCTATGTTTTTTTCTTTCCAACTTTTTATTTAAGTTATAATATTTAGGTTTATGATATGGTTTTGTTTCTTTTCGCTGTTCTGTATTTGTGTTCTTGTATTTAGGTCTAAAATGAAACTTTGGGAAAAAATAAAATTGATTAGAATAAGAGCAATTACCCAATAGTCCCAGAATCTACTTCATCCTTGAAGTTTTTCCACATCTTTGTGTTTCAAGAAATCATTAGCATCCATTTGAAAAAAATACTATTTTTTTATTGGAAGTTGGAAGGCAGAGCAGTTGGGGTTAAGTGACTTGGCCAAAGTCACATGACTAGATTGAGTGTCTGAGGCAAGATTTGAATTCAGGTCCTCCTGACTCCAGGGCCAGTGCTCTATTTGTTGCATGACCTAGCCATCATCAAATTTGGCTTTTTAAGAAATTACTTTCTCCAGAATATTTGGGGACTTTTCTTTATAAGCTGTTAATTTCTTTTCATGGTTTTCTTATATTGTTCTCATTTCTTTTTCAGTTTTTTTTTACCCTACTGCTCTTATTTGATTTTAAAAATTTTGCTCTTTAAAATTTTTTCTTAATTTTTAAAGAAATTTTTGTTCAGTTTGTATCTAATATACATTTTTCCTTTGAGATTTTACTTGTAAATATTTTAATACATATACAGCCTTAAGTTTACCTCTTCTCCCTAATCACAGTATCTTTTAATAGACAAGTTCTGTTTTTGTTTTGTTATTTTCCAGCCTTTTCTTTGACTTTGGATGTTGTTAGAATTTTAAAGAGGCTGTTGTTGTCTGTCCTTCATTCTTTTTTTTATTTTTGGCATTTAATTGGGGATTTTAATTTGTTCTATTCTAATTAAAAATATTAATTAATTTGTTTTTAATTTTCAACATTCACTTCAACAAGATCTTGAGTTTAAAATTTTCTCACCATCTTTCCTCTCCCTCACCCCCAAATAGCATACATTCTGATCATATCTTTCCCCCAATCTGCCCTCCCTTCTATCATCTGTCCTTCTTTTATAGCCTCCCCTTCTATTTTCCTGTAGGGCAAGATAAATTTCTAGATCCCATTGTCTGTATATCTTATTTCCCAGTTACATGTATAAACAACTTTCAACATTCATCTTCAAAACTCTGAGTTCCAAATTCTCTTCCTTCCTCCATCCACACCCACCTTCACTGAGCAGGGAAGCAGTTCTATATAGGTTATTTATGCATGTATAGTGATGTAAAAAATGTTGTAGAAGACTAACTATATTCCCCTCCATCCTATCCTGCCCTTCTTTAATTCTGTTCTCTCCTTTGACCCTGTCCCTCCTCAAAAATGTATGCTTCTGATTACCCCCTTCTCCCATTGGCCCTCCCTTCTATCATTTTCCACTCCCTTCCCCAATACTTTCCTCTAGGGTAAGATAGATTTTCATACCCAATTGAGTAGGTATATTATTCCCTCCATAAGACAAATCCAATGGAAGTATGATTCACACATTCTCTCCACCTTCCCCCTCTTTCCTTCCACTGTAAAAGCTTTTTCTTGCCTCTTTTATGTAGGATAATTTACCTCATTTTACCTTTCCTCCTCACCCTTTCCAAGTACATTCCTCTATCACCCCTTAATTTAATTTTTAGATATCATCCCTTCATATTCAGCTCACACCTATGTCCTCTGTCCATATATAATCCTTCTAACTATCCTAATAATGAGAAAGGTCTAATGAGCTATAAATATCTTATTCCCATGTAGGAATGTAAGCCGTTTGACTTTAGTAAGTCCCTTATTGTTTCTCTTCCCTGTGTACCTTTACGTGTTTCTCTTGTGTCTTATATTTGACAGTCAATTTTTCCATTTAGTTCTGGTCTTTTCTCAAGAATGCATGAAATTTCTCCATCTAATTGAATATACATTTTTTCCCACTCATGGACTATACTCAATTTTGCTGGACAGGTGACTGTTGGTTGTAATCCCAGCTCTTTTGCCCTCTAGAATATCAAACGTTATTTCGAACAATTTTATCCCTTAATGTAGACTCGCTAAATCTTATTTTATCTTGATTGTGGCTACACAATACATGTACTTTTTTTTGGTGACTTGGAATATTTTCTCCTTGATGTGGGGACTCTGTAATTTGGCTATAATATTCTTGGCAGTTTTCATTTTGAGATCACTTCCAGGAGATCAGAGAATTCTTTCCATTTCTTTTTACTCTCTTGTTCTAGAATATCAGGACAGCTGTCCTTGATAATTTCTAGAAAGAATATGTCTAGGCTCTTTTTTTGATCATGACTTTCAGTAAGTTCAATCACTTTTAAATTATGGCTCCTGGATCCATTTGCCAGGTCATTTGTTTAAACAATGAGATATTTCACACTGTCTTCTATTTTTTCATTCTTTTGGTTTTGTTTTTATAATTTACTGATTTCTCATAAAGTCATTATCTCCCTTTGCTCTATTCTAATTTTTAAAGAATTATTTTCTTCAGTGAGCTTTTGAACCTTCTTTTCCACTTGTTAGTTCTACTTTTTAAGGTATTCTTCTCCTCATTGACTTTTTGGACCTCTTTTACCATTTGATCTATTCGGTTTTGTCAGGTGTTATTTTCTTCAGCATTTTGGGGGTTCTCCTTTACCAAGCTGTTGACTTGTTTTTCATTATTTTCTTGCATCACTCTCATTTTCTTCCCAATTTTTCTCTATTTCTATTACTTGATTTTGAAAATCATTTTTGAGCTTTCCATGGCCTAAGACCAATTCATACTTTTCTTGGAGGCTTTCAAGGTAGGAGCTTGGACTTTATTGTCTTCTTCTGAGTATATGTTTTGGTCTTCCATGTCACCAAAGTAAGTTTCTAAAATGAGAGTTTTTCCCTTCCTTGCTTATTTTTTCAGCATATTACCTGACCTATTATCTCTTTGTTAAGGTAGAGCTCTGCCTCAGTGTGGAGGGCAAGTTCCAAGTTTCAAGGGTTTTTGTTCAGCTGTTTCAGAGTTATTTCTAGGGACATGTAAGTTTTTAGTTCTCCTGGCCTGTGCTCTGCTCTGTGAGTGACCACAAGCACTCTTTTCTTTCCTGGAACTATAAGGAGGGTCCCCTTTCCAGGGCTACTGAAAACTCTTTTTTAAATGAATCTAAACAAATTTTATAGCAGCAGAACCTACAAAAAATGGAATGAAACAGATTTACAACCCAGGATACCTTGGACGGTCAGCAGGAAGGATCTGTTGAACCAGGATAAGAGAGGAGTACAGTCCAGCACAGACTATGCCAGGACAGACTTGGCCTCAGCACACCCCATGTGTGTGAGGTGTGTGTGAGGAGGCCCCATGGTCACTGAATCACTGACAACAGTGGTGGTTTTCAGACTTCTCAGTCCACAGATGCTAAAGTCAACTTAGAAAGGCAGAATGGAAGGTCTGCATCTGGGTGAGAGTGGAGTATAGTTCAGTGCAGGACATGCCAGAACAGCCCTAGACCCAACCAACGAGGAGAAGTCCTTGGGAATGACTGAATCAGCAGCATCAGTGACAGTGGCAGCACCTGCTTCCAGAGCTCTCAGTCCACAGAAGGTAATGTGGTCAAACAACTGCTCAAAAGCTGATTACAAGAGTCTTTTTGTTAGCACTGAGGCAGTGCTTTGTAGACTTTCCCATACTTAAATCCAATTTCAATCTTGGATAGCAGTCCCAGGGAATGGAGGAGCACTAGTCTAGCAGAGGTTATAGCAGCAGTGAAAAGGGGAACCTCCTAACAGTTCAAGGGCAGAAAAAAGTGCTTATCGTTGCTCAAAGACAAGACACCAGGCCAGGATAAAAGTAAACACACTTCTCCTTAGATCCTACCACCTTGGAAGAAGTTATATGTTACAAGTTGCTAGAAGGATCTCTGAAGACAATTTCACAAACCCCCAGAAGCTTAGACAAGTAGACCTTCCACACTGGAAGCAGAGCCCTTCTTTAATAAAGAGTTAAGAAGTTGGATAATAGGCCAGGAAATGAGCAAACAAAGGAAAAATAACCATGACTATTGAGGGTTACCATGGTGACAGGGAAGAACAAAACAGACACTCACAAGAAGACAACAAAGTCAAAGCTCCTACATTTAAAGCCTCCAAGAAAAAATATAATTGGTGTCAGGTCTTCAAAGAGCTACAAAAATATTTTGAAAATCAGGTAAGTGAGGGAGAGGAAAAGCTGGGATGGTAAATGAGAATGGTACAAAAAAAAGGATGAAAAACAAGTCAACAAGTTGGTAAAAGGGACCCCTAAAATATTGAAGAAAATAACACCTGAAAAAAACAGATTACACCAAATGGTAAAAGAAGTCCAAAAAGCCAAAGATGAGAAGAATGCCTTAAAAAGCCAAATTGGTCAAAGAAAAAAGGAGGTCCAAAGGTTCATTGAAATAAATAATGCTTTAAAAATTAGAATGGAGGAAATGTAAGTTAATGACTCAATGTGAAATTATAAAACAAAAGCAAAAGAACTAAAAAAAAGTAGAAGATGGTATGAAATAACTCATGGAAAAAACAACTGACCTAGAAAATAGATCAGGGAGAGATAATGTAAAAATTATTGGTCTTGGGGGTGGAGACAAGAAGGCTGCGTTGAAGCTGGAAAATCCCATGAGCTCCCACCATAACCACCTCAAATACCTATAAAATATGACTCTAAAGAAATTTTAGAACTACAGAACCCACAAAGTGACAGAGAGAAACAAATCTATTGCTAAAGGCAGACCTGCAGGCAGACATGAGGGTCCATCACAGCATGCTGGGAACTTATCCCAGCCCTGTGAGAACCTGTGGTTTTAGCCTCAGGGAAGGCCACACCAGCATTGTCTATAGCATACTTCAGGAGAGTGGATCACATGCAGCTGTGGTGGTTTCCATAAATAACCCATAAATGCCAAAGACAAAGTAAAAGGTCAGTGTGGAAACTGGTTGGATTTGGGGAATCAGGAGCAGAGCATGGTCTGGCCTCTTCCTCAAGAGCAAAAAGCAGCAGAGGCCCCACAGCCATGCAGCTGCCTCCATGTGGCTGCTTAAGAGCTCCTGGCCTGCAGTTTGGATTGCAGGGGGACCAAGTGACCATTCAGAGGGTCATCACTCTTGCTTTAACTTGCATGGATATGGATCATGTTTTTGGGTGGTGGCCCTAGAAGGTGCAACCAGTGATCCAGAGCTTCTGGGGGCAGGAGAGAGGGCACTCAACTAATAGCTCCAGCAACTGCAAAACCCCAGCAATTTGGGAGAAAGCTCTCCTCTTTGGAAGCAGAGTTGTACTGTGACAAAGAGCTCAAAAGTCAAGTAACTGAGTGGCAACATGAGCAAGCAAAGGAACCAAAGCCAGTACAACAATCAAAACCTAGAATAATTTTCTGGGGACAAAAAGGATTGAAGCACAGAATGCAAGGAAGAAATGAAGTCAGAACTCCAGTACCAAAAGCTCCTGAGAAAAATATGCATTGCTTACAGGCCATGGAGGAGCTAAAGAAGGATTCTGAAAATCAAGTAAGAGAAGCAGAGGAAAAATTGTTAAGAGAAATGAGAACGATAAAAGAAACTCAGGCAAAGAGAGTCAACAAACTCAGGAAAATAACACTTTAAAAATAGATTAACTCAAATGGGAAAAGAGGCCCAAAAAACCAATGGAGTGAAGAATGCC
>CM053594.1:189364564-189382061 GCA_028646575.1 Pseudocheirus occidentalis
GTTCCTTTCTCTAATAAGATATAATATTGAGACTTTCCTTGTTCTGAAGATTGTATATAGTATTGTAAACTGTTGAAACTGTGAATATTGTACTGAATCTAATTTTGTAATGGAATAAACAGAGTGTTCACTAATACTGTGTAATCTGAATCTTAAAGGCTGTTCACAGTAGCATTCTCTCACGAATCTACTGCTGATTGACTTTACAATCCCCTGTCCTGCCTTTATTGGATCTCTTCAAGCAATAGAATGACAGTAGAGTGTGCTCATTAGAGAATTGTTTCCTGGCTATCATTTGAACTACATTGAGTGCTATTCTAACTCTGAAATTCTGTGGTTCTGAGTTCTATAATCTATAAAGGACTATATGTTATGATTTAAGTAGTCACCCAATTTTGTGGACAATGGATTTCCTCCCAAAATTTGTCAAATTTTACTTAGTTGAATCCAATTTGGTCACCCCCCATAGAGTATATAAAAGGCTGAGAGATTGATTGGTATTCTCTAGTTAAACCACATTACATAGGAAAGTGGCTATTAGGGAAATCATGGAAAGAGCAGCTGTTGTTCTCAATGAAAATTATTCCTCACTTGTTGGATTCATCCTAAGAATGGTAGCCACATGCATGCAATCCAGGTGCACCTGTGGCTGTTCTCCCTGCTAACCATATCTTGAACTAGGACGTTAGTTGTTATCAAATGGGGAACATTTACAGCAGAAACCCTATAGTGCTCCACATATACGCATTATACTTAGGACAAATGCAAAATCTGCAGACATTATTCAGACAATGATGCACTGATTACTAAACAGATGCATATAAATACTTTTCACTTGTCCTTCCATTCTTAGACAAATAAAATGACCTTTATCAATAAAACTCAATTAAAATAAACACTGGCAGTGTTACAGTAATATCCATAAACTCTGAAGACTGATGATTATTCTTAAGTTGTTTTGTGATACTCCTAAGTGATGAATTCGCTCTTATCCATACAGTGTTCAATTACTTTTCTTTATTTTCCCACTTGTCAAAACAATATCAATTAAGTAGGACACATATATTGATTCCACATCTCACCATTTCCATAGATGATAAAGTTCTTTTTCCCCCTCTTATTATATTTTAATCATTCATCACTGTACAACTGAAATGTAATTGCAGGTCTACCAGGAACTCTCTAAATAAGAGCAAAAATGTCACATACATTGCTTGTTTTGATTTTTGAACAGTAAAGAAAATCTGAGGAAGTACAAATACACATGATGGTGACTAATCATCAGATATTGTATTTAGTTGACCTTTTTGCTGCAGTAGAAGATTATTGGCAGGACAGGAAAGTTACAGAAACCATCATTTCATCCCTTAAGTCAACTTAAGTCAGAGTAGTCGAAATGTTCTGAGGTAGTGAAATGTTCTACAGCAATCTGTGCCATATTGTATTCTGAGTATTCTTTTTAATGGATACAATGCCAGCAAAATAGAAGAAGCCTGACTAATTGCCTTATAGGGACGTGAGAAAAAGTCAAGGTAGGCATCTCTAGAGAGAAACTTTCCATATAGACCATCATTTCTTCACTGAAGAGCTAATGCAAATTTTGTGTGGTGGCTGCTGGTAAAGGCCGCTTGAGGAAGTAGCCCATATAAATGGGCAATGTCAGATCATTTGACTAATGCCATAATTTGTTAGCCCTGTTCACAGGCTTCTGACTCTGGCCCTATTTATAATATAGCACTGCCTATTTTGCAGTACTCTTCCTATATCAACAGAGACATTCTTCATCTTAAGTGTTTATGCTAATCAACTCATAATGTAGAATCATTCTAGACTTGCAATTATCAAACTACAAAATGTTGCTTTACAGAAAACTGTACACTGATAATGTAGCCACAATTAATCTCTCTAGTATTGTTCATTTGTTGCTATGGAAATACTGCTCCTCCACAGAGCTATTAGTAAATATTATATCAGGGTGGAAGCCAATGACAGAGCCAACCTTGACAGGCTCTATAATAAAATTTAGAGGTACATTATTGAAGATATGCCATATCTTACACAAACACAGAAGTGTGTGAGTCATGTTGCTCACTCTCTTTGAAGATGTACTTTGGCTAGGGAAAAAATGAAGCTGATAGCAAAAATACATAATCATCGTAATTTGGGCAGTGATTTTGGAAAAGCAGACAAAAGTATTTATGTTATTTTATATTTTACATCATTTTACCTTGGTCATCTTTAAAGAAGAATATTCTACAGTATTAGTTTTCTTACAATTATTGAGCATTTGTTGCATAAATAAATATTGAACAGATACTAGTAAATGATATTTTGTGTATTTTGTCTGTGGCACTAACTGATGTGAAAAACTGACAATTATCTGGATTTGATATGAATGTCACCACTTTTTGTTTTGGAGCTATATCCTTAAAACATACCACAAACACCTTTTTTACCTTTTCCTCCAATTACTGGATAATATTATCTGTATCTATATCTCCATCTAACTTACAAATCTATAAACATTTTTTTCTAGAAAACTACTTGATAAGCAAATAAAACTTTACCTGTACCATTTGTACTTGTAATCATATTTTTACTTTGGACATATAAATAATACCTAACAGTAGCTAGAATATTAGATCCTCTCTGTTCAACAAAAATAAGAGGATTGCATTGGGATGGGTTTTTTTCAGCCATTTTAAGTAAAATTAAATTAGCTGTTTGCAGCAATCTAACAACCCTGACTTACAGGAATAAACCATCACACTTGATTCAGTTAAGTGATATTAGTTACATAGTCATAATTTATGTCTACATAGCATGGACTTGATTATCAAGGAGTCTTGACAATATATCACAATGAGAATTTCATATTAAAAGCATACAACTTTTGTTACCTAAAATATAAACTACTTTATCCCTCTCTGTTTGACGTGGTTTGGTCCAATTTAATACTTTTAAAATTATCAGGATGTTTGAAATTTTAACCCCCTAAATTGTTTATGTACAAACTTCAGATGTTTAGTTAAAATCTTATGAATTGTAAAAAAAATACATGCTCTTGTCTTGTTATTTGTAAAAATCAACATTTAATGCAGTGTAAAATACAAGAAGTCCAATATAATACAGTTTTATTTCTTTGTCTGTTTCTTTCTTTGTTTTTGTCATCTTAGTTTATAGTATAAAACCTGGGAAATAAGACCATTTTACATTTTAAAATCTGTCATTGATTTTCAAAAGATTTCAAGCCCCATTCAAAAGAATAAAACTGGACCTTCTGGGGGGGAAACAGTACATTACATGAGGTTGCAGAATAGTTTCAAACATCATTTTGTTTTATAGTTAAAATTTAAAATACACACACATACACACACACACACGTTGCACATAATAAAACTTTTACTGATATTTTGACCTGAAGGAGCTCCATGAAATTACTTAGTGGTCCACATCAGAGCTTTGAATGATTCATTCCATTACAATTAATGAAGGATGTTGGATCTGGAAAAGATTCCTTAAAGGATATGATCACAGTTATTTGTCCACTAAATCATCAGGAAATTTTGCCACCATGAGTCTATCCATATAAATATATCCACTCAAAACTCAATTCCTTAAAAGTTTATTATGTTAACCTTCAACAGAAACAATCTCCCAAGCAACTCCCTTTATGAATTATCTATAATTTAAAATTTCTGTTTTCCCATTGCCAAATTGCAGAATTTCAGAATGTTACACAATGCATGAACAGCTCCAATGAATCTGTTTAGATACCCTTATTAAATAATGATATTTTAATTTCAGTAATTTGAAGTCAATAACATCTCCAATTACTAACTTTGCATAGAAGACATAAATAGTGCTTATACTTAGAAAATGTTTAGGACAGTGGGCAGCAATAATTCAAAGTAGTGGTTCCAAAGGAAGGGCTTCGTCTCTCAAGGTCCAGTTCAGAGTGTGCACCTTGTTTCCCTGTAATAAGCATTAATGTGAGACAAAGTGCCAGATTCCCAGAGGCATCCTGGAACACATTTCATCTGGCTACATCTTTATGGAAATTTTTATCATTGACTCTTAATTAGACATTCACATTTGCATGAAAGAATTCCCTAGTTTTAGCTAGAAACCCTCTATAGCATTCATTTGCATAAATCTCTCTGTGTATGAAGTGATATTGCATTAAAATAAACAGGGGAGAAATAAAAACCTTGTTGTGCACTGAGGATAATTTGGCACTTTAGGTTGAATATTTAGAATGGAAAACACTAGTTTTCCTTGAGGACAAAACTACAGTGGTTTTAGGCAGTGACAGGAGCTGCCACTGTGTTCAATGAAATGAAAACCTTTCTAGAGGCTGAGAAAATCACTGTGAGTTTTACATGTTAAAGGGAGCATTGCTCATAGTTGATGAGATTATGGCAGTTATGAGCGACCTTTAGATTAAAATCAACAAGATCTTAAGGGCCAAGGCACCACACTTCTTAACTTTGCTAGAAAGTGGAAATTAATCATATGAACTGAATAATGTTTGAGGGACTAACCATTGAATAATTGGGAAATATTAATTCTCTCAAGTCAACTTAGAAAAATTGAGTGTTTTTTAAGTATTACAAGAATGGGCTTAATGGATTAAATTAACAATTGACTTGTCTCATTTTCACTTATAGGTGAAACTTGTGAAGTTCATGGTCTGCAACTCACAGTGTGGGACTTCCCTGGAAGACTGTCTGTAGTTTAAACTCTTCAGTAAGGATGTAGTAGCTGAACCATAGCTTGTGAGCCCTGACTAGTATAGCTACCTTTAAAAGTCAAAATACACAAAAAAAATTTTTTAAAAAGATATCAGGTTACATACTCAATTCCAGGCAAAGAGATTTAATCAAATGACACAGTTAGAAAAAAATTCTGGTAAAATATTTACCTCATAAACATAAAAAAATTTACATTCACTATTAATAGTAGATATATGTAGATGAGACAGATAGAGAAGCATACTAGGAAAGAAAAAGGAGAATACCATTGGAGAGATGCAACCAAATGGAAGACATAAGGCTGAAGTATTTGTGTGATGAGGTATATCTGTAGGGATCACAGATGGTCAGGGAAGACAAGTGGGAGAGCAACTCATACCTTTGATAGTAAAAGGTCCCTGATGACTGCTGGTAATGTCACCATGGCACTTTTAGTGGTCTGCTCTTGTTGCTCTTACAGTTGCAAATGGACTTTGTGCAGGCCACTTTGATGCCTGTTTTCACAATCTCTCCTGGATAGTTCTCCTATGGAAAGATATTCTACATTAGATTCTGCTTTACTGTGGTCTCCATTGTTTATAGCTCTTGCATCAGTGAAAACTTTATCTCGCTCAAGGACAAAGTAGGTGTGGCCATTAACTTCTAGTTTATAAGTTAATAAACTTCCCAGCAGATATATCACATATTTCATAAAAAGTAGAATATCCTTGTCCTAGGACAAGCAAGAAGTGAATTGAAGTAGACTTGGCATGGAAACTGTTGCTTGATCAGAGTTTTGTAGAGAATGAAGGATTCAAGATTAATGACACCTGTATCAGGTTATCAGGGACAAGGAGCACTAAGGCAAAATGAAGAGATGGAGTATCTTGCTTGAGGAATGACAAAATGTCCTATCTGATTGGGCCACAAAGTGCATTAGTATCATATCATCTATTCCTATCCCTTCCTCACTCCCAATTCCTTCTCATTCTTTCAGAATTCCTCCTCCTGTTCCTCAACTCATCTTCAACAATCTCCATTCATCTCATCCTTTGCCCAATGCATTCTGTTTCCTGATCCCATGACTTTAAACAGGTCTTCATTTACACTGCACATTTCTCCTTCCTCACCTCCACCTCTTGTATTTCCTGGCTTCCTTCAAGGCCTAGCTCATGTGCCACATTTCCCTCCTCCAGCATAACGGCCCAGATTTGCTTTCTGCAGATTTTGTATTGCCTTTCTATGTTTATGTTCTAGTCACAAGATAGAATTGAAGCACCTTGAAAACAATAACTAATTCAGTTTTGATTTTGCATTACAACATAACAGAATGATTTCCACATAATAAGAACTCAATAAATATTTATTGAGTTGAAATCCTAAACTTCTAGTAGCTGACGAAAGTCACATATTTGATTTGGCACACACAGTATATTGCAAATGGCCCCACATCATTCGAGGATTCACACTCATAAGAAAGAAATTCTACTTTCAAATGGAATGAATGAATTAGTAATTTGCTCATACTGTGGTTGAACTGAGCAAAAGTCGTCTTTTGAATATTAACACCAGACATACAAATGTTATTATTTTTACTCTATTTTCATTCAAGTCCAAAGAAGTATAACACTCACATACTCCTTTTCTGTGATGTGTGACAAATACACATTTTCTTGACAGTTCTCCAGGATTCACAGACTATAGACTCTGGCAGTGATTATACTAATTTAAGAGCTTTCCTACTTGTGATAGTAGCTCAGCTGCTGATGGAAAATAAACGGCTCTACATTGAAAACAGTGTAGAAATCAGAAGCACCCTGTGCACCTCTCCTCCCCTGACAATTCTCTACTACCTGTGGCAATTTTCTCTATATATGGTATCTTTCACGTGTCTTTCAAAGAGATGAGTTTGATTGCCAATTAAATCGCACTTAAGGATTTTCTTTTCTCCCTTTAATGGTAAAGAACATGTTTTAAGAGCTTAAAATCCCAAAGTGGTCATTTACATTGTAAGGAAAATTTCCTTCTTCTCCAAATGTCTGGACATGAGATAAAGAAAATACTGAATTCTAACTTACTCCTCATTACTTGGAAACAATTTGGTCTTAGAGTATGATGCTTTTCTATAATGTGTACCTTCTTTTTCATGGAATTGGTACAATTTTAAAGTATTTCATGAACATTCCCTGTATAACAGGATAGCTAAGCCTATGGAAATGTGTTGTAGCAAGTGTTTATAAAAGAAATCCAGAACAGGCCATAATGTCATCCCTTCAGTAGCTCTTAGGTAGTTAGGGAAGTAATCAGCTTTCACTGATTTGAAAGCTTTCTTTTGTTTGCTGTAAGGAATATAAGATACCATAGCAGCCTATGTAGCCAAATATGCAGGGATTTTTTAAAATTAAACTAAAGCTAGGTTGGTTTTTTTTCTATTGCTAACCTCTACTAGAGATTGCTATGAAATAAGTAAACTTACTATTTGGGGGGAAATGTCAACTCTACCTTTTTAAAATGAATTTATACAAACAAGCATGTAATGTATGTCATCTCAAACCTGTGTGATATTAAAAGCAAGTGAAAAGACATCAAGTGAGAGTAAGGGAAAGATGGCCTATCAGTTCCACTGGTATCCAAGCAACATCAAGAAATTGGGAAACAATACTCAGTGGCATGTTGGGTATACTTTCAATATGGGATTTAAAGAAGGCAATAAACAAGATCTTAGAAACAAAAATTTATAGCTGGAAGGAGCGTAAGAGACCCTTTAGTGTAGGTAGAGCACAGTTATTGTCCCCATTCAACAGATGAGGACATCAAGACTCAGAGTAGGCGTGACTTGCCCACTTATTGCCAGCCTTGAGCTACCTCCTACTGACCCACAACAACCAAGATCTTAGGAAGATAGGATTAAGAAAAGAAAAAATTCAAAGCTCATGTTTTGAGAGAAATAGAAATTTTTGTCTTTTAGGTGAAATGATGAAATAATACTAGAATAAACACCATACCTGTTACAATGTACCTAATTTATACTTATAATAAAATATATAAACAGGTTTTTTTTAACATTACAAAAATACAGAAAAAGATAGCATAATAGAGCTGGCACAACAGGCAAATTCTTCCAGAATCCCTCTACAATCAACTCTAAAATAACACCTCAAATCAAATTCTGGAGTAATAGAGACAACAAAAGATCAGGATGACACATTTTTCCAGGCTAAGTCAATTTAAAAGGCCATCAAGAGAAATCTGTGATGTTGGGGTGAGGGCTGCTTTGAAGCAACACCAGAATTGGACCTTAAAAACTGTTCGCAGTAGCATTCTTTTGGGAAGCTGCTTGTGCATGTCATTAAAGGGTGGTGATAGGGACTGTAGAAAAAGCTTTGGGATCTCTTAGCCTAGAAATGGTGAGAGGGCTAGGGGAAAGATTGCAGGTGATCCTTGGTTGGCACAGAGTGAAGTACTGTGTGTTGTTTGGCAACTCTATTACCCATACACAGTTCTGAGTGGCATTTCAACCGTGGAGAAAAGTGCATGCGACTAATTACAGGAGAGGAAGGGTCCTGGTCCCAATTCTAAGACAGAAAGAAACACTAATATATTCAATCAGAGGAGAATAAGTGATCTGGTCATAGTTTTAGGGGCAAGAGGAACACTACTATTTGTGAATGCAGAAGAATAGGTATGGTTCTTGGGTAAAGCCAAGAGCAGAGATTAAGAGGGGAATAATTCTTTCTGGATCACACCACCCTGGAATCACCAAAAACTTACAGACCCTATAAAAATCTAAACATACTAGTATGAAAAAGGACAAATCTTGGAACAATGCCTCTCAACCCTCAGGTAACTAGAGCCCAACTTTAGTATAAAGTTCAAAGCCAACCAATAGACTAGAAAAAATTAATAAACAACAATAGGAAAAAAAACCTTTAACCATAAAACTACTACAATGGTAAGGGAGACCAAGACACAAACTCAGGAGAAAACTGTGAAAACTACTACAAACAAAACCCAAGAGCAAAATGCTAGTTGTACAGAAGATTAATGAGAATTACTCCAAAAAATAAAGAAAAAATAAGAGTGGTAAATGAAAAAAATGGAAAAAGAGATGAGCATGATATGAAAAAGCTATGAAAAGAAAATTAGTATCTTGGTAAAGAGACACACAAAAATATTGAAGAAAATAATGGTTTAAAAAACATAGAATTGTCCTAGCTACAAAAAAGGCACAAAAATTCATTGAAGAAGAATTTATTTTTAAAAAAAGAATAAATAGAACTTGAAAAAAAATCCATTGATCACCACCTGATGGAGATCCCCAAATAAAACTCCCTGGAATAGCATAGCCAAATTTCAGAGCTCCTAAGTCAAGAATAAAATAAGTCCTAGATCCAGAAAGAAAGCATTCAAATATCATAGAGTCACAGTCAGAATTACACAAAATTTAGCTGCTTCCATGATAAAGTAGAGAGCTTGCAATATGATATTTTGAAAGGTAAAGGAACTAGGAGTACAACCAAGAATAACATATCCAGCAAAACTGAGTATAATACTTCAGGGGAAAATAGATATTTAATGAAATAGTGTACTTTCAAGCTTTCCTGATGAAAGGAGTAGAGCTGAATAGAAAATTTGACATTCAAACAGAAGACTCCAGAGAAATATGAAAAAAGACAAATATGAAAAAGAAACCATGAGTCCCAATAAGTTAAACTTTTTAAACTCCAATATGGGAAGATGATATATGTATCTCCTAAGAACTCTACCATCATTATGGCAGTATGAAGGAGTCTATACAAACAAAGGTCAAGGGTGTAATTTGATTATGTTAGAGTTATCTCAAAACATGAAACTGTAAGAAAGAGGGGTGCACTAGGAGAAAGGAGAGCAACAATGAGAAAATTATCTCATGTAATAGAGATGCATAAGGAAGAGATTTTACAGTGGAAGGCAAAACAGTGGTGGGGACTAAACAATGCTTTAACTTCGGTTTTATCATATTTGTTCATTGAGTAAAAGGGGGGAAAGAGATAAAAAGATAAGTAGATAGTGTGTGCATGTATATATTTATATGTTTGTGTATGTCAACACATACACACACGAATCAATACATAATCAGTTATGTATAGAAATCTACCTTACACAATTGGAGACATGAGAGAAAATGCATAAGAGAAAATGGGGTTTAATGAAATGTAGGGTAGTTTAAGGGAAGTAATAGTCAGAAGTAAAAGAGACTTTTGAAAAATGACAGGGTAAATACAGAGAGGGATGAACAGAAGAAAATAGGATAAAGGAAAACAGTTTGGAATTTAGTTTAGTCAGTTTAAATTTAGATTAGATTCAGATTTAGATTAGATTAGACTCAATTGGTTCAAATTTAAAGTAAAGATTGTTTTAAATCATTATTGATCACTGAAATACAAGTTAAAACAGCTCTGAGGTACCATCTCACACTTGTGAGATTGGAAACATGAAAAAATATGGAAAAATAAATCCAATGATGAACGGTTGGTGTAGTTTTCAACAGGTCTAATCATTCTACTTTTTTTTTCTTATTTTTTTTAGAGGGGGGAAGGCAGGGCAATTTAGGTTGTGACTTGATTAAGGTCAACGTGGCTACTAAGTGTTAAGTGGCTGAGGCTGGATTTGAACTCAGGTCCTCCTGACTCAAGGGCTAGTGTTCTATTCACTGCACCACCTATCCACTCATGATCTAACCATTCTGGAGAGAAATTATGAACTATGCCTAAAGTGCTTTATAATTTTGCATAGCCTTTGACCCAGCAATACCCTTCTAGGTCTTTCTACTAAAGCAGTGGTTTTCAACCTTCCTAATGTGGTGACCCTTTAATATATTTCCTCATGTTGTGGTGGCCCCCAACCATAAAATTATTTTTGTTGCTACTTCATAACTCTAATTTTGCTACTGTTATGTATCATAACATAAATATCTGATATGCAGGATGTATTTTCATTGTTACAAATTGAATATAACAAACAGATTGAGAACTGCTGCAATAAGGTGATCAAAGAAAAAGCCAAAGGACTTGTTTATACAAAAATATAGTTTTATAGCATCTACTTTTATGGTGGCAAATCACTGGAAAATGAGGGGACACTCATTTGGGGAACATCTAAACATGGTGTGATATGTTTGTGATGGAACACTATAATATAAGAAATTACAAGCAGGGTAGTTTCAGAAAAATTTGGGACGATCTATATATACTGATACAAAGTGATGTGAGTGGAAGCTGGGAATTATAGCAAATAGTAACAGCATTATTATAAAGATGATCTACTGTGGAAGACAGGCACTCTCATCAGGACAATTACCCAAAACAATTTTTAATGAGTTATGATATAAAATGGTACTCATAGCCAGAGAGAGAACTAATGAACTGAGTGTAAATGAAGTATGATTTTTATCTTCTTTATTTTTCTTGTGTTTTTGAGACATGGTTAATAAGAAAATGTGTTTTGCATGTTTTCACGTATAATTCATATATTCTTTGCCTTCAAAGTGAGTAAGGAACTGAGGGGTGAAAGAAAATTTGAAATAGAAAAAAATGTAAATAAAAATATAGTAAATTAATTACTTGCCTTAGAATGCAATGTTCCTACAAAATTTGGACTGTACAATAGTTTATATATATATATATATCACCTTACACTAAACAACTATATAAATAAAATAATAGCTAGCATTTATTTAGCACTTATCATATGCCAGATACTGTGCTAAGCACAATAATTAAACTGTCTGATTCTTTCAATTACCATAGGAGGTAGGTGAGATTTTCATTCTCAGTTTACGAATGAGGAACTGATGCACACAGAGGATAAATGTTTTTCACAGTTCAAAAATCAAGTTAGTTTCAATAGCAAGATTTGAACGTGGGTCTTCCTGAATCTAGATCTAACTGCGTTAACTGAACCAAGGACATACCCTTATTGATTAATAATGGTAATAATATTCATATAATGCTAAAAACGTACCAGGTAATATGCTAAAAACTAAAAAAAAAATTATCACACTTGATCCTTACAACAGGATCCTAAAGTTACAAATGAGGAAACAGAATTAAAGATGCTAAGTGACTTGCCCAGGGTCACACAGGAAGCAAATATAAAGTGTCTGAGACTAGATTTCAATTCAAATCCTACTGGCTCCAGGACTGGTGCTCTATCCACTGCACCACTTAGCTGTCCCACTTCTAAATATTCTCTATGTGTCAACATATCATATCTTATCTCTATCCATTATATACTATGAATGTGTGCGTGCACACACACACAATTATTTTTGAGCTCCACCAAAAAAAACCATAATGTTTAGGTGATACTGTTATCCCCACTTTACAAATAAGGACATTTTATCTGAGTTAGGTTAAGTTATTTGACCAAAGTTATTGATGTAATGAGAATTTAGGGTAGACTTTTAACTGGTCTTTTTTACTTATTTTATTTCCAATTAATAAGCACTTGATTTTCCTTCCCCTCTCTCCATTCTTAAAACAGCAATAAACATAAACGTTCAAGAATTATGTATAGTCAAAGAAAACAAATTTCCACATAGACCAAAAAAAACCCCCAAAACAATTTGTCATTCTGTATCTCATTCTGTAACTGCTAGGATATGTGTAGCATTTTCCATTATTGGTTTCTTGAACTCAAGTTAGTAATTGCATTGATGAGGATTCTTAAGTCTTTCAAAGTTGTTTCTTCACAATTTCCTTGCCAGCATACAATTCTTCTTACTTCAACTTTGTATAAGTTTGTAAATGTTTTCCTAGATTTTTCTCAATCTATCCCTTTAGTTGCTTCTTATGGCACAATGATATTCCATTACATTAATACAACATGGTTTATCCAGCCACCTACCATTTCTGGACCACCTTCTTAGTTTCTACTTCATTTCCAGTATAAAAAGAATGGCAATAGCTATTTTTAATGTACTATTTTCCCCCTCTTTCCTTGATCTCTTTAGGTTATAGTTCAAGTAGAGTGATATTTTTGTGGAAAAGGATAAACGTGGTAAGTAACTTTTTGTACATAGTATCAAATCACTTTACAAAATAACTGAACCAATAGTTTTTTCAACAGTGCATTATTTGTACCTGTTCTTCCCCAGCCCTTCCAATTTTTTCATGTGAAGTTTTTGTCATCTTTGCAATATAAGAGATGATTGGATGCTCAGAATTATCTTTATATGCTTTTCTCTTTGATATTAGTAATTTAGAGCAGTTTTCCATATGATCATTGATAGGTTGTATTTTCTTCTTTGAAAACTGCTTTTTCATATTCTTTGCCTATTTATCAAATGTGTAATGGTATTACTCTTATGAACTTAAATTAGCTATCCCCATATATTGGAAATAAGACCATCTTTTCTGCAATTTATCATCCTCAGGAATTGTCTGGTGAACTGAGAAGTAAGTTTTTTGCCACAGTTTACACAGCCAATTTGTGACAGAGAAAGAACCTTGAACCGAAGTCTTCCTGTCTCAAAACCAGCTATCTATCAGTTATATCACATTTTCCCCTCATACTAATAGCCAATCAATATAAGGCATGTAGAGATTTTTGGATTCCATTATATAAGATATCTCATTTTACCCTTACATCTAGAGGTGTCAAATAACTGCCCAAGGATAACAAGGGCCTGCGGAACTCCAAAGAGCAGGAAGGCCACATTCATATGTAATCACTAAATGGCAAGCTTTGAACTCATGCCTGGGGGAGGTGAAAAAAGAAATAAAATAATTAAACTAGACTTGAAAAGATAAAACTCAACTGTACAAGAACAATGAAAAGACTTTTACAACTTAGCAAGGAGAATTATTGTTTACTATATCATCCTATGAATTAGCACAATTAGTCAAGACAAATCAAATTCTCTGGCACTAACTGTGACTAAGGAAGTCATTAAAGGAATGCTCACAATTATTTCTTATTTAAAATCTCCTTTACTGGCAATTGTCTCATGACAAGAATCGCTTCGGTCTCTGCCACTTCTTTCATTATCCATGCTTTATGCAACAGGTATGTCAGACAGATAAAGTATGCTCATAGTCCCTCAGATGTCAAATAATCTAAATGGAATATTCCATTTGTATATTTGTATATTTGTATAAACTCATCCCCACTTCTAGGAATTGCAATGAGTCCTCTGGGAAGTTTATCACTTTTATTTGGTGTTATCACAATTTATACCCTGACAAATATACTACCCAGGTGTCATGAGCAGTATGAATTTAATTAAGGCTCTGTCAGATCTTCTCTAGTTTGCACAGTTTAATATCTTACTCCTTTATAATCAAATGGGGCAGAAAATTGGTGTTCAGTTTACTCACTTCAGGGTTTTTGTAATTGCCTAAGAGTGATTTGTGTTTTTACCAAAAATCAAAAACACAAATAAAAACCAAAAAAAAAAAGTTCTGTTTTTTTTTCAGCCAAGAAACATTTAAATGTATGTGTGTTTGTCCTTTAAATTGGTGTTGGAATTACTTATGAAATAAAGTTGATTTCTATTTTGGTTAGAGATATTTAAATCTCTTGGATATGTATTAAAAGTATGGACTTTGCCTTTTACCTTTACTGTTTAAAGTAAGAATTAAAATCCTACAACTTCTGGTGAAACAAAATATGATATCTCATATAATCTAGTAACTGGAAAGAACTCTAGGCTAAACTCTATCTGACAGAGAAACTGTTTTACTTCATATCTCTTACAAATAACATTTCATTCTCTTCTTGATAAGTTCTAGTGGAAGAGAACTATTTTTAAAAGACTGTGTACACCATTGTAAGACCCCTTGAATAATTAGGAATTGATCCCTGGTGTTGTGACTCAGTGTAATATGTAATCATCTGTCCTAGCTCAGACCTCTAGGATCAAGCAGAATATTAACTCCCCTTCAGAATCACAACTCTTTAAAGAGACAAATGTAAAGCGACCACCATCACTCTACCCTTGAGTTGAATAGAACTATACTTTAAATAAGGAAGGGCAATAGAACAAAGTGAGAACTGTGAGGCAAAACAGGACAGTTCTAGAGGTTCTCGTGACTAGAGTGAATTATACTATCTATCTATGTTACTGATCTCACTTATCACATGGGGATCCAGGGAAACTCTTATAATATGGTTGTATAGCAAGACACTTGATATCTTAAAAATGAATACACTGAAGTACTGGAAAATAATATATTCTTTGTCAATAGCAACATGGCAACACATTGTGAACTTTATTGTCTCATTCATGTCTAAGATAGACAATAATGGACCCTTCCTGTCAGCTGTTGGGGAAGCATGGCATCCTAAAACTTACATATCTCATCTTACAACATACAGACTGAAAACCAGGGTGAGCACATTTAATTACACTGTAAAAGTATAGACTATTATATGACATAATTTGAGAAGTGAAGGAGCACAACTCTAGTTAGACAGTTGGCAGGTATGTTGAAAAGTCATGAAGGAGTAAATTAGATGACCATAATATCTCTATTGAATTCTAGGATTCCAAGATAATTATTCCTTAAGTTAAATGAATCATCAAAGTGTCTTAAAAAGAATTTTCAATCTGAAAGGGATTTTGAAAACCTTCAGTGTCTGTCATATCATAATAGTACATTATCATATTTAATAGAATATAGTTTTACAAAACATCTAAGGTGCCCTTCAGATTTTATTATATTTATTTACAGAATAAAGTAAGAACTTCCATAACAAAGTACACTATTATAATTTCTGTAGTGAATATGAGGCTGCTGCAATTCTTTAGGCAACCATAACTACTAAAAATATAAAATCTGCATTTTTCCCTTTTGCATGCATAATATTAGAAGGTTATTTATACTTGTTTTTTGTAAATGTTTGGAAATAAGTGTGGTGTCATCAAATTCATACACATGAATAATAAAAAAATCAAAATATCCTTATCACAACAAAAATAATTTCATTTTCATTCATTTTTGCTGCTCATATCTGGAATTTTTTAAGTATTTGTTCCCACACCCCAATTTGGAAAATCAGTACTTGGAATAAGTACAAAATCACTAACAATTTATATTGGTTTTAAATGCTATAACTGATAGGCAAAACATCAAACCATCGGTTAAACTTCAATCCCAGTGTTCACAGGTCACCTGACACAAAACACGATGTCATGACTTTTCAAAGCAAGGGAAAGCTTCTGAAATGGAAACGTATTTTCTAATGCTTCTACACTGGTAATTTCTTTATGCTTTAATATCTCTGAAGCTATCCAAAAAATAACAATTTGTCCACAATTTGAAAATAAGCTTGTCACGTGATATATTTATGACACAGCATAAACCAATAATAGGCATGCAATATGACTGTGGTTTTAATGAAAATTATTATTGATTAACAATACTTTATTGCAATTAATTCCAGATACTTTGTGTGGAAAAATTCCAATTGAGAAAATCATTATGAGTGCCTTGCTATACAAAATGCTTGTTACTGAGATTGTTGGGTATCTTCCTAGGATATTTGTGGAATCAAAATTAAATGATGCATTAAAAAAAAGAGGAGTCTCAATCATTTCCCATTCATTCATGAATGTTAGTAAGGTAAGAGTGCTTCAACAATTTTAATAAGATGCATTACTGAAAATAAATAGATTGTAGCTTTAAAAGAACATGGAGCTTTTTTTCCTATCGGTGCAAGATGGCGATGCAGTTCCCCAAGAAGTGAAAGTTTGTTGCTGATGGCATCTTCAAAGCTGAGCTGAATGAATTTCATACCAGGCAGCTGGCTGAGGATCGCTATTCTGGGGTGGAGGTTCGAGTTACCCCAACCAGGACAGAAATCATCATCTTGGCCACCAGGACTCAAAATGTCCTTGGGGAGAAGGGTCACCGGATTTGTGAACTGACAGCTGTAGTACAGAAGAGGTTTGGCTTCCCCGAAGGCAGTGTAGAGCTGTATGCTGAGAAGGTGGCCACCAGAGGTCTCTGTGCTATTGCCCAGGCTGAGTCCCTGCATTACAAGCTGCTGGGAGGCCTTGGTGTTCGTAGGGCCTGCTATGGTGTCCTCCGCTTCATTATGGAGAATGGAGCAAAGGGATGTGAAGTCGTGGTGTCTGGTAAGCTCAGAGGCCAGAGGGCCAAGTCTATGAAGTTTGTGGATGGCCTGATGATGCACAGTGGAGACCCTGTCAACTACTATGTTGACACAGCTGTGCGCCACGTCCTTCTCAGACAGGGTGTATTGGGAATTAAAGTCAAAATCATGTTGCCCTGGGACCCAAGTGGCAAGATTGGCCCTAAGAAGCGCCTGCCCAACCATGTGAGCAGCGTAGAGTCCAAGGATGAGATCCTTCCTACCACTCCCATCTTAGAGCAGAAGAGTGGGAAGGAAGAGCAACCAGTTATGCCCCAGCCAGTGCCCACTGCCTAACAGGACTCTGTGACACCTGGAATGGTGTGCCCGAAGCTCTTCTGTAAAGATCTTTAATGAAATCTTTTGTGAAACAAAAAAAAACAAAACAAAACAAAAAAAAAGAGAACATGGAGGGGGACAGAGTGAAGATGGCAGTGTAGGAGCAGCAAAGCACTGCAGCTCCAACACAAACACCCTAAAAACTAATAAAATGGGACCCTAACAGATTTTCAAGCTCCAAAACTCTCCAAAAGACAGAAAACACATCTGTTGCTACAGGCATCTCAGCAGGTGGGCTCATCACAGCAGTCCGGGAGCCCTGGCTGGCCCAGCTGGAAACCCTGGCC
>CM053594.1:189382561-189401521 GCA_028646575.1 Pseudocheirus occidentalis
CTTCCTTCCTTCCTTCCCTCCTTCCTTCCTTCTTTCCTTCCTTCCTTCTTTCCTTCATTCCTTCTTTCCTTCCTTTCTTCCTTCCTTCCTTCCTTCCTTCCTTCCTACCTTTCTTCCTTCCTTCCTTCCTTCCATCTTTCCTCCCTCCCTTCCTTCCTTTTCCTCTTAGCTTATATTAAATGAGAATTTGTTTGTGTACAGTAGATTTTTTATTCTCTAAGCCTGCTACATAGGTTATGGATGAAGTAAGGAAAATGAAGAATTCATGTATGGGAAGAGTTGAAATTAATTTTAAAAGGTGGATTATCTTGCATATATCTTGTTTGTATATATATTTTAACTGCTTTTCTTTCTGATTAGATGGTCATCCCCTTAAGAGCACAGGAGCTTTTCCCCTTTTTTATCCTTGTTTTTGTTAATTTTGTTATTGTTTTTTGTTATACTTTGTATGCCCAGAATTTAGATTTTTGCTCTAGTACATAGCTTAATAAGCAATAATGAGGTGATTGACTTTGACATTTCAGGAAAACATTTATTTCTAAGGGAATAATTATAAAGATAATCATGAGCAGCTTTCCAGAGGACTGCTGCTGTGAACAGCTTTCAAGATTCTGATTACATAGTATAGTGAACTCTCTATTTATTCAGTAACAAAGCAGAGCAAAATATTCATAGAAATCAAAGTTTCAGAATGTTACTTCACAAAGCATTCATAATGTTATAACATCACAACTTATCATTAAAACAGCCACAGAATTTTCATCAAAGTGGTGACATAGTTTTAAGCAAAGTACATTCATTTAGTCAATCATAAAGTCCTTAATTCAATCACAAAGTACCAAAGTTAAGTAATAATTTCATCAGTCACTACTCAATTCCCTCTTAAGGGGTAATGGAAAGTACACGGGCCATCCACCACTAGGTCACAATTAAGTTACAATTTCATCTGTCAGCATTAAATATGCAAGGGGAGGTCTTTTCATCTTGACTCAAGGCAGGCTCTAAGCTTCCTTGGTTCCTCTTTCATGGTCCCAGATCCTGCCTGAATCTAATCAACTGCCACCTAAATTCAAAGGCATACAACTTCAAGTTCCTTGTACATCTCTTTGTGCAGTTTCTGCTCCATATTGAAGCTCACAGTGTCTAGTACACCTCAAGTTCTTCACAGATTCAACACCACAATCATACTTCCTCTGGAATCTCTGGCTGGCCATTGGAAGTGTTTGGCAGCTCCAGCTGGTTCTCAGAAGCTCTCAGTAGGAGTTTGGCTGTCTCTCAGAAGAAGCTCCACCACCCCAAGTTCTGTTCTCAAAATCAAAATTACTTTCTCCAGCTCTGTTTTCAAAATCAAAATCACTTTCTCCAGCCTGGGCCTCTCCTCCTCAGTCTCCAGCTGCTTTTTCCAAAAAGTTATATCTCAGGTCTCCATTCTCATTTCTCTTCTGACTTCTTCTCAATTCTCAGTCCAATCCTCAGCCAGCAATAGCAGCCAAAACTTCAGATGCTCGCTGAGGGAATGAATGACGAAGACTTTTCAGCTTGTGTTTTTCTTTATATAAGGCATTAGGCCTTCCCTGTCCGTGCCCCTTCCTGTTACATCAGCAACAGGGGTTCATACCTTCTGTTTATTAATATCTTTTTTGATATAATTCATTTGAAACTAAGTGCTAAGTACCTGTTAATTTGCCAATACAAAGGTATCTTCAAATTCCATTAGTATTATGATGATATAACTTAAGGATAAGTTAATCAGATATTATATACAAGAGAGTTAACTCTCCATTTCTAGACTAAGAAAACTAAAAGAAGAGTATGTCTACTAGAAGGCATGACTTCTGGATGGAAGTCCATGTTTAGAGATGAAAGAATAACTGATTATTGTCACACTGTAACTCACCAGCAGAATTATTCCCTGTAGGGTACCTATATAATAATTAACTCTGATAAAATAATTTATAGTCTATAGGCCTTGACCCTCTACCACTCCAGTGTCTCAAAATCATTACAGGTGTAGGAAAATATGTTAAACATGAATAAATAGAATTAGGAGAATTTGGCTGAGAAGTATAATTAAGCTTCCTCCTTTTAAAATTGCTGACCTAAATTTTGGTTATTAAAGCTTAATTTAATAAATATTTTCTCAAAATCATACATACACACATACACACATATGTATATACATGCACACATACATTTATGTCTATATTTATGTGTGTTTCTCTATATATGTGAGTATATATGTATGTATGTATTTATGTATGTATGCATGTATCTTCCTATCTCTCTATTTATATCTATCCATAAGATTGTTTCTCTTGAATCAACAATATGATCTTCAACATTGCTTCTTGGAGCAATGTGTCTAGATTTTTTACCTTTCTTATGAGTCTTTTACATGAAAAAATCTCTTTAGAGGACAATATACACAGTTTAGGATTGAAAAAAGAGAACTATAATAGAATTATGAAAATCCAAGAGAATTTTTGAACAATGCATAGTAACACTTTGATTGTGAGCAATTTGACTTTTTACAGAGACAGAGGAGGAAGTAATATTTATTTTGAAAGTGAAAACAAAGAAACACATTTAAAGGAACCAAATGAGATGGTGGACTTTAATAAGACTTTGTCTCTTTAGGAAATAAGAGTTCTTCATTTCATTTGCACATAACTGATTTATGACTAAAGTAGTGAAACTATGAACAAAAAGAGCACACGTATAAACATTTAGAGATTAAGGTAAAGTTTATTTTTAAAAAACCTATCATTTTCATTGGAGAAGAATACTGAAAGGAGAGAAATACTGGTAGGAGAAACCTGGAGCATTGTTGCCTCTTAAATTAAAAGTTAATCATTGAAGTCAGGAGGTTTCCCAAGCCGCTCATAACAGAGGAGCTAGGAAAAAAAAGAAAACATATATAAGAAGTTAGATTTCAGAAGCAGTAGAGGAAGTGAGCAGAAGTCTTAAACACTACTCTTTCAGATTTATGACAGCTAGAAACAACCAATGGAAGGGAAAAAGGTAAATATTATTGTTGTTGTTAAGATAATGGTAGAATTTCATTGGCCAAGAGTTTCTTTGACTCCTATTGTCCTTTGTGAACACCTGTAATTGGAGAGAGATGAAGGATCCTATTAAGTTTCTACTACTCTGTACTGTCACCTCTGGTTCCAGAAAGGATTGTCCCTTATGTTGAGGAGTATGTTGGGTTCAGTTTTAATGTTTTAGAGATCTGATTTTAAAAAAATAGTGTGGGGATTTACACATCCCAAAATAACAATTACCACAAGTCAGTATTTGATTTATTATGTTTTTAAATACACTTAAGAAAAGTGGTAATAATGCAGATTAAATTGAAAATCATTTGTGCATACTCCCTCCAACCCACCCCCACCCACCCCCACCCCCACTTAGAGAATCTTATTTCAAATCCACTTGATTTTCTTTCAGGTTTTACATACACAGTTGTAGATTCAAAGAATTGGATATAATTAGTATTTAGTCCAGTGGTTCTCAACCTTCCTAATGCCTATACCTTTTAGTAGTCGAATGTGGGTGTGTCTCCATGTGGGTGGACCTGCCTGGAGACAGATAGAGGAAATTCCTAAGACCATTGGAAATATGTCTTAGGTGACCCCTGTGATGCCTGTGAAAGGGTTGTTCAACTCCAAAGTTATCCTGACCCACAGGTTGAGAACCACTGATTTAGGCAGTAATGTTTTTTTTTATGATCACAAAACATTATTTACACAATTTATCTGAGCATATGTTTATTATTTTCCATATTCCTAACAAAAATGCCTCCATTATGAAACTCACTGGTTAAGTTAAATTAATACATTAAAACTCCTTTATAATGTAAAAATGTTTTCAGTATATATTTTTCTAGCAAAAGAAATAATGACTGAATACTTGATCTTTATAATTTTGTTATATTTCCTTTTAATATTTTGATGCTTCATCATTGTTTCCATTTACAACTAAATGGTCCAGAAGAATGAAGAACTCATCTTCATAAGCTAAATCTGGCCACAGACACTTATTAGCTGTGTTAACATGGGCAAGTCACTTAACATTGTTTTCTTCAGTTTCTCATGTATAAAAGTGAGCTGGAGAAAAAAATGGCAATTTACTCCCTTATCTTACACAATAAAAATCCAAAATAGGATCACAGTGTATCAGACAGAACTGAACAACAAAATAACAACAATTAAATTACTATGCATATCATTTTCTGGTTTCTGCTCCTCTTTCTGTTTCTCTTCCAATTTATGTTTCTTTGTATTTATCACATACCTTAATCCTTAAAGAAAAGTAGTATTTCATAACTTTCATGTACCTCAGTCTATTTAGGCATTCCCCAATCAATACATATCCATTTTGTTTTCAATTTTTGACTGTCATAAAAAGTGGTGCTATAAATATTTTGTAGCATATGGGGAAGTTTCTTTTTCCTTTTCAAGGACATTCTGGGTGTATAAACCCTGTGCTGGAGGCTCTGGTTTAAAGAGTACAGACACCTTACTCATGTTTTACATAACTCTAAATTGATTTCCAAAAAAGTCATGACTTTTCATAGTTTCTCTAACAATCTATTGATGTTCATATCTTCCCATAACATCTCAACATTAACTGCTGCCATTTTTGCCATTTTTTACAAAATTGTTTTATTGCAAATTCACTGCATCACATAGCCACCCCAATGTTCTGCTTTCTTTTTAATAGCAATAGTCATTATTTTCAGTTTTATTGGGTTTGTTTTATTTGACATTTCTGTCACTTTGTTCTTACATTTTTATTTCCTTTCTTTTTTAAAACATCTTTTCTTCTTATTTCAACTTTGTTCATTCTCTATTTTTTAAATTATATATTCAGTTCATTAATCTTTTTTCTATTTTGTTAATATATAATTATAAGGATATAATTTCCCACATGATGATTGCTTTAGCAAGATCTTAGAAATTTTGATATGTTATTTTATCATTATTATTTTCTTTTGCATAGTTTTAAATGGTTTCTGATTTATTCTTTGGTCCACCCATTTTTAAAGATTCATTGTTAAGTTTCCATTTGGCCTGCATTTTTTTCTTTGTGGTCCCTGAACTAATTTCTATTCTTATTGCATTGTTGTCTGTAAGGGTTATATTGATTATTTCTTCCTTTTTGCATTTATTTGTAATATCTCTGTGCCCTAGTACATGGTCATGTTTTGTAAAAGTTCTATATGGTGCAAAGGAATATGTATATTTTTTGTTGTTCCAGGTAAGAAAGGCCATAGGTCTTCTAATTTCCCCAGATATTTGTTTAATATCTCATTTTCTGTTGTGTTTATCTTTCTCTTAGACTTATCCAAAACTGAAAAAGCAATATTTTAATTTGTATTTAAAATTATAATTTGATACATTTTTTCCACTTATTTCTAAAATTCCCCCCCCAATTATGAGCATTTATCTCTTCTGCTGTAAAATTATTATGTTTCTTCAGCTACTTTACTATTTTTTAAGCTTGCTTTGGTTTTGCTGGTTCTCTTCTCTTCAACCCTGACCCCTGATTCTCATTTCTTTAATATTTTATTTATTAGTTTCCCTTCCCTGCTTTTTTTTAGTTACGCATTTGAACTCCCTCTTTTCTCTCCCTCTATTATGTAGATTTCTTCTTCCTCTCATCTGCATTTAGTGAATCCTTCTCTTTTGCTTTCTTTTATTATTTCATTTTTGTATGTTTTCTGAAAAAAAATTAAAGATTACTTTGACCCTCTTCATTATCCATCTTTTCTTCCCATTTATTCTAAGCTCTAATTATCTAATTCATGACCCTCATAAGTATCTGGTTGCTCACTCTTTTCTGTATTTTTCAAAGATTCTAAGGTTTCTATTCTAGGATCTGCCCTATAGGTGCTTTGTGCCTCTGCCTTGCAAGACTTGCTCCAATGACTTTTCTTTTTCCAGTGCGGCTTATTCATAAGAATAATATCAATTACTGCATGTGTTAGAGAGGATATTGCCCCATTATAGTGTACCCAAACACTGATCTATTCTTCTCTTTTTGACATTTTCATACATTTTATACATTATACATTATTCATGCTCTCCTCTTGCTCTAGGTGCCAGTTACCCCTGTGTTCTAATTCCCTTCTTTCTAAACTTTTCAGTCACTAAAACTACCAAACTTCATCCTGTATAAAGTCCTCATCTCCCTTCACTCATAGGGGCATTCATCAGTGAATGTGTCCCCTACTTCCAAAGTAAGACCTCCTTGCTTTACTACAGCCTCACTTTTTCACCCAGCACTCCGTAACTGCTTTCTGAAATTAGAGAGATAACCTCAATCTATTTCTATCCCTAGATTTGATATCACAATAACACTTATTACTTCATATTCCCTTTCTCCTTCTCCTTTCATGTAACTTCCCATTTTATAATGTAATACCACAAAAAGAAGGATTCACCTGTAGTCAGGGTGTCACCAGGTTCTGTCCATAGTGTGACCTGTCTATCTCTTCACTTCTCTGCTCTTGCCTCTCCCAGATATCCACCTTCCCTCCTGTGTCTTTGTGCACATTTAGAAAGAGGTATTTTACTGATCTTTCCATTGACACTATGTTGCAATTGCTTTTTAGCATTTGTTCATTCCTTTTCTATATTTGTCATTTCAGGTGTTCAAGATATGAATACTTTCTTAATTTTTATTTTTCTCCAGCTATTTCAAACTCTTCTTTATTATATAATGTTTATCTTCTCTTCTGTAGGTGTAGCTGTAGATTTACGGAATAGAACACCCTGGAATACATCATGAAGTCCTTTGCTCTTTGTAGCACATTAATTCATTTCCTGCTCCTTTTTCTAATTTGTGGGGGATAATTTTGCATTGAGTATGCTTTTCTTTATATTTGAAGGTCTTTTTATTGATGACTTATAGAACTTTTTTTCTCAATTTGTTTGTTAAAAGCAACATTTGCTAAATGTCACTTCAAATTTGCAGTCTTTTTTTGTCCTTTCATGTTCTTCTAGGAGACTTAGAATCCTTAGGTTCCTTCTGTGTTCTGTCTTTGAGATCCATGTGTTTTCTTTGCATAGTGAAGATATTTTCTTTTAATATTTTTAATTTTTTTTGCTTCTCTAGAATATCTTCCACTTCTCTTTATTTCCATTACAAATCTTTTGTTCTTTCTTTCCCACTAGGTGAATTACTGTTATAGAGTATTTTTTTTCTATTCTGCTCATTATTTTTGCTTTGCAGGACATTTGTTCTGCTCTCTTAAGTTTCATTTTTATTTTAAAACCACTTAGGAACTACATGCTATTGTTCCATATTCTCCTCAACTTCCACCAGGTTCTCCCCCTCATCAAGGGTTGGACCATTTTCCTTTATCAAATTTTGTTTATACATGTCTAAGTTTGTTCACTATATATGAAAGTTGTATTTTCTTTTATCTTTGACAGTTTTTCCTATTGTTTACCTGTTTACCTTCAGGGTCTTTTAAATTCCTTCTTTCTGGAATCTTTGGTACTTTTAGTCTTTTCTTGCCCTTGATTTTTTACTTCTAGCTATCTCCCCATTGATTTTAGTTTCTGTGGGGGCGTCATCTGAAAGTTTTTACAGATTTCCCACAGTGAACAATTTATAGATCACCATTTTAGGTTTTTGCCTCAACCAAATTTTGTATGGTCATAACTGGATTCTGCTGGATCCTGCAATCATTCTTTAGGCTTCATGGGGTACTACCACATTCCTGAAATACAGTTCTCTGTTTTGATAACCTTTATGACTCCCTCACTTTTTCAGGTCTTTGGCCTAACAGTGACATAAATTACCATTGCCTACTGGCACTGACAGTTTAGAGCCTGTTGGCACCAGAAGTTTGGAGTCTGTGAGCTCTGGAATTATGAAGTCTATTTTCCAGAGAACAGTGGTTCAGAGTTACCTTCAATTCAGAGCTTTGCAGCATTGGTGCTTCTGAGTTGCAGCCTCTGTCAGACTTTTGCTCCTAAAGACTGATGCTAAGCTGGTTGTTGAGTACCAAAGAATCTTTCACAGTCTGTAGCTGTAGTATGTAAGAACTGGAAAGAGGGAGAGGGAACCATGGTGCAGCATTGTGGTTTGATGTATTTCTGTGTCCTATCCTTGAACTTGTCCTTTGGAGGTGGGAGAGTGGAGCTCAGCATCAGTGACTATAAGCACATGACAGTATTTTTTTCCTTCTTTTGCATTATTGCTGTCCAAACTGTGGAATATGTGAAGTGACTTTATCTTTGGGGCATAATTCTCATTTTAGGATGGTTTGACAGGACATGGGAATTGGAGAAAATGTTTAGTCCACCATCTTGTTGCTCATTTGACATTTCCTCTTACTTTAATATGGTGATCTGAATATTTCACCATTTTACAATGTAAAGACTCATTAAAAACAACTACAAGCATTATCATTTTGTCTGGTAGTATAAATAGGAAATGCATTAGTAAAAGTTCAAGAGATAAAATGGTGAGTGAGGTTTGGGAGAGGAAAATATTTCTTCTAAACAGCATTACTTCTAAGATCAAGAGAGATTTGAGTATAACCACAGGGTACAGATCCATCTCTGAGAACTTATTCCTACCAGTGTGAGAACAGACTAAAGTGAGGAAACCAACTTATTGAATAGGTATTAGCACTACCCATCCTAAAGGTGGTATATTGTATAATATTGTGTAGAGATCCACATTATTTCACTCATGAAAGTCATCACTACTCTTTAAAAAATCAAGCTACATGTTTCTTACATATCAAAAAATACAATCACAGAAACCAGTTTGTTATTTCTATTCCATAGTAACTGTGATAAGACGAACTGAACTATCTACCCTCATCAGCAAACTGTCACTTTAATAGGGAAAGACAAGAGATTTTAAAAATGATGGCAGGAGAAAGCAAAGGCAAGTATAAAGCAAAGGATTAGTTTGTGATTCATTAAAGAATAGATAATCTTGGCCCACAGATTATAAGCTTATACCTCATTTTCCTATGGGTCCCTTGGGGGTAACAGTTACAAGATAATATTGTAGCAGTGTTTTGGCCATAGTCTGAAAATATAGAACACCCATTCTAAATTACCAAGCAACATAGAACAGACACATTCCAGTAGTTTTCATGCTGACGAATCTCAAGATAAGAAATGAGAAATTTCCTAAAATGTGGCATCTTGTCTAAGACACAGAGCTTATTCCAGCTGTTCTGAGTCATATTCAATGAAGCTGGTTTCCCACAGCCACCTTTGGTTTTCATTCTTTACAAGTAAGAGACTAGTAACAGTGCACTCAATCAGCGATTGGCAAATGGAAAGAGACAAAAACACCCCACTTCTTCATCCTCTATCTTCCTCTGTTGGGAGTCGTGTAACAGCACATTGCTTTTAACTTTAACACTGCTGCTTTGCTTCAAAGAGTGAATTTAAAAGGAATAAAGTTAAATCCGTCTTTTTCTCTTCTAAGAAAGACATATGTTAATATAATGTGGCATAGTGGAAAGAGAAGACCAGAATTTAAATCTGACCATAGGGAAATGACTTACCCTTCCAGTGTCTCAATTTCATTTGTAAAATAAAGCCTTTGCAATAGTCTCTTCCAGCTCTAGTTTGTGTTATATTGATTCAGTTTGAGTTTTAGTATTTGCTTTCCAATGGAATATAGATGAAAATTGATTTGACTAAAAGATGAAAAAGTTACCCATCTATAAATGAGACATTTAGCTATCCTTTGTGTTTAATATTAACAACAGTTAACAAAGAGATAGAGCTTCATGGGCTATGAAACATTTTGATCATCACCTTATCTTTCTAATTTTATAGATAGAGAAAATAGACTCAGAGAAGTTAAATGACTTATCTAAGATGAATCGATACATAGGACTCAAATTAAATTTTCCTGATTACAAATCTATTATTCTTTTCACTAATTTACAGGTGGTTACCTTAATGATCACAGGCTTTCAATTGCTTTCTTTTTGTCTTATTATCTGCAGAACCTAGCACAGGATATAGAACATAGGATGCATTTAATATTTGTTGACTTTTTGATTGATTGCAGAGGTACATATATTATGGATGAAGCCAACCACCTTTGCATATTTGCTTATTCTGGTGATGAATCTTTCCACACCTTGACAATTGCAAAGTGCTTCTATAGTCATTTTCCTTGTCTTCTCAAACTTTCTCCTATTTTCCAGACCTATGATCTAGCTCAATATTCACATAATTTCAATTAAGCTCACCTCATCTTTTCTTCTCATTCCACTACTAGCTGACAATTACCCCAGTTTCCAATCTTTCCATTTCCAATCACTCCAATTTGGGAGTCATTTCTTGGAAAGATACCTGTAGTCATCTTACTACCCAATGTCTATTTCATAACTCAAGAAAATATAAAATCATTTCCTAGAGCATATTCTAATATGGTGAAGACATTGTCATCAGCAAAATGTTTGAGAAGTTACCTGAGAGCTACTAGATGACTGATTGAAAACCCACCTTACCTGTCACAAGACATATACCCTCACCCGTGCAGGACACATGGAAAAAATATCTGATATATATTTTAATAAGAGATTTAAATGGTTATAAAGATAATACTAATAGGTCTTCCTAATGATTCCAAATCAATTAGGTTCTCAACTCAGAAAAAGTCAAAATCAAACCTATATCTTGAAGATTTAAGAAATCACAATCTTTTCTATGATAGATAATATGCTGCTATTGATCAATAGTACATAGAGAATATCATATCCAGTTAAGATTCTATATGGAGGCAATTTGTATGACATGTAACATTGGATATTTAGTACTTATGTATTTACCCAGGGAACTTCTCAATTCTACCTTTGAAACAGGGCAGGACAATTTTATGGCAAATGGGCTCATGGTATCTTTTATTCTAGTATTTTCAGCATAGTGCATTAGTAGATTAGTAACGATTTAGGATGTTGAATTATAACACTATCTTCCACCATCTTCAAACAATGAGTGCTCTGAAAAAAAAATATGCCAGTGAATGTGCAGTAGAAATTACTATATGATTATTCACATACTTAGTATGAGAAACTATACTATCAAAATAAGAGGCTGGGGTTAAAATTTAAAATCCACATTTTATTATAGAAGGATAAGTTTTTGTTTATGGTTAACATTATGGCAATAATTTCCCTCTCCTGTTCATGTATGAAATCTGAAAGGAGGTAAGCTTTGATTCACACAATGACAGTTCAAACTATTTCAGGGCCTGGCAACCACTTATTTCAATATTTTGTTGGAATTCTTTCCTTTGTGGTACCCCTCCAGTGTAAGTCTCAAATCCTTCATGGGGGCTTTGTGTTGTGAAATTTCTGTTTATGTTTTCCTACAAATCCTTTAGGCCATATAGTATGATTAATGAGTTCTAAAGAAAGAGTCTGAAGACTTAGATATGGATCCCAACTCTGCTGTTTGTTGCCCTATACCACAAGTTCTGTTTGCGTGCGTGCATGAGTGCATGTGTGTGTGTGTGTGTGTGTGTGTGTGTGTGTGTGTGTGTGTGTGTGTGATACCTTTGGCACTCTGATAAAGTTTCAGAGAAATGTTTTTAACTGCTTAAAATAAAATATATAAGATTACCAAGGAAATGAATTATTGAAACATAGTCATCAAAATATTTTTAAAGGTTTATAGACTCTAGATTCAGCACTCCTTTCCTGGAAGATTCCTAAGATCCCTTCTATATCCAAGTAATATAGTGCTAAATATTCACCCTTTAGATATTTTCCTTCACTTAACATATGACATTTTTTCTCCTTTTCTAGTCATGAATGTCCATTATCTTTTCTATAGTTCAGAAAATATTTGTTGAATAATTAAGTAAATCCTCTTAGTCCTCTTGTTCAGAGATTAGATCCCAAAATACCAGAAAATTTTCATGAAAGAGTTAACAAAAGAATTATTCTCTCTTTTATTCTTATCCCTCCTTTCTTCTCTCTCTACATTCCCCCAAGTAAAGTCACTGTTTGTGAACCATTTCAACATTCTGATTAGTTATTAGTGTCAGTAAGACTATTCACACCAGCAATTCTGGTGTGAAGACTTGCCATGTCCTTTTCATGGATGCTCATTTATCTGTGGTGTCTATTTGTCACTCAGTTCTCACTTTTGGTTCCAAGAAACTGTACCATGCACAAGGGCCACACCCCAGTAAGCTACCTTGGCTGATGGACTGTACCAGGTTGAGGGTAACCAACAGACCTCAAATCCTTTGATGAGTTGGAGGGACGTTTACTCCAAACATATGAAGATGTTTCCTGTGAGAATGGGTAGATTAGAAGAAAATTCAGTGGTCATGAAGGTGACTGAGGCAGGGACTATGAAGCTCCATCATCATAGACACTGAGGCCATCCATTGGGCCATGACAAGTTGTCCTAACTTTTATATTTCCACTGGACTTTGACTCTGAAAGAGATTATAGCTTACTATTTTGTGAAACATTGCCTCACTTAAATTCAATTCAACAATAAATCAAGACATCATTCTGTGGTGTCATTGGTTCTCTTCATACATGAAAGACAAATGATGATATCAATAGTACCAGGAAACTTAGGATCTGGACCTTGCTTGGCAACAAAGTAGATGCATTATCTTGGACAAGTCATTTGAACAATTCAGTACCTGAATTTTCTCATCAATAAGACCAGAGGCTTGGACTTCATGAACTCTAATCTCCTTCCAATTCTAAATTTTAATTGACTGTGTCTTATTAGTTGCAGGACCAAAAATTCATTCAGCCTTCTCATCAGTTATACACATTAGGGATTTCCTGTATATATTTGAGAGCAGTACAACTAGGTCACTGGTGATAGAATGATTCAACTCCTAGAAGAAAATGTCAATTTTGAAATGAATTCCAGGGAGAATACCATTTCAGAGAGGGACCAATATAATACAGGGAGGCTGAATATGCAACATCATTTCTTAGGCATTCTTTTAAAAACTCCTCTCATATCATCCAATGGAAACTTTTTAAATTATCTATTTAAGTTTGTCTATGGAGTGTATAATAAGATTATTTTAGGCATAGACAACTACATTTCTATGGATAATGCTCAGAAATATAATTTGACTTGACTATCATTGTATTTTTGAATGTTAACATTATGAAGATATTTTAATCAGTGTCACCACAGGACAACTTAGTTAAGCGGCAATGAAATAATCTAACCACAGTCAAGTTTAGGAAAATAAGATCCAGCAGTTGGTTTTCCCAGTCATCGGAGGGGGGGGGGGTATTAGGTATACAGTCATTTAAATACAGATATATTTATCCATAATGTCAAAACACAATAACTATTAAGTTTTTTATTTTAATGGAGAAAACATGTCTTGGGGTCGGTTTTTTTTTCGTGGGGGACTTGAAGTTGGGGGAAGGAGAGAATATTGAGGGATTAAGAAAAGGAATCAATAAGAGAGAGAGAAAAGCCTGGAGCTAAACCATTATCCAGGGAAAGCAGGTCTGCCTGAGCACAACCTGAGCACTGCAGGCAGAGAAAGGGCCCACACAGACTATCCTTAAGTGGGAAATGAACTTAATTTCATGATAGTAACATATATATAGTATAGTAATATATATATATATATATGTATATGTGTGTGTATATATATGTATATGTATATATATATATATATATATATTTCTCCTTTAAAAAGTTTTATAAAAGCAAAAAAAGTACATGCATGGGATTCAAGAAATATAGACTATACTATACTAAACTAACTTGCATTGAATGCATAGGCAAAATCTTCAGAAGAATACTGCAAATTGGAATGGGAGATAGATGCTTTCAAACAGAATATGGAACCAAATGATATTTGTTTTAAGAAGGGAAATGAGAAAGATGTTTGAAGAAAAATGAATTCTTTTAACTAGTTTTACTTCATTCTCTACTCTCCCCGCATAGCATAGTGTTCTCACTGTATAATGTTTCAAACTTTTCAAATGAGTTGGAAGGAAATAAAGGCTACTCCTGATCATTGAACTGTGCTATAAATATTTTAGCTGTCTGGATTTCTTCCCTTACTTATTGTTTAAATATTTTTTTTACCCCAGATTATCAGTTTTCTCCCCTTTCTTTCTGTTCAAATAACTCTGTAGTAATGAGACAGGTAGATGGACAAAAGAAAGAAGTAAATATTTTGTGTCACATAATTACATCTCTATAAGAGAAACAAAGAACAAATTGTGGAAGGAAAACAGAAGTAAATTTACAAGAGCACAAGTGGAATTTAAAAGCAAAAGCTCAAAATGATTAATATAGAGAATACAAAACATAAACTGAATGTTCAGTAATCAGCCTACCTGGAGAGAACCAAAGTACAGGTTGCAACTTGAGATACTGTACATCAGTATATAATTTTAATATGCAGCCCAATGGCAACTAATTTGCATGTTATAATTACCTTTCCAACTGTCTTTTATGAGATAAATACACAGCTATTAACAAAACTTTAATGCATCACATTTTCTTTACTAAATAAATTTGTTTTATGATATTGCTTAATCTTTCTGAAGAAATGGCCAAGCCCCCTCATGCTTCAGTAAGCACAAAGAATTAGGAATATTTGAGGTTTTCACTTTGGTTTGAAAACATTCTTTGTATTAACTGCTAACTTAATGAGTTGTTTTATTTATTTATTTTACCAACACTAAATATGCTTATTATTCCTTGCTTTGCTAGACTCACTCGTGTCTTTCCTATGCTAGATCTGTGGAGTCAGAGATGAGCGATAACAGCAATATCTGAAGTCCAAGGTGAAATGTGGTTAATTTGTTTACAATAGAAAACATTTAATGTGTTAGACTACACTGAATGGTTTAAAATTTCTAGAGCAAATTTTTAGTGACAAAAGATACTATTAGCAAGAACTATTCATCATGCCTCTAGATACCAGCAGGGGAGGCTATATACAAATGGAATAGTGGAAATTTGGCACCTATCCTCTAATATTAACGGATTATATATATGGAGAACATTGACTTACAGTTGAATAGAGAGAAAGTTTTATATGTCAGAAACAAGTCAGATCCACAGAATCTCTGAATATGAGGGAACCTGAGCAACCATTTAGTAAAACCCATAGCTGAATAGGAATCTGCTCTTCAATATTTCCAGTGCTGTGATAGGATCACAATATGTGTATACTGATCTGACACACTATTGAAGGCTGACAGTGAGAGAGCATTTTTATTACCTCCTAAGGTGGTCTATTCCATTTTAGCATGAAGAATCAATGCTTTAAAAAAAAGAGGTGAGAGTCTGGCTTTTTTAAAAGACAATTTCTAAGTGCTAGATGTGTAAGATGTGTCATGACAACAATCCTTATGAAACTAATTTGAGGGCTTTGTTGTATTTGAAGTTGCTAAAAGTAACTGATGTAGTATGGGAAAATGTGGTAGGGAGGGTAGTGGCAAGTTAATGCAAGCTTAGGCCATATTAATGAGACAGGGTCCAGAAACTCCAAAAAAGTCAGGTTAATTTAATCCACTATGACATGAAATTATTAAATTTTTGAATGCTGTATTTGTGGAAGTAGGTCAACTTCTACCAAATTAGAAATGTTTTGATCATTTTATGCTTCTGCCAATAGACTTATTGTATGCTTCATGACTTAGACTAGCTAAGGATGGAAAAACAAAACAAAACAAAGCAAAAAACCTTAACTATAGCAATTTGGCTACTGGAGGAACAATTCTATGGCCACAATAAGAATAGGCACAAAGACTGTAACTTTCAATGCTATTGCATGAAAATTGTCATTTCATTTGTATACCAAACCTGCTGTGAGGAAACTCCCTTTAAAATTTCAAGTGAGCATTTTTCTGTCTGCAACATCTTCTTTGGGTATATTATTTTCAAAACTCCCCTTGTAAGTTTAGATTCGGAGATGGTAGATGTCTGTATCTCCTCTCAGGACTATCGGGGTTGTAGCTTCTAATATTATCACTTATGAGAATACAGTATTCACTGTATTGCCCATAATAAGAACAGAAGTTACAAACATATCCTCCAAAGCAGAAACATACTTGAAAACCTGAAAACACTTGATTGTTTGGGAGAATGTCTTAAGTTTAAAGTCACTGGTCCAAAGGTACCTGTAAACATGTAGAGAACATATAAGGTCCAGCAGTACCTCAGAATTCCTGGCCCATGGAATTCTTTTCTCTTTTCATCAAGATACCATTAACTTTGGAGTGGTGTGTTAGTAAAAGATGAGTGTCTTTCCATAGATATATTAGTACTTTACTGAATTCAGTATCTTCCTTGACCTTCCACAGTAGAATACAGTGGGTCACATGAGTTGTTTGACTGCTCTGGAACCTTAATTATTTCTATTCTAGTTTTATCTTTCTATTTCTCCATCCATTACTTTCATTATTTTTGTCTCTTTATTAGGCTCAGATGTAACTACTACTGGCTCTGGTGGTCTCCAGAAGAGATTCTGGTTGATGAGGGCACATATAATGACTCTTCTAAAATTGGTAAAATCCATCCCACTATACTTATGCACCTAAGCTTAGGAAAACAGAAACATAAAATTTAAAAAAAAGGACCATGCCTTCATGGACATAGTATAGCCAACTCAGTCAATAAACAATTATTAAAAGACTACCGTGTGACAGGCACTATGCTAAGCACTGAGGACACAAAAAGAGACAAAGACATACCTCACCTTCAAGGAGTTTACAATCTGATAGGAGAAATAATAAAGCCTCACGCCTTCTCATATTTTCTGCAACTTTTTATCTTAAAATTGCCTCAGTCACAAGTGACTTACCCAGTGCAATACAGACATTATGTATCAGAAGCCAAAATTGAACATAGGTCTTCCTCACTTAACAACTGTACCTTGTTGCAATCAATGGCTTTAACTGAATGCACACATATACATACACACAATATACATCTGTATATGTATGCATACATACATACATACATACACATATATATGTGTGTGTAATGTATAATGAACTGCTGGTAGTAAAGAGTGGAAAGGGCATTAAGAATCAGAGATTTTTAGACTATAATAAAACATTAATTTATTTACATATTAATTGTGAGATTCTCATATATTTACCAGAGCTTTATAGAGAGTATTCCTGTTCTGATCCTTGTTTGGCAGCATAATCTTATGAGGTCCTTTTCAAATCCGATATTTTATGATTCTATGATTTGGAAATATATGTATCAAAGTCTTAATCAGAGAAGGTGAGAGAAGATGTTCTATTTTCTGGGAAGTTTAGTTTTCAGAATTTTTTCATTCATGCGGGCTTATCATAGATGGGTATAATTGGTGAAGGTAGTGAGGTAAGGGTGTGAGGATATGGCACTGATTCAAGAAAGCAAATGATGGAATTAAATGATGTTTGCTTGAGTAATAATCATAAAATAAATGAGGATAAGGTATTGGAGAGTAGAGAGAAAGGGGAAAGGAACAGGAATATTTCAACTGAGAGTTCAGCATATTTTGGACATCAGAAGTAAAAATGGTTGATCTGGGTTTCCACTTGCCTCACATAATACTAGGAGATTAATGAAGATCAACAAAGAGGTGAAGTAAGGAGAGAATATTTCATTTGAATTAATCCTACAATTATTTAAAGAAACTTGGTTTTGCATCACATCTCCAATATTTAATAGCATGCATAAGTAACTGACTCTGTTCCAATTTCTTAACCTACAGAATAGAAATAAAGCATGTAGGGAGCCAAGATGGTGGCATAGAAGCAGCAAGGTCCTGCAGCTCCCACACCACCACCCTAAACACCCATAAAATACGAGCCCAGACAAAGTCTAGGAAAGTCTTGGACTCCCAGACTCACAAAAATACAGAGAATACATCTCTCACTGAAGGCAGCACAGCAGCAGGGGCTCAGTGCGGCAGACAGGAGAGAAGGCTGAAACAGCCTGAAACTGAGACCACAGCCAGGCCTGGGGCGGGGGGAAGTAGCCGGCCACATCAGTCAGTCTGCAGAGATTCTACAGCTTCCACCACCTCCACATCTGCCAAGGAGTGAGGAATGAGACAGGAGAGAGGCAGCTCACCCACAGCTGAGCAGAGACCACTAAGCTCAAAACCGCAGGCGGCCAGGCAAGGTCCCAAGGTGGACATGGGAGCAGAGCCTCCCAAGCCGCAGCTTGAGTCTACTTCAAAGAAAATCTAAAGCACCCGAGGGGAGCTTGGTCAGAGACTCTTAGTGAAAGTGAAACTTTGAAAATTAAATTGGGGATGGTAAAGCAGTTCAGCCAATCTGCCCCCGGGGCAAGGAAGCAGTAGGAGAAGGGAACTGCTGGAACTGGCAGCGGCCCCCACCAGGATGCTTCAGAGCCCCTGGCCTGCGGACTCCACAGAGGGGGATGAATCGATTGATCAGGGCCAAGTGCTCTTGCCTTGAGCGTCCTGGATCTGGAGCATGGTCTTGGGTTGTGGTCCTTGGGTGTGCTTTCAGCAAGCCAAAGCTGGGGGGACTTTCAACACCCACCTAATAGCTCCAGCAGGTGGGAAAACCCCAGCACTTTGGAACAGAGCTTCCACCCTTGGAAGCAGAGTTTCACAGAGCTAAAAAAAAAAACAACCAATTAATTGACTGGCCAACACGAGAAAAAGGAAGCAAAAGAAAAACAATAAAACTCTAGAATCCTTTTTTGGGGACAAAAAGGGTCAAAGTGTGGAACGGGAGGAAGAGAGCCCAGAACTTGGAACTCCCACACCAAACACTTCCAAGACAATTGAAGAATGCCTAGAAGCTATACATCAACTGAAAAAGGATTTTGAAAACCAAGTAAGACAAGTGGAGGAAAAATTTGAAAGAGAAATAAGAATGATGCAAGAAAATCATGAAAAGAGAGTCAAGAACCTGACTGAAGAAAACAACTCTTTAAAACATAGATTAACCCAAATGGCAAAAGAGGC
>CM053594.1:189402021-189427700 GCA_028646575.1 Pseudocheirus occidentalis
TAATGACTGAACAAGAGCAAAGATTAGATTGTGGTCTCCTTGAGGGAGGGATTGTCTTTGGCTTCTCTTTCTATCCCCCAGTTTAGCACGCTGCCTGGCACATTGTTGTTCACTTGTGTCCAGATCTTTTGTCTTAGAGAAGATGTCGGAGAGGTTTGCCATCTCTTTCTCCAATGAATTAAGGCAAACAGAGTTAAGGCCCAGGGTCACAGCTAGTTACCCAAAGTCGGATGTGAATTTCTTGACTCCAGGCTCAGCACTTTACCCACTGAGCCACCCCGCTGCTTTCTGCCTGGCTTATAGCGGGTGCTTAATAAATGTTTATTGACTCTTGCTTAATATGTGCAAAACTGAGAACACAAATAGAAAAAAGAATGAATCGGCAGTCTGTGCAATCAGGGAGCTCATATTCTAATAGCCAGAGGTAACACATATAGACGCGTTGAGCTGCAGTGTGGATGGAAAGGCCCAGTGGTCCTGATGGCTCAGCGGGATATGTAGTTAAAACCCAGTGTTCTGGTCAGCAAGTAATGTAGATTGACTGGAGCACAGAAGGGGGATAAGGCTGATGTACAAACATGTCTTCCATATTGTCATTTCAATTGTTAGGGGATGTGTATCCCAAACATCTGAAGACTCCCCAAGGCAGAGTAGGAGAATGTAAACATTTGTCCATGAAGGTAGTGGAAGAAGGCACTGTGGAACACTTAGAGCTTGACCAGAAACCTAAGATGCCGTAGTCAGGCATCTTGATTTTTTCTTACTACTAGGTTCAGATGAGTCTGGAAAAGAGAGTGAAGCTTGTGAAGTCTTGTAACTCTGTTTCATTTAATTCAAACATACTTGAGAATCTAAAGTCCTTTTATCTGACATTATGCTTAAAGCTTGATGAAGTAACCAAGAAACTGAGTCAAAATAAGGACACAATTTTGGGTACACAATGTGAGTGATTATTCTGCATGTTTTTTTCTTTTTATCACAGGGGAAAATACTGAAAATAGACTGCTAATAATGTGTACCCCACTGAAAGAGCATTCTTTAGATGAAAGACTTTTGAGTAAGATAAAGTTGTCACAACATTACACAGGGAGCTCATTTAGTATATACATAGTAATACTGACTTGGTACAATTGATGAAGCAAGGGGAAGGTGAGTGTCTTTGAACCCACAGAAAATTAAAGTTAGCAAATGTATAATGGAGATGAAATATGCCAAAAATAACATTTTCTCTTTCTCTATTAAAACTAGACACCAGATAAACCAAAAGTGTCTTCCCTTCATATTTCCTTCAAAACTTTAGCATATTGGCAAGTATTAATCAAAATAAACTCTAATGTGGAAATCCTTATACCATTTTCCATAGCACAGAAGGATGTGTTCTTTATCATACATTCCCTGTACCTACAAGTTCTAGTTCCAAAATAAGGAAGCATTCTGTCTCCTCCTTAGTATGAGTTTGATCCATTACTGGCAAGTAAAAGATGGCATTTATGTTGAGCCACAGGACTCAGATTCTACCAACTCACCAAAGGAATGAGTAATCTCAAATTCTCCCACATCTAAATCACGAAACTACTTGATGTTACCTTATTATTAACTACAGCAGTACTGAATTATTGCTATATTTCAGTCATGGGCTACTGAGCTGTCAAGGTCATGACAGCACACATAAGGGAGATTTAAAATGAGAAGACATGATATCTGAAAAATAGTTGTAACTCCTTTAAGGAATTTGTTTTATTAAAAGAAAGATGCACTGTTATCATATTCAGCTGTGAGAATCTAGAAAACCCCACGTGGAAAGAAAGCTCTGGTAGTTAAAAAGAGGTTTCTTTTTTGTTTGTTTGTTTTGTTTGTTTGTTTTCATTTTTTGCTTTTCGGTATGCAAACACTTTGACACCTTTTGAATCAATTAAAGAATATATTTAATAGCCCACAGTGTATCTGTGAGTTCTGTGGAAAAAATATTGTAGATTTGTAAACTATTGTAGAACAGGTATAGTGTTTTAAATATATTTTAACCAGCATCTTATCCCACTCCACCTCCATATAGCACACTCCTAACAGATTCAGTGTTTCCTCATGACTCAAGTACTTGTGAAGTTTTCCCCAAAAGTCATCGTATGAAGCTCGCACACCAAGTGAAGCAGTGAAGGGAACTCATTCCTGTTCACCAAATGCCTATGTCTGTCTAAGCACTTCACAGCTCCAAGATTGGCTTCTGGTTTATCCAAGCTCCTGGGTAAGGTCTGCCTCCTCTCCATCTCCTCATCTCAGCTCGTATGTATGTCCCACCATTTTTCCTTAGCTCCTTTGACTCTTGAAGACCCTCTTTAGCTATCTGACTTGTTGACATCACATAAGTGAGGACATGGGCATGAAATTTCCTGAATTACTTGATATATGGAAAGTAGTAAATTGTCATCACTGAGATCTCCAGTCCTATTGAAGCTACATGATTTCTAAGTTGCTCTAGATACACTAGGCTTAATTGATCCTTGCTCTTCTTTCTCTCCCTTCCATTTATATCTTCTTTCTTATGCACCTTCTATCTTCTTTATCACTTTAGCCTCCATTTTATTTTCATCCCTCCCTTTCCTCTTATGTGGTTCCTCTTATCTTTCTCTTTCTTATCCCCTTCCCTTCTATCTTTTCTCTTCTGCTTTCCATTTGTTTCTTTCCCCGTCTTTTTTTGACATGTTTATACAAACTTTCCAGAATCAAACATTTCTTCCCACATTTGATACGACTAACAACTTCTAATTTAAAATAATTTTTCCTTCCACATACTATGTGATTAAGTCACAAGATAAATAGTCCCATGTTTTTCTTTTAAATGATGACCTTGAGCATGGGATAAACAATGAAACTGGACACATGTTTCTAGTATCAAGTAGTACAATTAAAAATGTTTAGCTACCCAATTGCCCTACTTTATGTGCCCATTAGCATGTGAATGTTAACTAGGGGAATGCAGCAACTACATTCTAAATTCTGTTGAAGGTTTATTTTGAATTACCTATTATGTCATGAGAGATGTCTTATTGAAGATGGAATACAACACAGTCTCAATAAGACATCATCCAGAATGAGTAAAATGATACTTTACAGTTAATCTCAATCTATAAGGAAAGGAATATGAAGCATAAAAGTGCAGGGCATAGGCATATATGAAAAAGGGGGAAAAATACACACATATATGGTTCCCCTGGCTGCCTTCCTAGGTCTCAGTATTCTGAGTTAGTCAAATAACCTTAACTGTGTGTTAAATGCTGAGGATACAAGAAAGACAAAACAATAAAAAATGCCAGTACTTGGTCTCAAGGAGTTCACAGTCTAATGGTGGAAAATCATGCAAGAAACTATGAACAAATAGAATATATACAGGATATTTCTAAGGACTTCTAGGAGCCAAGATAGAAGAATAAGAAGGAAATTACCTTAATCCCTATGTTCACTTCCAAACAACTATAAAATAATGCCCTAAAATGAATGCTGGAACAAAAGAAACTGGAAAAAATTGGAGTGAAATAATCTTCTACCAGTAATTCCTAACCTGTGGGTCATGACCCCTTTGGAGGTCAAACGACCCTTTCACAGGGGTCACAGGTATTGCCTAAGACTGTCAGAAAACACGTATTTCTGATGGTCTTAGAAACCAAGACACCACTTCTCTATCTGTCTCCAGGAGGGTCTGTCCACATGCAGATATGTCCACATACAAGTATTAAAGGGTTGTGGCATTAGAAAAGTTGAGAACCACTGGATCTAGACCAAGTTACTTGGAAGTTTGGGAGGATAACTATCCCACTTGGGTAAAAGGGGAGAACAGTACATGATATGAAGGACTCTGACAAGTCAAAAGCAAGTGCACCTCTTCAAGCCAGTGAGAGGTCCTGATCCCCAGTAAGGCTGAACAGGGAAACACTAACACTGTGACTCTCCCACATGCCTTTGTATAGCCAGATGGATAAGCAGGCACTACATGCCTCAGTATAGCATCAGGCATACAGAAAGATACTGACACTGGAATGCTCCCCATGTGCTTCAGCACATCAGTATGCCCCCACATGCCTCAATGTAGCCCTAGGCATACAGGAAAATACTAGAACTGGGACTCCCCCCACCATGTGCCTCAGCACAAGCACAAATGCTGGCACAGGGTCCTCCCATTATAATTGTGGTCTTCAGCATGGCCAGGAAACTATACCCATTCTCTGAGTGCAGCACCAAACATGAGGGTCCCCTGTGGGTCTCTAGGGAACAGCGACGCCAAACCAGGCAGGTAACCAGGGCCTGCAGCCCCTGGAAGAAGCTGGAAACAGTGTCCCATCAACCCCAAGAGCAGAGTTCAAATTTAAAAGTAATGAAAAAGACTGGAAAAGATGAAAAAAACAAAAACAAAAAAGAATTTAACCATAGAAAGATATTATGGTGACAGGGAAGATCAAGACACAAATTCAGAAGAGGAAGACAATGTCAAAACACCTATAGGCAAAATTCCTCCTGCCAAAAACATAAAAAATGAAAGAATGAATGAACAAATGAACGAATAAATAAATAAGTGAATGAATAAATACATAAATACATAAATGAATAAATAAATGGGAATTGTTCTAAAGCCCAGAAAGAATACATGGAAGATTTTTTTTAAAATAAACTAAATAAAATGGGTAGAAGAAAAATTGTGAAAAAAAATGAGAATGATACAAGAGAATCATGAAAAAAAGAGTAAAGAGTTTGGAAAAAGAAAACAACTCCTTAAAAAGTAGAAATAACCAAATGGAAAAGAGGCACAAAAATCCACTGAAAGGGGAAAAGAAAACTTCTTAAAAAGTCAAATAGGGAACTTACAGGAGCCCAGATGGTGGAATAATCAGTAAGTCACTCTATCTCTTCCTTAATGACCTTGAAAAAAACAGAAGTTACTGCCCAAGGAAAAATATTTTAACAGTTGAGTCAGTAGAAAGATGGGGAGCAGCAGCTTTTTTAGTTCTTGAGGCTAGGGGAATTAGTGGGAAAGTTCTCTCTTGCTGTGGCTGAGGAGGACCAGTACAGGATGGTAGGTATTGTGGCAAGCAACCTCTCAGCAAACCAGTAGAAGATCCTGAGCTCTAGGATGGTGGAACTGGCAAGCACCAACACCAGGACCCCCTGTGTGCCTTCACACAGGCAAGGGGAACCAGCAGACACCATCTTGGGGAACCAGCAAACACCAGTACAGAGGACTAACAATTGTGCAATGGACAGATGTCCACCAGCAGCTCATTCTACCTGTGCTCTAGCACAGACCTTAGCAAGAAGGTGATTTCCAACAGCTATACAATACCCATATCCATATCTCAACCTGTGAGCTTTAGTGTAACCCAGAGGAAATGCAATAAAACACCAGCTGGCCTTGATGCACACCATCCACTACCATCAGGTCCAGCTCAGCACAAGGTAAGCAACAGTCTATACAGTTTCCAGTTGCCAGAGTCTGAGGCCACAGAACACACAAACACTAATCAGGCCTCTGGCCTCCAGCACAAGAAGTTTAAGTCTGTGTCTGCTGGGCCCCAGAAGTAAGAACTGTAAAAGGTAATGAGAAAACAGCAACACAGAAAAGCAAAAACCATAGAATCATATTAAGGAGACAGGCAAGAACAAGACACAATTTAAGAAGAAGACAATATAGTCACTATATCCACATCTGAAACTTCAGATATGGAGAATATAAATTGATCTCAAGCACAAAAATCTTCTTGGAATTCCTCAAGAAGGATTTTAGAAGTTAAATCAGAGAGGTAGAAGAAAAATGGTACAATTCCTTTAAAAACACAATTGACAAAATGGAAAAAAATACTGAAGAAAACAACTTTTTTAAAAAGTAGAACTGGAAAAATGGAAAAAAGTGCAATAGCTAACTGAAGAAAACAATTCATTAAAAATTAGAATTAGGTGAGTGCAGGGCAGCTAGGTGGTGCAGTGAGTAGAGCACCGGTCCTGGAGTCCAGAGGACCTGAGTTCAAATCTGGCCACAGGCACTAGATACACTTACTACTTGTGTGACTTTGGGCAAGTCACTTTAACACCAATTGCTCTCCAAAAAAAAAGAAAAGAATCAGGTGAGTGGAAGCTAATGACTCGATGAGACAGCAATAATTAGTTAGGCAAAATCAAAAGAATGAAAAAAAAACTAGAAGAAAATTCAAATACCATATTAAAAAAAACGACCTGCACAATAGCTCCAGGAGAGATAATTTAAGAATTATTCCTCTACCTGAGGGCCATGATAAAAAAACAAACAAATAAAAACAGCCTGTACAGCATTTCCCAAGAAATCATCAAGGAAAACTGCCCTGAGTTCCAAGAACCAGAAGGAAACTTAATCATCAAAAGAATCCAATAATCACCTCTTGAACGAGACACCAAATTGAAAATGCCAAATATCATAGCCAAATTCCACAATTATGAGTTCAAGAAGGAAATACTGCAAGCAGTCAGAAAGATAAAATTCAATTATCATGGAACTACAGCCAGAATCACACAGGAACTTGGTGCTTCTACATAAAAAGACTGGAGGAATTATAATGTTATATTTCATAATGGAAAAAGAGTTTGGATTACAACCAAGGATCAACTACCCAGCATAATCTTTCAGACAAGGAGATGGACATTCAATGAAATAGGGGACATCCAGACCTTCCTGATGAAAAGACCAGAGCTCAACATAAAATTTGATCTTTAAATACAAGAGTCAAGAGAGGCATAAAAAGGTGAACAAGAAAGGGAAAAAATAATATTACTTAATAGGGCGAAAATGTTTACTTCCTTATATGGGGAAGATGATCCTTGTAAATCTTGAGAATTCTATATTTATTATGACAGTTAAAGGGATATGGATAGAAAGGTGTGGGTATAAATTAGTTGTTGTGATGATAAAAAAAATAATTAAGGGGTAGAAAGGGATTGTAATGATAGAAGAGGGAAGGAAGAGGGAGGAAAGGGTAAATTATATCACACAGAGAGTCACAAAAACACATTACAATAGAGGGAAACAAGGAGGGAGATGAGCATTGTTTGAACTTTAGTCCAATATAATTTGGTTGAAGGGGAGAATAACATACTCAGATAAAGAAACCTCAGTTGCCCTACTGTCAGTAAGATGGGAAAGGCAAAATAAAAGGGAAAAGGGAAAGAAAAGGGAGAGGGCCTAAAAAGAAGGGAGGAAAGACTGAAGGAGGTGATGACCAAAAGCAAAACTTTTTTTATTTGAGGAGCAAAAGGGAGAAGGGAGAAATGAAAGCATAAATGTGAGGGGGGATAGGATGGAGAGAAAGACACAGAGAGAAACAATAGCTGTGAATGTGAATGGGATAATCTCTGCAATAAAAAGAAAGTTTGCAGAATGTTATGTTAAAAAATATAACCCTGCTTATGTTTTTATAAGAAACACATTGAAAAAAGAGGGGTATATATAGTGTAAAGGTAAAATGCTGGAGTAGAACATATTATGCTTCAGTTGATGTAATATACACACAGACACATATATATTATATATATTTATACACACATATATAATTAAAACAATTATATGTATATGTACATATACGTAATATATGTGTGCATGTATATATATGGATGCATGTACATATATATGTTTATATATATGTATATATATATATATATACATATATATGTATGTATAACAGGGGTAGCAATTCTAATTGCAGACAAAGCCAAAGCCAAAGCCAAATTAGGTCTAATTAGAAGATATAAGGAATGAAATTATGTCCTTCCTTACATCCTTCCAACAAATGGTGTAGCATACAAATTCCTGGAGAAGAAATTCAAGAAGTTACAGGAAAAAATAAACAGAAAAACTATACTACTGGGGGACCTCAACCTCCCCCTCTATGGATTTGACATATTTAACCTCAAATTTAACAAGGAAGAAATAAAGGAGATGAATAGAACTTTAGAAAAAGGACGACATGGTAGACCTCTAGAAAAAAATGAATGGAGATAGAAAGGAATATACCTTTTTCTCAGCAGCACATGACACCTACACAAAAATTGACCATTTACTATGGCATAAAAATCCCACAATCCAATGCAGAAAAACAGAAATATTAAATGAATCATTTTAGGTCATGATGCAATAAAAATTACTTGTAATAAATAGCCATGGAAAGAGAGAGTAAAAATTAATTGGAAACCAAATAATCTAAACCTAAAGAATGAGTGGGTTAATCCACAAAATATAGAAACAACCAATAAATTCATCCAAGATAGTGAAAATAATACAGCAAGAAAAAACTTATGAGATGCAGTGAAAGTAGTTCTTAGTGGAAATTGTATATCTCTGAATGCTTACCTGAATAAAATAAATAGATCAATGAATAGGGAATGCAACTGAAAAATCTAGGAAAATAACAAATGAAAAAAAACTCAATTAAATACCAAATTAGAAATACAGGAAACTAAAGGAGAGGTTAATAACATTGATATTAAGTAAATTGTTAAACTAATAAATAAAACTAAGTGCCAGTTCTGTGAAAAAAAACAATAAATTTGACAAAATTTTGGTTAATTTGACTTAAAGAAAGAAAAAAAAGACAAATTACCAGTATCAAAAATTAAAAGGAGGAATTCACCACCAATGAAGAGAAAATTAAAACAAAAATCAGGAACTATTTTACCCAACTGTATGTCAATAAACTTGACAATCTGAGTGAAATGGAAGAATATTCACACAAATGTAAATTGCCCAGACTAACAGAAAAGAATGTAAAATACTTAAATACCTTCATCCCAGAAAAAAAGAAATTAAATAAGCTACAACTGAACATTAAAGAAAAATGAATTCCCATATTGTATAGAGTGCTTGGGAAAATGTGTGAAGAAATCCAATGAAATTTTTTCATGATACATATATGGTACTGAAGGAAAGAGTCAAAACAGAGAAAATAAATTATACAACATTTTCCCTAATGAATATAGATGCAAAAAAATAAATAAAGTATAAGCAAAAAGATTACAGCAATTTCTCATGAGAATAATTTATTTTAATTGGGTAGGATTTATAACAGGAATTCAGGGCTGGTTCAATATTAGGAAAACTCTCACCATAATTAATCATGTCAACAACAACACTAACAGAAACCATATGACTATCTCAAGAGGTGCAGAAAAACGCTTTTGACAAAACAACTACCATTTCTGTTAAAAAACAGTAGAGTATAGGAGTAAATGGAGCCTTCCTTAAAATGACAAGTGACATCTCCTTAAAACCATTAACAAGCATTATATGTAATGGGGACAAGCTAGATTCATTTCCTGTAAGACTGGGGACAAAAGAAGCAATTCTATTATCACGAGTTTTTTTTTCAATATGGTACTAGAAGTATTAACTTTAGCAATACAAGAAGAAAAAGAAATTAAAGGAATTTGAATAGGCAAAGAAGAAACTAAGCTATCACTCTTTCCAGATGACATGATATACTTAAAGAATTCTAGAGAATCAAGCGAAAATCTACTTGAGATAATAAATAAATTTAGCAAAATTTCAGGACATAAAACAAACCCACATGAATCATCAGCATTTCTATATATTACTAACAATGACCAACAGCCAGAGATAAAAAGAGAAATTTCATTTAAAGTTGCTGTAGACATTATGAAATATTTGGGAGTCTACCAGCCAAAATAAACCCAGGTAATGTGCAAACAAAAATGCAAAAAAAAAAAGTCACACAGATAAAGTCAGATCTAAATAATTGGGAAACATCAGTTACTCATCATAGGATGAGCTAATATTATAAAACTAGAATTCTACCTAAATTAATTTATTTATTCAATGCCATACCAAATAAACAACAAAATATTTTTTCCATTTTTAATTCGTTTATATTTAGTTAACATTCATTTGCATAAGATCTTGAGTTACAAATTTTCCCTCCATCTTTCCCTACCCACCACCCCAAAACAGCAATCCCACTGAATATCCCTTCCCCCAACCTGCTCTCTCCTACACCCTCTCCCATTTCCTCTCTGAATTTCCAGTACATCAGGGTGGATCTTCATACCCCAGTGCCTGTATATCTCATTTCCCAGGTGCATGAAAACATAATTATAATAAATTTGTTCTTAAAGATTTTATTTTAAACCTTTGAAATTCAGATTCTTTCCTTTCTTTCCTTGTCATCCATGTTTACTGGGGAAAAAAGCAATTCAATATAGTTTGTATATGTGTAGCAATGGAAAATATTTCCATAGTGGATATATTGTGAAAGACTAACTATATTTCCCTCCACCTTATCCTGCCCTCCACTTGTTCTATTTTCTACTTTGACCCTTCTGTTTTCAAAAGTGTCTGCTTCTATGTACTCCCCCACCCCAAATCTGACCTCCCTTCTGTCATTATCCCTTTTATCCCCTCCCTCCCCTACTTTCCCATAGGGTAAGATACCCAATTTAATGTCTGTGTTATTCCCTCCTTAAGCCAAATTCAACAAGAGTAACTTTGATCTATTCCTTTTTGCCGTCATGTTCTTTCCCTCTATTGTAACAGTTTCCCTCACCTCTTTTTTATGAGATAATTTACCCTATTCTAGCTCTTCTTATCTCCTCTGATATTCTTCTCTGACCTCTTAATTTTATTTTAAAAATATCATCCCTTCCTATTCAATTAATCCTGTACCCTCTGTCTATGTAAGCCTGTACACATATACACACATACACACTCACATATGTATTCATACACACATATACCCTTCTACATAAACATATAGATGTACCTATACATCTATATACATTTATGATCCTTTCAACACTCCTCAAACCTAGAAAAGTTTCATAAGTTACAATTATTATTTTCCATACAGGCATGTAAATAGTTCAACTTTGATAAGTTCCTTATGATTTCTTTTCCCTGTTTACCCTCTCATGCTTCTCTTGCTTCTTGTATTTGAATGTAACATTTTCTTTTGAACTCTGGTTTTTCATTAAGAATGCTTGAAAGTCCTTTATTACATAGAATGACCACTGCTTGTCAGGGCTATGCTAGGGCTAAAAATGCAGGCTCATGTGTGGCTGTGCTAGGCTCCCAGCATAGTGCAATGTACCCTTCCTGCAGGTCTGCCAGGATTCTGTCAGCAGGAGGTTTGTTTCTCTCTGTCACTTCATGGGTCCTGTAGCTCTAAAATTTGTTTAGAGTCATATTTTATAGGTAGTTGAGGTGGTTGGGGAGGGGGAGCTCATAGAATTTTCCTGGTTCTACACCACCATCTTGTCTCTGCCCCCCATAAAAGTATTTTATAGTGATAGAAAAGTAATAAAAAAATTTATCTGGAAGAACAAAATGTCCAAAATATTAAGGGAATTACTGAAGAGAAATGTAAGGGATGGTTGCTTAGCTCTTCCAGATCTTAAATTGTATTAGGAAGTAGCAATCATCAAAACAACTTGATATTGGCTAAGAAATAGATGGGTAGATCAGTGGAATAGGTTAGCTAAACAAGACACAGTAGTCAATGACTATAATAATCTTCTATTTGATAAATCCAAAGACCTCAACTTCTGGAATAAGAACTCAATATTTGATAAAAACTGCCAGTAAAACTACAAAACAGTATCCCAGAACCCAATTATAAACTATCATCTTATAATGAATGCCAATATACAGTCAAAATGGTAAACATTTAAATAAGGAGACTGATACTATGAGCAAATTGGGAAAACAGAGAATAGTTTACCTCTCAGACTTTTGGAGATTGGAGGAATTTGTTACCAATCAAGTGTTAGAGAACATTATATAAAGCAAAATGAATAATTTCAATTTCATCAAATTGAAAAGTTTTGGGGTTTTTTTTGCACCAATAATGCCAGTGCAACCAAGATTAGAAGAGAAGCAGAAAACAAGGAAATAAGTAGTACAAGAAGTGTCTCTCATAAAGTCCTCATTTTTATATTAGATAGAGAACTGAATCAAAGATAGAGGAATATAATGGAACAGGCAGTTTTCAGGAGAAGGATTTAAAGTTATCTATAATCATATGAAAAAAATGCTCTAATCACTATTTAATAGAGAAATGTAAATCAAATAAATTCTTAGGTACCACATCACACCTATCAGACTGGTTAACATGACAAGACAGGAAAATTATAAATGATGCAGAAGATATGGGAAAATTGGAACTCTAATTCATTTTTGGTGGAATTGTGAAATTATCCAACCATTCTGGAGAACACTTTGGGACTATGCCCAAAGGGTTTTAAAAATGTACATACCTTTTGGCCCAGCAATATCACTTCTAGAGTTGTATCACAAAGAGATCATAAAAATGGGGAAAATACCCACATGCACAAAAATATTTATAGCAGCTCTTTTTTGGTTGACCAACAAGTGGAAATTGACTGGATGTCCATCAACTAGTGAATGTCTGAACAAGTTGTGGTACATGAATGTAATGGATTTCTATTGTGCAAACTGGTTTCCAAGGAAACCTGGAATTATTTATATGAACTGATGCAGAGTGAAGTGAGCAGAAACAGAAGAACATTGTGCATGGTAATAGCCATCTTGTGTGAGGACTGACTTTGATATATTTAGCTCTTCTCGGCAATGAAATGACCTAAAAAAAAACTCTGAAAGTGTCATGATGTAAAATGCCATCCACATTAAGAGAAAGAAATATGAATGCAGATCATGGCGTGCTATTTGCTCTCCATTTTTTGTTTGTTTATCTTTCTCATGGTTCCTCCTGCATCTTCTAATTCTTATATACAACAGGGCTAATATGAAAATATTAAAAATAATATTAGAAATAAGAAGGTACATGTGGATTCTATATCAGGCTGAATGCCACCACCTTTATAAGGGGTGGGATTACACACATGTGTGTGTGCATGTGTGTGTGTGTGTGTGTGTGTGTGTGTGTGTGTGTGTGTGTGTGTGTATGGTGAAGGCAAAGTAGGCCACCTATTACCTCAATTCTTACCTAGCCATTAACTACTGAATGGTCATTGCCTCAGATAAACTGAGACCTGGGAAAATTTTACTTTGCATGAAGAGAACCAGTGCAACCAAGTTTAGAAGGAAAACAGTAAGAAAACAGAAAATTTGGAACTTATGAATGACAAAACTTGTATTTACATGTAATTGGTAAAAGTAAAATACTATTTTAAAAAGATAGATACAAGATATATTGGAAATAATCTCACAGAGATACCACTAAGACTATGTCGTAGTAGGAAGGGATTCTTGTAGAAGGCGGGGATTTAGTTTAGACACATAGGAAGCAAGGGAAACTAGGTGATACAGACAAATAATTTTATGTATGGGGGAACAAAGCTTAAAATGCATGGGATCTGGAGATACAAGTTCCTTTGAGAACAAAAGGAAGAAGGCCAGTGTCAATAAATCACAAAATATGTCATGGTGAATAGGGAATAAGAATCCTGGAAAACTAGTAAGAGACCAGATTATAAGGGTGTTTAAAAAACAAATATATTTTTATATGTCATCCTAAGAGTAACAAGGAACCACTTGGAGTTTGTTCATGAACGTAGAGGTGAAGGAGTTTAAATTCATCATACCTTCATTTTAAAACAATCAAATTCAGAGTCCAGTGTAGACAGATTTGATTTGAGAGAGAACTGAGACAAGGAAACCAATTGTCCAAGCTTGTGGTGGTGAAGGTCTCTACCATAGTAGTTTCAGTGTCATAGAAAAGAAAGATATGTACAAATATATATATATAAAAGGACTTGGAAACAGTTTGGAAATGGAGGGAGAAAGAAAGTCAAAGATGACACCTAGATTGTGAGTCTGAAAGTAGGAGGATGGTGATTCTTTGAAAAGTAAACGGGAAGTTAGGAAGATGGGGGATGGGTGTTGAGGAGAAAGGTGAGTTCAGTTTGGGACATATTAAATTTAACCTGTCTTGGGAACAACCTGAACATCTATTCACTCTTTCATGATTACTTATTAAAAATCTCAAACTGGATTTGATTCCTGGATCTGAGATTGTAAGATATTGGGCATGTCATATCTTTGAGTCTCAGTTTCTTCATCTATAAACAAAAGAGATTTGACTAAATTTAATCTAAGAGTCATTTCAGTTTCAAATCTAATTTACAAAGTGATGAAACTCTTGCTTTAATATTCCCTTGCTATAACTAATAATTCTTTTATTTGGATTTTTCTCTGGGAATCTATATCAGAACTAAACAAATTTAATGAGTATGCAGGCAATTCAACAAATATTTATTCAAATGCTGACTATATAGGGTACTGGGTCAAGCATTAAAGCTACAAAACAACAATTACACACCACCTGACTTGCGTCCCACCATTAAGCCCCTTTTTATTTCTGTCTTTGTCCCTGTTTTATATTTTAGCTTGAAACTGCTTAAGGCATGTTTGGGCATATTGCTCAAGGCATTCCCTCATGCTGTCTACCCTAATCAGTATATCATATTTTCTCCTTGAATCATTATAGTGTACCAAGTCCATTATGGTGCAAGGATCTTATCTAGGTACCATCGTGTCTTGCCCCACTGATCAAGCAGGGCTCCAGTCCCTTTGCCCAGAACATGATCCTCTCCTGTTCTGGGAAATTCCAGTCCCCCTGATCTCATGACCCTCCACTCTGTGCACTCCACCCAGTTAAGAGTTGCACCCCTTGTGCCCTTGCACCATACTCCCCTGATTCATATAGATTTAACCAATGGCTGTTCTCTGCTTCTGTACATCATTGCTTCAGCTAAGCTCCCCTCCCTATTTTAATTTCGTGGTTTTAGTCTATATAACCAATATCTAAAATTGCAGAAATTGCTGCCAATTTGAAAGAGAACTCTGGCAGTCACACACTTGATCAATAAATCCACATCTAAATTTATCTTGAACCCAGGTCTCAGTTTGCTCTTATGGATGACAGGAAGCTTTTATCACACTGGGCTGGGAGGATGGGACAGTAACCTGTTGTTCCCAGGGGCACAGACAATACAGGAGCAGACCTCAGGGGACTGACTCACTGGAAGCTGTAGTCATTTCCAAACTACTCAGCAAACAAACAACAAAGACAAAGTAGAAGGCCAGTGGGAATATTCCATTGGACCTGACTGAGAGAATATCGTAGTCAAGCCTCAGCCGTAGGCCAGTGGTTTGGCAGTGGCAGCAGCAGTAGCAGTGGTTGGTTCTGGAGTTACAGGCCCACAGATGGTGGGGGAATCAAGTGGCTTGTCATTGGGCAATTGCAGGAATCTCTTTGCTGGTGCTGAGACAGGATTTTCTTGCTTTGTTCTGCTTGGATACGGGTTGCAATCTTGGGTGGTGATCCTGGTGTGAAAAGGAGTCCTGGCATGCCAAAGCTTGTGATGGCTGTGGAAAGGGAGATCTACTCATAGCTCCAAGGCAGAAAAGGATGCTCACAGACTAGAACACAGGCCAGGAGAAAAGAGACATCTCTCTTTTGATCATATAACCTGAGAAGAACTGAAAATTTACAAGTACTTAGACATAGCTCTGACAACAACTGTACAAAACTCCAGAAAATTAGGACAGAGCACTCTCCCCTCTGGAAGCAGAATTATTTCTTGGTAAAGAGCTCAAAGGTCAAGTAATTGGTTGGGGAAATGACCAAATAGACGAAAAAATCAGACTGTAGAATTGTTCTTTGTTGACAAAGAAGAACAAAACATAAAAAATGAAGACAACAAAGTCAAAATTCCTTCATCAAAACCTCCAAGAAAAATATAAACTAGTAATAGGATATGGAAGAACAAAAAGGATTTTGAAAATCAACTTAGAGAAGTAGTGGAAAATCTTGGAAGAGAAATGAGCGTCATGCAAGAAAATCATGAAAAATGAGTCAGTGTTCTAAAAGAGATCCAAAAAAAAATACTGAAGAACATAAAATCTTAAAAAAAAAAGTACACTAAACAAAATGGCAAAAAGAGGTCCAAAAAGCCATAAGGAGAAGAATATCTTAAAAAGCAAAATTGGCCAAATGGAAAAGTAGGTCCAAAAGCTCACTAAAAAAATAATAATAATAATAATAATAATTCCTTAAAAATTAGAGTGGAGAAAATAGAAGCTAATGATTTTATGAGAAATCAAGATATTATAAAACAGAATCAAAATAATGAAAAAAATAGAAGACAAAGTGAATTATCTCATTGAAAAACAAACAAAACAAAACAAAACTTTGACCTAGAAAGCAGATTTAAAAACATTATTGTACTACTTGACATCCATGGCCAAAAAAGAACTTAGATATCATCTTTCCAGAAATTGTAAAGGAAAAGTGCCTTGATATTCTAAAACCAGAAGATAAAATTAAAATGGAAAGAATCCACTCGTAACCTCTTAAAAGAGGCAGAAGCCTCCTAGGAATATTGAAACCAAATTCCAGAGTTCCCAGGTCGAGACACTACTACAAACAGTCATAAAGAAACAATTTGAATAATGTGGAAACACAATAAAGATAACACAATATGTAGCAACTTCTACATTAAGGGATGGAAGGGCTTGAAATGTGATATTCCCACAGTCAAAGAAGTTAGGATTAAAATAAAGAATTACCTACCCAGTAAAATTGAGTATAATACTTCAGGGGAAAAAATGAATATTCAGTGAAATAGAGGGCCTTCAAGCATTCTTGATGGAAAGACCAGAGCTGAACAGAAAATTTTACTTTCAGATATCAGAATCAATAGAAGCATGAAAAGGTGAACAGGAAAGAGAAACCATAAAGGACTTATTAAAGTTGAACTATTCTTTGTAACTCAAGAGACTTTTCTTAGTATGAGGATAGCTGAAGGTGAGGTGAATATGAAGGGATGGCATCTAAAAATGAAATTAGGGGATGAGAGAGGAATATATTGAGAAGAGAAAGGAAAAGATAGAAAAGGGTAAATTATCTCATGTAAAAGAAGCAAGAGAATGCTGTTACAATGGAGGAGAAGTGCAGGGAGGTGAAAGGTAATGAGTCAACCTTACTATCATTGGATTGGGCTTAAGGAGCAAATAACATATACCCTCAATTGGGTCTCTTACTCTACAAGAAAGTAGGGCAGATGGGGAAAAGAGGGGTAATGATAAAAGGGAAGAAAGATTGGGTGAGGCCATAGTCCAAAGCAAACACTTTTGAAAAGGAAGAGGGTCAAAGGAAAAAATAGAATGAATATTTCAAAATATGACTATTGTGGCAATGTTTTGCCCAACTACACAGGTATAACCTCTATTGAATAGCTTGTCTTCTCAGCAGGGATGGGTGGGGAAGGAAGAAGAAAGAAAATCTGCAGCTCAAACTTTTAAAAAATAAATATTAAAATTGTTTTTGCATGCAACTGGGAAATAAGATATAGAGGCAATTAGGTATAGAAATCTATCTTGACCTATAAGAAAGTAAGGGAAAAAGGCATAAGGGGCAGGATGGAGAGTTTATAAGGGGGTGTTGACTCTGGAAAGGGGTAAATAGTATGCATGTTGTCTTGGGGTAGAGATAAGGGAGAGACAGGGAGAAAATTTGGATCTCAACATCTTGCGGATATGAATGCTGAAAATTAAATATAAATATAAATAAATAAATGAATAAATAAATTAACAAATGAATAAATATTTTAATGTACAAAATATATATTAATACATATTGTGTAATATGTATTAATATATTTATATAATGCATATTATATAAAATATAAATTTTTTATTCACTGAAGAGAACTTCTTACAAAGCAGTATTGATCAAATGCAGGGAAAAAAGAATATACAAAAATTCACTAAAGAAAAGAATTCTTACAATGTAGATCTTGTCAAATGAAAGAAGTGTAGAAAAGTTCAATGAAGAAAAGAATTCATTAAAAATTAGAATTGGTAAAGTATAGGCTACTGACTTTATGAGTCATTAGACATTATGAGTCAAGAAGCAATAAAACAAAATCAAAAGAAGAAGAAAAAAAAGGAGGTAGTGTGAATTATCTCTTGAGAAAAAAACCAAACAACTGAACTCGAAAAATAGATCCAGAAGAGATAATTTAAAAATATATTTACTGAGGTACCTGATAATGATCTTAAAAAGGGCCTATCTTATTTCTAGTAATTATCAATGACAAATACCTTGCTATCCTAGAACCAGAGGGGAAATTAGAAAATTTAAAAGAATTCACTGATCATCTCCTGAAAAAAATTTTAAAATAAAATTCCCAGGAATGTTATAACCAAATTCCAGAGCTCTCAGTTCAAGAAGAAATTATTGAAAGTAGCCAAAAAAGAATGACTCAAATTGTGTAGAGCAGTGGTTCTCAACCTTCCTAATGTCAGACCCTTTACTATTTGTATGTGGGTGAATCTGCATGTATGTAGGCCCACCTGGAGATGGATAGAGGAGAGGTGTCTTGGTTCCTAAGACCACTGGAAATATGTGTTTTCTAATGGTTTTAGGAGATCCCTGTGAAAAGGTCATTTGACTACCAAATGGAACCTCGACCCACAGTCTGAGAACTGCTGCTGTAGAGGCACAATTAAGGATAACATAATATTCAGCAGCTTCTATAGTAAAGTATCCTAGGATTGAAATAAACCTTCTTGAAAGTAAAAGAGCTGAATTACAAGGAGGAAGCACTTAGCAAGTAAAACAGGAGTGGGGATGGGTATTCAATGAAGTAGAAGACTTTTGAGCATTCCTTATGAAAAGACCAGAGTTAAATAGAAAATTCAACTTTTAAGTATAAGATGAAAAAGAATCATAGAAAGGTAAATAGGACAGATGAATCCTAAGGGAATCAATAAGGCTAAACTTCTTCTATCCCTCCATGTGAAAATGATACGTGTAACTCCTAAAAACCTTCACATAATTAGGGCAGTTAGAAGGAGTAAACCTAAGGAGAGAGCCTAGGTGTGAGGTGAACATGATGGGAGGACTATCCCAAAAATAAAATTAGGGGTTGGGAATGAAGAATGAAATGGGATAAGGGGAAAGAGCGAGGAAGAATAGGGTAATTTATCTGACATAAAATGCATGAAAGAGTTTTTTTAGTGGAGGATAAGGTGGGAAAGGTGCAGGGGTCTGGGGACACAAGAACTTAGAAGTAGCCCCAAGAGGGAATAATGTATACATGAGAGGTATATAAATCTATCTTATGGCACAGAGAAAAGGGAGACAAGAGAAGGGAGCACACGACTGATAGAAGGAAGGGCGGATAGAGGGAAGTAAAAATTAGAAGCAAAATACATTTGAGAAATTGCAGGGTGAAAGGAGAAAGCGTAAACAGGAGAAAATGAGATGAAGGGAACTCTATTTTTTTAATTATAAATTTGGGAAAAAAATTTCTGATAAACACCTAATTTTTTTCTTCTTCTTTCTTTCTTTCTTTCTTTCTTTCTTTCTTTCTCTTTCTTTCTTTCTCTTTCTTTCTTTCTCTTTCTTTCTTTCTTTCTTTCTTTCTTTCTTTCTTTCTTTCTTTCTTCCTTTCTTTCTTTCTTTCTTTCTTTCTGCTTTTTGAAGCAGGAAAGGTAGGGCAATTGAAATTAAGTGACTTGCCCAAGGTCACATAATTAGTATTTTGTGTTAAGTACCTGAGGCCGAATTTAAACTCAGGTCCTTCTGACTCCAGGGCCAGTGCTCTATTCAGTGTGCCACCTAGCCACCCTTGCTATTTTTCAAATATATAGAAAACTGAGTCAAATTTATAGAAATTGAATGATAAATATTCATAGAATATGAATAAAAAATTTTGAAACAAAGTGGTCAAATTTCTATATAGTCATACATGAAATGCTCTGACTCACTATTGATAAAAATTCAAATTCAAACAACTCTGAGCTACCATCTCACATGTTTTGTATTGCCAAAGATAACAAAAAAGCAAACTGAAAAATATTGGAGGGGATGTGGGACAATTAAAACAATAATGCACCTTTGGTGAAGTTGTATACTAATTCAACCATCCTGGAGAGCAATTTGGAACTATACATAAAGGGCTATAAAACCATGCATATTGTTTGATCTAGCAATGCCATTGTTTCATCTATATCCCAATGATATCTAAAAAAGGGAAAATGACCTTTTCATACAAAATTATATATATCAATCCTTTTTGTGGTTGCTAAGAATGGGAAATCAAAGATATTCCCATCAATTGGGGAATGGCTATAAAGAAGCTTGGAATATTATTATGCTATAAGAAATGACAAGAAGGATGATTTCAGAAAAATCCTGGATACACTTCCCTGAATCAATGCAGAGAGAAGTGAATAGAAGCAGGAGCCCACTGTATGCAGAAATAACAATTCTGTTAAATGAATAACTGTGATTGACTTAGTTATTCTCAGGAATACAATGATACAAAACAGTCACAACTATCTACCTCCAGAGAAAGAACTGATATGCACTAAATACATACTGAAGCATGCTACTTTTCATTTTCTTTCATTCTTTTTTTGATTTTTATTTTTCTTGTAAAAAAATAAAAACACAAAAATTTTTTTACATAATTGCATGTGCATAACCTACATCTAATTGTTTACAGTCTCAGAATTCAAGAGGGGAGGGAAGGGAAGAATATAATCTGGAAATAAAAATTTTAAATATTGAAAAAAACAGTATTCACACAAATAAAGGCAGACCTGAATAAATGGAGAAATATCAATTGCTCATATGTAGGCTTAGGCAAAATAATAAAAAATTTAATACTATTTAAATTAATTTATGTATTCAGTGCCATACCAATCAAACTGCCAAAGCATTACTTTATAGAGCTCAAAAAATATCATAGCAAGATTCACCTGGAGGAACAAAAAGTAAATATCAAGGGAATAAATGAAAAATCCCTTCTCCAGTTTGGATTAACATCCAAACAGATGTTAAGTGACTTGTCCAGGGTCCCTGAACTAGTCTTGGAGACTATATTTGAAGCCAGGTCATTCTTATCTATAAAATGAATGGAAGAAGGAAAGGGCAAATAATCTTTTCCAGTCTATTTGAACCCTCCTATTGTTTTATATTGCTGTTGTTATTGCTGTTTTTCCATGAATCAAGGGGAAGAAGAGATCCAAACAGTTTTACTAGACAAAGGAAAACCTTACTTTTGTTTTGTCCTATTGGGAAAAGGGGCCTACTCAGACAAATTCCATTCAAATATTTATAGCTACTTCCAAAAAAGAGGTTCTGCTTGCTAAACCTATGAGATCCTTAGGTTTCAAGGAGTTAGTCATTCTATATCCCCAAACCTGGTCAATATGATCAATTACAAGCTTCACTAAATGCCAGATTAGCCTGTCCATCAACATTTTCTTCAGACAGATACCATGAGACATTTGAACAGTGTTCCTTGAACTGGGAACAAAAGCAAATGAAGCTCTGTGGTCCATTCAAAAACACTTTAAAAAGGCACTGCTCTATAGATAATAGACTCAAAAAATATATTTAATAAGTTGAATTGTTGGAGTATATTATTCTATACTAGTTACTGTGTGATTTATCTGGGTAGAACTATAAGAATGAAATAACTAAATGGTCCTTTACTTTTGTGAGTTTACATTCAATTGAAATATGTACAGAAAATCCCTTATTTGTTTGTGGTTGTGTATGTGTATATAAGGATGCATACATACACATACATACACACATTAAGTATATAGGTTTTTCTTTTAATTCTATACAAACAAATCATATAATACCTAGCATAGAATTATTTTCTTTTTTGTTTTTCCCACTTAATAGTATTTTATTTTTTTCCAATTAAATGTAAAGATAATGTTCAACATTTGCCTTTTTAAGATTTTTAGTTCCAATTTTTTTTCTTCCATACCTCCCTCCTCCCCAAGATGGCAAACAATCTAACATAGTCTATACATATGCAATCATATTAAACATATTTCCACATTAGTCATGTTGTGAAAAAAAGAATCAAACAAAAGAGAAAAACCACAAAAAAGAGAAAATGAGAGAAAAGTGTGCTTCTTTATTCTTTCATAGTAGATATTTCTTTCTCTGGATATGGATAGCATTTTCCATCATGAGTCTTTTGGAATTTTCTTATATTGTTGTATTGTTGAGAAGAGCTAAATTTTTCAAAACTGATCATGGCAGAATATTACTGTTACTTTGTTAATATTCCCCTTTTTCTGCTCACTTCACTCAAAATCAGTTCACATAAATCTTTCTAGATTTTTCTGAAATTTGCCTGCTAATCATTTCATACAAAACAAATTCAACTTCATTCATATTCCACAATTTGTTCATTCATTCCCCAATTGAAGGTCATCTCCTCAATTTCCAATTCTTGGTCATAACAAAAAAAAGCTGCTATAAATATTTTTGTACATGTGGGTGCTTTTAATATTTTTATGATTTCTTAGGGACCTTTATAGAGCAAAGTACATGGAGAGTTTTATACCCCTTTGAGAATTGTGCTAAATTGCTGTGCAGAAAAGTTTATGATCAACAATGTATTAGTGTTCCTATTTTCCCACATCTTCTCCAACATTTATCATTTTCTTATTTTGTCACATTAACCAACATCATAGGTGTGATGAGCCGTGTCAGAGTTATTTTAATTTGCATTTATATGATCCATTGTGATTTAGAGAAGTTTTTCATGTGACTATAAATAGCTTAAATTTCTTCATCTGAAAAATGCCTGTTCATATCCTTTAACCATTTCTCAATTGGGGAATAACTTGTATTTTTACAAATTTGACACAGTTCTCTCTCTCTGTCTCTGTCTCTCTCTCTCTTTCTCTCTCTCTCTCTCTTCCTCTCTCTCTCTCTCTCTCTCTCTCTCTCTCTCTCTCTCTCTCTCTCTCTCTCCCCATCTATCCATGTACCTATGTATCTATGTATCTGTCTACCTATCTACCTACCTATCTATCTATCTATCTATCTATCTATCTATCTCTCTATCTATCTATTTGAAATGAGGCCTTTAAAAGAAACATTGGTAGTAGACAATATTTTTTCCAGCTGATTTTTCCTTCTAATCTTGGTTGCATTGGCTTTGTTTGTGCATTTTTAATATTTAATATAAATTATCCATTTTATATTTTATAAATTTCTCTTTCTCTTGTTTGGTCATAACTTTTTTCCCCTTCTCCATAGATCTTGTTCCCCACTCAATGGTATTCTTATTTATTTGTTAAATTTTATTTATTTATTTTAGTTTTCAACATTAATTTCCACAGGATTTTGAGTTCCAAATTTCCCCCCAACCTCTCCCCTACTCCCCACCCCATGATGCCAAGCATACTGATTTCCCCTTCCTCCAGTCTTTCCTCTTTTATACCCCCACCACTCACCAGTAACCCTTTTCCCCCTTACCTTCTTGTAGGGCAATGTGAATTTCTATACCTCATTGTCTACATATCTTTTTTACAGGTTTCATGCAGAAAAAAATTTTTTAACCTTTTGTTTTAACTTTGAGTTCTACATCCTCTCCCTTCTTCCCTCCTCATCCACCTGCTTTGAGAACATAAGCCATTCAATATAGGTTATACATGTGTAGTTATGCAAAACATTTCCTTAGTAGTCATATTGTGAAAGACTAACTATATTCCCCTCCATCCTATCCTGCCCTCCCCCATTTATTCTATTTTCTCCTTTGACCATTTCCCTTTTCCAAAGTGCCTTCTTCAAAGATCTTAGAGGCAAACTATTTCTTGCTCTCCTAATCTGCTTGTGTTATCATAATTTCTGTTTAAATCATGTACTCAATTTGACCTTATCTTCAGATATGGTAGAAGATGTTGGTCTTCTGTGCCTAGTTTCTGCTGTACTATTTTCCAGTTATCCCAGCAGTTTTCATTATATAATGAGTTCTTATCCCAGAAGCTAGAGTCTTTCGGTTTATCAAAGAGGAGATTAATATAGTCATTGACTACTGTGATTTATGTGCCTAACCTAATTCACTAACCCACCACTCTCTTTCTTAGCCAGTAGCAAATTGTTTTTTTGATTACTGCTTTATAATACAGTTTTAGATTTGGTATGGTTAGGCCACCTTTCTTTTCAAGTTTTTTAATAATTCCCTTAATATCCTTGACTCTTTTTTTGAGATGCATTTTGTCATTAGTTTTTCTAGCATTAAAAAATATTATTGGTGCTTCAGTATGGAACTGAATGGACAAATTACTTTCGGTAGAATTGCCATGTTTTGCTTGGAATATCCCAGAGCAATTGCTATTTTTTCAATTATTTAGATCTGCTTTTATTTTAGTGAAAAAGTATTTTGTAATTATGTTCACATGGTTCTGGAGTTTTTCTTGCCATGCAGACTCCAAAATATTTTATATATTTTACAGTTGTTTTAAAGGGAATTGTCCTTTCTATCTCTTGCTACTGGGCTTCATTAGTAACATATAGAAATGACAACAATGTATGTGGGTTTATTTTATATTCTGCAAATTTTCTAAAGTTGTTAATTATTTCAAGTAATTATTTAGTTGATCCTCTAGGATTCTATAAGTATCATCATATTATCTGCAAAGAATGAAAGCTTTGTTTCTACATTACCTATTCTAATTCCTTCAATTTCTTTTATTCTCATATTGTTAAAGCTAATGTTTCTAGTAAAATATTGAATAACAGTGGTGATAATGGACAATTTTGTTTCACCCTTGATGTTACTGAAAATGTTTTGGGGGGAAGGGGGGAGAATAAAGATGGTGGCATAAAAAAACCTCCATTTCTACCCCCATAACCACGTCAAATGTCTATAAAATATGAATCTAAACAAATTTTAGGGCTCTAGAAGCCACAAAATGATAGAGTAACAAAGCTCCCACTGAAGGCAGCCCAGTAGATGGACAGAAAGGGTTCATCACAGAGTACTGGGAGCAGAGCTCAGCCCCATGTGCCTTTCGCCCAAGGCTGTTCAGGAGAAGCCACAGCTGAAGCTTGGAGGAGAGTGGATCACCAGCAGCTGTGGTGGTTTCCAGAATTAGCAACCCATAAGAGACAAGGACAAAGGGAAAAGATCAGTGCAACTTGGCCTAATTTGGGGGAGAGGGTTCAGCCAAATGCCACCAGAGCTAGAAGAGATTGGAAGCAGTGACCCTGCAGCCACCTACACATAGCCACTTCAGAGCTCCCAGCCTGCAGACTGCAGGTGGGACAAGCCACCATTCAGAGGCTGTGCTCTTTCCTTGACCTCCCTGGATCAGGATCCTGGTCTTGGGTGGTGGTCCTGAGGAGTGTGAGCCCAAGCTGGTGGAGACTGCAGAGATGGTGGCCTCCTAATAGCTCTGGCAGTGGCAAAATCTCCAGAGATTTGGGACAGAACTCCCCCCTCTGAAAGCAGAGTTCTACTGAGCCCAAAAGTCAAGTAACTGACAGGCAACATGAGAAAACAAAGGAAGCAAAACAAACTGAACAATCTAATTTTAGATTCATTTTTTGGGTACAAAAAGGATCAAAGCATGGAACTGGAGGAAGATGACAAAGTCAGAACTCCTGCACCAAAAGCTTCCAAAAAAACCACAACAAAACATAAATTTGTTACAGGCCATAGAGGAGCTTAAGAAGGATTCTTAAAACCAAATAAGAGAAGTGGAGGAAAATTTGGTGAGAGAAATCAGAATGATGCAAGAAAATAAAAAAAAGAGAGTCAACAACCTGACTGAAGAAAATAACACCTTAAAAATAGTTAACTCAAATAGTAAAAGAGGCCCAAAAGGGCAATGAGGAGAAGAATGC
>CM053594.1:189427800-189442198 GCA_028646575.1 Pseudocheirus occidentalis
GCTTAAGAAGGATTCTTAAAACCAAATAAGAGAAGTGGAGGAAAATTTGGTGAGAGAAATCAGAATGATGCAAGAAAATAAAAAAAAGAGAGTCAACAACCTGACTGAAGAAAATAACACCTTAAAAATAGTTAACTCAAATAGTAAAAGAGGCCCAAAAAGGCAATGAGGAGAAGAATGCCTTGAAACAACAAATTTGCCAGACGGAAAAAGAATCTCAAAAGCTTATTGAAGAGAATAATTCCTTCAGAATTAGAGTGGAGCAAATGGAAGCAAATGACATTATGAGAAATCAAGATGCTATTAAACAGATTCAAACAAATGAAAATATAAAAGGCAATGTGAAATATCTCCTTGAAAATACCACTGACTTGGAAAATATATCCAGGAGAGACAATTTAAAACTTATTGGGCTACCTGAAAACCATGATTAAAAAAGGAACCTAGAAACCATCTTTCAAGAAATCCTCAAGGAAAATGGGCCTCATATTTTAGAACCACAGGGCAGAATAGCAATTGAAAGAATTCACTGATCATCTCTAAAAAGATCCCCAAAAGAAAACTCCTAGGAATGTTCTAGCCACGTTCTAGAATACCCAGATCCAGGAGCAAATATTATAAGCTGCCAAGAGAAAGCAATTTATATACTGTGGAAACACAGTCAGGATAACCCAGGATCTAGCAGCTTCTATGTTAAGGGATTGAATGGCCTGGGATATGATATAACAGAGATCAAGGGAGCTAGGTTTAAAATCAAGAATCACCTACACAACAAAACTGAGTATAATGTTTCAGGGGCAAATATGGTCATTTATTGAGGTGGAGGACTTTCAAGCATTCTTGAGGAAAAAAAACAGTTCAACAGAAAATTTGATATTCAAACATAAGAAGCATGAGAGCATATGGAAAAGTAATCATAAGGAACTAATCAAACTATTTACATGCCAACATAGAAAATGAAAATTTTAACTTATGAAATTTTTCTCGGTATGAGGATCGCTGAAGGGAATATAAATGTGTGTATACATATATACATACATACATATGCATATTTATATTTATATATACATATACACACATACACACATATATACACATACACACATATATACACATATACACACATACACATATGTCCATATAATGCATATGAATACATATGTGAGTGTGTGTGAATATGTGTACAGGTATACATAGACAGAGAGCACAAGATTAATTGAACAGCAAGGAATGATATTTTAAAAGGTGAAATTGAGAGGTGGGGGAGGAATAACATGAGAGGAGATGGGGAGAGACAGCATGGGGTTAATCATCTCATATAGAAGAGGCAAGGGATTACTGTTACAATGGAGGAGAAGTAAAGGAAGGCAAAAGGGAATGGGGTCAACCTTACTCTCATGGAGTTTGGCTTAGGGAGGGAATGCCATACACTCTAAATTGGGTTTCTTGCCCTACAGGATAGTAGGGGGATGGAGATGAAAGGGGGAATGATGGAGAGCAGGGCAAATTGGGCAGAGGTTGTTAGAAGCACACACTTTCTTTTTCCATCTGGCAAATTCAACTTTTTAAGGCATTCTTCTCCTCATTGGCTTCTTGGGCTTCTTTTTCATTATGGGAATCGGAAGATCTTCCTTGCTCCTAGGGCCTTCGATAGGCTTCAATGACTCTGAAAACCTTCCCTGACTTGAAAGTATACTCTGCCCCCTAATAGACTGAATGTGGTCACATGGAGCCTGTGGTGGGAGGCTTGTTCTTCAGGAACGCCCAGGCCTTATTACTTTGTGATTGGGCAGTGGTTCAAGAGGCCTGTGACATTCTGTGATCCAGAAGAAGGCTATATGGAAATACATAAACACACACACACACACACATACACACACACACAATGATGTGAGTTTTTGCTTTGGGACTCACTTTGAGAAGAGTTGGGTGATTTGGCCAGACGAGACCTGGGGAAGCTATTGAGCCCATTGGCTTTGAAAACCCAGATGTTGGCGCTTTCTTTTCTGGTAACTGGCTAGGTATGGATGTGATGGTCAGATGGCTGGAAGCCTTCTGCAGATCTGTTTCTTTGTCTCCTTGCAACTTCTGCTTGCAACTTGTGTTTGTATTCTCTGAAGTTCAGGGTGCTGACTTTTTTCCCCCTGAACTAGGTAAGTGTTATATGTTTGATTGATTAAAGTAAGATTGTTAACCCCTTTTGATTTGCCTTCCTTTAGAAAAGCAGACCTAAGAACCTGTGCTAGCAGTCATACTGGCTATACTAGGGTACTTGCTGATACATCTGCATAACTACACATATATGGCCTGTATTGAATTGCTTGTGTTTCCAGTGGAATTGGGTGAGAAGGGAAGAAGATAAAGAATCTAGAATTCAAAGTTCTAAATCACAGGTTAAAAATAATAATAATAATAATAACAATAATAATAATAACAACAACAATAAAACTATTTTTATTGTTGTTTACATGCAACTGGGAAATAAAATATACAGGCATTGTGATAGGGAGATACATCTTGCCCTACTGGAAAGTCAGAGGGGTGATGGGAGAGACAGGGAGAAAATTTGTATCTCAAAACCTCATGAAAATGAATGATGTAAAGAAAAATAAACAATAATTAATTAAAAAATAAATAAAATTTAAAATAAATAAATGAAAAGAAAATGTTTCTAGGCAATCCTTATTACAAACATACATACATACATACATACATATATATGTAATACTTGCTTATGGTCTTAGATAAATTCTACTTATCATTTTAAGCAAAACACTTTTTATTCCTATGCTCTCTAGTGTTTTTAATAGGAATGGGTTTTTGTATTTTGTTTACATTTTTCTGCACATATTAAGATAATGATATGATTCTTGTAAGTTTCATTGTGAATATGGTCAATTATGAAGATAGTTTTTTTCTAATAATGAACCAGTCTTGTATTCCTGGCATAAATGCCTCCTGGTTATAGTTTATAAACCTCATGATAAGTTGCTGTAATCTCTTCACTAACATTTTATTGAAAATCATTTTATCAGTATTCATTAGGGGAATTGGTCTGCTTTCCCCCCTCTGTTTTCACTCTTTCTGGTTTAGGTATCAATTCCATATTTGTATAATTAAAAGAATTTGGTAGGACTCATTCTTTGCCTATTTTTCCATATACTTTATGTAGATTTGGAATAAATTTTTCTTCAAATGTTCAGTAGATTTCATTTGTAAATCCTTCTGGGTCTTTAGATCTATCTAAAGCCATCAGCAGGTCCTACAGAGCCTGGAAAGAAATACTGAAATTAAAGAAATTATTGACTCTGTCCTTCATTTCCTCACACCTAATCTGTGAATTTGGTTTAGAAAAGTTTCTCCATAAATACTAAACTAAAATATTAACTTGATATAAACTATTACAATATATAAATATATTGGGATGTATAAAAATGTTACAAATCATATATTCAACATAATTACTTATTATAAAATATTTATAAATATATAATCAATATAAATATAATATAAATTAATATAAACTAAACAACTAAAATATTAGCCTTCTATCCTTGATGGAGTCAGTCAAAGGAATTCAGTGGTTCTTTATCTATCTACAATTGATAAAAGGCTTTTGACTGAATCAGTGTATGAAAGGCAGCTGCTGCTGATAGATATTACTTCAAAGTGGACTAGGAAGGTCACTGGGGTCACTGGGTTTCTCTGCCTGAGACTTTCAATATTAAGTGTCCTCCCATTCATATCTTTCTTTCACTGTGCTGTCAAATTGATCTTAGTAATGTAGAAATGTGACCCTATCACCCCTACATTCAATAAACTCCAGAGTCCGCTTTCACCTTCATGATAAAAAAAAGTCTACTGTTTGACATTCAAATGTTTGACATTTGTAACCTGGTTCATTTGATTATCTCCAATAAAGGCCTCCTTGCTATGCTTTACAGAAAGCACTCCATCTGTAAGCTCATTGACTATCTCTAAAGCATGGGATTATCTCTCTCCTTATGGCCACCTCTTGGCTTCTTTAGACTCCTTTAGGTCCCAGCTAACTCTCCACTTCTATAAGAAATCTTTCTTGATTTTCATTAATTCTAGTACCTTGGGGTGGCTAGGTGGTGCAGTGAATAGAGCACCGGCCCTGGAGTCAGGAGTACCTGAGTTCAAATCCGGCCTCAGACACTTAGCACAAAAAACTAGCTTGTGACCTTGGGCAAGTCACTTAACCCCAACTGCCCTCCAAAAAAAGAAACAAACAAAAAATTCTACTATCTTTCCTCTCCTGGTTATCTAAAATGTATACTCTGTCCTTGTTTATGAATATTTCTTACATGTTTTCTCCCTTATTAAACCATGAGTGCCTTGGGAGCAGATACTCTCTTCTGCCATTCCTTGTATCCCCAGAGTTAAGTATAGCTCCTAATGGATATTAGGCATTAAATAAATTATTGCTGCCTGATGTAATATTTGCTAGATAAGTAGTAGAATTAGGAAATATTAGTGCTGTGGAAAACAAGGGAAAAGTGAGTCTCAAGGAGAAAACTGTTATAGTGTCAAATGCTGCAGAGAGTTCAAGAAGGATGAACACTGAGAAAAGGACCTTGAATTTGGGAATTAAGGGATCATTATTAACAATGGAGTAAGAAGTTTCAGTTTAATGGTGAGGTTTGGAGCCAGATTGTAGAGAATCTGAATGTGGTCATGAGGATACCTTTGCTGTCAAGCAATGTCACATGGGGAGGATGAAGCACTTCTGAAACATTCATGTCCTCAAATAGCGTGACCTGACAAAATCTCTAAGCAGTTATAATAATATCTGTTCATATAAATACAACACTTTAAAGTTTACAAAAATTGTTCCCAATATTTTTTTCCTTTGAAGTAGAAGTAAAAGTATTATTGGGATAATTTTATAGATGAGGAAGAGAGGCTCAGAGAACCTTGGTATATAGGTTCATGTGTTGCTCAGCAAGAGATTGAACCTGGATTCTGCTATCTCCTCTGGACAGTAACTAGATTAAGAGGAATGTCTACCAGTCAATACTTACCAAAAGCTACAAAAATGGAAAACTTTCTTAGATTTCTGCAGATTAATATCAATATTTCAACAGTTTGTGACTGGCAGAAGTATGTCAGCTGGCTGACAGTTCTGAAAGACCAAACTGTCTTTCCTTGGAAGCATAGTTGAACTTTCTTGCTGAGAGTAATGCTGTTTCTACTTTGCAAATGATATTGATTCCTTCAAAACTGGAATGGTTGGCCTCATGGCTTTGTGGTCTATATTGAGATGGTCAATGGATTTTCCTTCTCAGGAAAAGTCTGTGTGTTTGTGGGATGCTTAGAGATGATTGAAGAACTCTGTTTTTTTTTCTTTTTCCTTTTTTTCCCCCAGCAACTGCAGCTCATTCTGCTAGGTCAGCTTAGGATAGCAGAATGTTATTTTTGAGAGTACAAAGCAGCATAATCTAGTGAAAGGGACTCTGATTTGGGAAGCAAAAGCCATGGGTTCATAACCCCACCTCCACTACGTGGGATCTGTGTGACCTTTGACAAGTTAAGTTCATTAGACACTTTGGGCCTCAGTATCCTCAGTGGTGAAATGAGGGTGTTAAAATAGCTGGAATTTAAACTCTAAAGCTATTACCTTTGCATTCAACTAGTATCAGGGCCCACATGTTTCACTGGAGGAAAATAAGGCCCAGAGAGAAGTGATTAACTATCAGTAATGAGATACAGGACTTGCCTAGTTCTTAGTCCATGTTTTTGTTGTTGTTTTCTTTTTATCCCTCTACATTGTACTTTTTCTCACACCAACTCTCTGAGTATCCCAGCAACCTAGGCCCTCTTCTCTCTATATACTTTCTCTTGGTAAGTTCATCAGTTCTTATGAGCTTAAGTATCACCTCCATGCAGACACTTTACAAATCTGCAAATCCAAGCCCATACTCATCTTAAGTTTTGGAACCGCAACAAGATTTCTTTACTGTATACTTCAAAATGGATGACCCAGTAACATGTTAAACTCAGCATGTCCAAAGCTGAACTCATTTTATTTTCCCTCTACCCATTCTCCTTTTTCTGTTAAAGAAATTATTTGTGCCTAATAGAGAGATTTTTTTAATCACTTTTGTAAATATAGGATTTGGCTCAATTACAATTTTCTATATGGAATACTCCTGATTTTCCCAACCGATAACATCTTTACTCTGTATATAATTTATATTTAACTACTTTGCATAAATTTATAGTTATTCACTTCATAACTAAGTTGTATAGAAAATATACATATATGTGTTTATTTCTCATATTAGAATTTAAAATTTTTGAAAGTAGAAATAATTTGTGTCTTTGCACTATATTCTCACTGCCCAGTATAGTGCCTGTGACATAGTAAGTGCTTAATAAATTTTTGCTGATTTGTGGATTTCAGGGAGAATTCAAACTTTTTGACTTTGCTATTTGTGGGTCAATCTTCAGTATCCATGGCAAATTCAATAAAATATTTTTTATCTCAGTTAATCTGAGTATAACTTTGTAGACAAAGTCTATGTACATTTCCTGGCATAGGTCATGCTTCTTTGCCCTTATCATCTGAGCTAAATGGTCAAGTGCAAGTTATGGAAAATAACCATCCACAACTGTGATGCAATCTGATGTCCTTTCCCCTACCCGGTGTCATAGGTTATTTACCTCCATCTCCCACTGGTGATCTGGGATAAACCACACAGTCTTATCCAGAAAGAACAATGGCATGATTTCTCTCCATTCCATTTAACATGTGATGCACAACTCTTCTGGCTTTTGGGAATCTTGGGTCTTTAGCTATACCATTTTGGGCCCTGGCTTCTTTGAGAGATGATCCATTCCTTCCACAGAGCAAAGCATACAAGTCAATCATATAAGTCAGAGTTTTGTACAAAGGCCATCAAAGGAGGGGTCATGTGACCTGGAGGCCACATGTGGCCTTCTAGGTCTCTCAGTGGGGCCTTTTGACTGAGTGCAAGTTTTACGGAACAAATCCTTTTATTAAGTAGATTTGATCTGTGAAATTGAAATTCAGTCAAAAGGCCACACTTAAGGATAAAGAGGGACACATGTGGCCTTGAGGCTACAGATTTTGCTACCATGATTTAGTCAGTCACTTTGAAATATCACATCTCAATTGCTTGTCTCCTTTTTGTAGTGGTAGATTTCCCAGTATCTTCCTTTTTGTGTCCCCATCTACAAGTTGCATTTATTAGTGGAAACATACACAAGTCATTTGGAACTGCAAATAGTGACTCTGCATATATGTTTCATATAGGGTACATAATAATCTAGATTTATTATTTATGATTGCTATATGCACCTTTGCTTTCTATCTCATTTCAATTCTTTAGATGTGACAAGAGATATGCATAGAGTGTGTTTTTGTTGTAGTTGTTGCTACTGTTGAGATGGAGAAAGTCAAGTCATATTTATTCAATAAAGGAGAAATTAATGTTTACATTATTTGATTCCTCTGTGACTATGTTTGCTAAATAACAAATAGCATAAACTAAATGGGCTTCCAAGGCTACAGGTTGCCTTCTTAAATGACATTATCTCACCTTTATAAATTTTCTTTCTGACTGATTATTGAACTTGAAACATATACAAAGATGAATGATTTTCTATTTTTGTTATCATTAACATTTTATTCAATGTATATGAGCCTTGAAGCTTATATGATATTGACCTAAGCAATATAAAATATTTTTAAAAGCTCAAAAGTCAAGTAATTGAATGGCAACATGAGCAGGCAAAGTAAGCACAGCAATCCAAATTTAGATTCCTTTTTGGGGGACAAAAATATCAAAGCATAAAACAGGAGGAAGACAATGAAATCAGAAGACCTGCACCAAAAGCTTACAAGAATAGAAACTGGTCACAGGCCATGGAGGAGTTCAAAAAGGATTTTGAAAATCAAGTAAGAGTAGTTTACAATTACATATATATATATATATTTATATATACATATACACACATATATATGCACACATATACACACACATACACACACACACATATATATAATTATTATTACATGTAACTGGGAAATAAGATATGTGGACACTGCGGTATGGAGATCCATCTTGCCCTACCAAAGAGTTGGTGGAGGGATGAGGGATGATATAAGAAAGATCAGATTGGGGTGGCGGTATTCAGTGGAATCATTGTTTTGGGGATAGTGGGTAGGGGAAAGCTGGGGAGAAAATTTGTAACGAAAATTCTTGTGCAAATGAATGATGTAAACTAAAAATAAATATTAAATTTAATTAAAACATTTATATGAATTATTTTTGAAACAAAAATACTATTTATATTACTACAGAACATGTAAAGAAACTGAAATATTTCTCAAGGAAAATGTGCTTACTTTAAAACAAGAAAGAAATTATAATGGAAAAGAGCAAATGATAGAGAGAAAAAAACTTTTAAATAGTCTTAATGACAGCTGTGAAAATGTTTTTTACTTTACAAAAAAGTGTCAGATTTTCTACTGAAAAACTTTTATTTTTTGCAATCATTTAAAGTCAATTTGTCAAATGTTTCACTTGCAATGAGAACTTAAAAAAAACAAGACTGTCTTCTCAAAATTGATGGAAAGTTATAAATGCACAAACTTTAACAGTATCAGAAACTGAGAGTATAGAACTACAACCTTGACCAAGAATGCAAGACTTTCATGACTGCTGTATTGCAAACGATTTAAAGCGATACAAATTCAAGGTGGAAATTATGGCCTTTACATGGGATATCATTTTAAAGTATTTTTAAGGGGCGTTTAAGTGGCACAGTGAATAGAGCACTGGCCCTGGAGTCAGGAGGACCTGAGTTCAAATCCGGCCTCAGACACTTGGCACACAAACTAGTCGCGTGACCTTGGGCAAGTCACTTTACCTCAACTGCCCTCCAAAAACAAAAAAAACAAAAAAAAACCCCAAACAAAAAAAAGTATGTTTTAGAATGAGGATATTCCAGATAATTCCTAATGCTCACAGCTAATAATAACACTCTTTTTCTTCCTGAGTTTTTAATGAAGTTTTTAATGAAAATAAGATGTTTCTTAGTATTTTGGATATGTTCTCCCTGTTTGTGAAATTTCGATTGATGCAACTTAATATCCAAGTATCTTCTTGGAAAGTTATTTTATACTTTTAACTCATAACTTTTCCAATAAGAATCTTAGGATATTAATTGGAAAACTTTATTGATTAATACTGCATTTTACAATTTCTATTAAGGTTATAGCTCCCAATATCACGCTAGCATAGGCCTTACCTTATAAAAAAGGGGAAAAACATCACTTCTGTAGCCAAGATGAGGCTTCATCTAGTGTGTGGTCTCCCAAACTCCCAAAGTCACCTCTAAACAATTTTGGAATGACACCCCAAAAACAATTTTGAAGTTCTGAAGCAGTTTTCAAGTTGAAGACTGCTTGGAGAATGAGCAAGAAAGGTCTGTCTCACTGAGGTGGGAGAAGAGCATGGTTGTCATAGGTGCCACCAGAGCAAGCCAATGGCACACCACACTTCTGGGGAGCAGCAGCAAGGCTATGCCCTTAGTCAAGACAGCAGCAAGGCCCTGTCCCTGAGTGCAGTGGTTCTCAATCTTCCTAATGCCACGACCCTTTAATACTCGTATGTGTGCGTATCTGCATGTGGGTGGACCCACCTGAAGATGGATAGAGGAGCAGTGTGTTGCTTCCTAAGGCCATCAGAAATATGTGTTTTCCAATGGTCTTAGGTGACCCCTGTGACATCTGTGAAAGGGTCGTTCGACCCCCAAAGGAGTCACAACCCACAGGTTGAGAACTGCTGCCCTAGTATAAGCCAGCAGTGAAACTCTGCTCCTATCACAGACCAGCAATGAAGCCTCACCCCCTTATGGCACACAGCAACAGCCTGTCCCCAAACCAATTCAGCATGAAGAAACTGTGACAAGCACAAGAGGTGTGAGATAGTGCCCTCTGTACTACAGGACAGAGTAAACTTTAACTTAAAGAGAAAAGTCACTAAATAGGCCAGAAAAATAAAAAAAAAAACAGCAAAAAACAAAAAAATAAGAAAACAACAGAAATAACATGACCATAATTTTTTTTGGTGACAGGGAGGCACAAGTCACAAATTTTGAATAAAATAACAATATTAAAAAGGTTCCATACAAAACCACACATACACAAATATACCAAGACACACACTCTCTCAAAAAATGTTAATTTGTCTCAGGACAATAAAAATAATAATAATAAAAAAAGAAATCCTGAAAGACCTCAAAAACAGTTTTAAAATTAAGTAAGAGAGAAAGAAAAATTGAGAATAAGAAAAAATAATACAAGAGAATTATGGAAAAAGAGTCAAAAGCTTAGTAAAGGAAGCACAAATAATGGGAAAAGATATAACAACATTCACCAAATAATATGATGCCTTAAAAAGTAGAATTGATGGATATTAGTAAATATAAACAGCAAATAAAATATGGACAAAGCCAAACCACAAAGGAACACAAAACACAAGCTTAGGTGGAAGTAAAACAAGACCTGAGTGTGGATCTAGGTGTACTCAAAATTCCTGTAACAATTTCCAGCATTCCTGGAGTGTTACTGAGGTCAAGGTGACATTGTGTGTTTAAACATTCTATTTTCACAAAAAGTTAAGAACAATATTAATACATGAAAATGATCCATAGTATACTGAGAGAGCAAGTATTAGTATTCTATGTTGTTAATTCATAAAGCTGTTACTTTATTAGACTTCTCAGTTTACTTATCTGTAGAGACAACTGTAACTTTCTTTTATTCTAGCACATAATTCCTCTTTGGGGGGAAATTTTGAAATTCACAAGGACTGAAAATACTATTTCATTTTGTTTAATTTTCTTAATATTGGCATGATGCAACAAAGTGCATGAATATCTCAAAGTCTATGTTTTCATTTATTTGTGTAATAAAGACTGAAGTTATATTTAAATGTCATACTTTTTGGAAACATATAGATATTTATTAATTTTTAGTTATTTTAAATAGATTTTTATTGAATTGTATTTCTATTTTTATACTACTACATGGAAATGTAGCTAATTAGGAATTTGCTTTATTTCTTGCAACTTTACTGAAACATATAGCCTTTTACAAGAATAGAAGAGTAAGTGTTCCTATGCTGAAGGAAAAACTAAAGAATCATAAGAACTTGAAGCTGTGTAGGATGGGCAGAATAGTAATGTGGATCCTAAGATGTTAAATTGTGTACCATGTCAGAAGACCAAAAAAAGCAGGTTTAGATAATTTCTATCATAAATTAAATATAATCATGAAAAGTTGGAGTTGTATCAGACACAGTGACCAATCTCAGGGATGATCTGCTTGAACCGAATTTGCCATCACATTAGGACCTCATTAATTCCTTGTTTCTCCACTTGTTCTATCTCCTCTCCTTTACAAATTCTTAGAAAACATTTTTTTTGCTGTTTGGAGGGGGGAAGGCAGGGCAATTGGGGTTAAGTGACTTGCCCAAGGTCACACAGCTAATCAATGTCAAGTATCCAAAGCAAGATTTGAACTCAGCTCCTCCTGCCTCCAGGCAAGTGCTCTAATTGCTGTGCTACCTAGCTGCCCCTCTTTGAAAATTTTTAGGGTTTATATTCAGAGGATTCCTGGTCTCTTTCTATCTTGCTTATTTTCTATCTGAACCACATACCTGATTTTACCTTCTGAAAAATGTGTTGTTAAATTTTTACTGTACTATGGGCGAATGTTTCATATAAATGAGTGAGCCACACTGAGGAAATTAAAAATTACACTTAACCCAAAGCTGCTCTCTATTTCTCTCTTTCTTTCTCTTTCCTTGTTTTTGATAGTATATAGATACTACTCATCTGTGTCATGTTACTCTTTCATTTTCTAGGTTTTTCTAAATAAAACACTCTTCAGCAAATAAGAATATTGAAATTATTTGTAATTTTAATTTCTCTCTCTTGCTCTGTTGATAAACTAAATAGGTCTAGACCTATAGCAAAACTCTACAGTTTCTGACTTAACAGTATTCTTTTTCAGAATAATGCTTAAACTTAATTTTTATGGTACTCTAGGGCTAGGCTGAAGTTTCAGTCACTCAACCTATGTGAAGAAACAGTATTGATCATTGAGATGGCCCAAGGCTTCTCAATTTTTAGGGAAATATAATGCCTGAATTCCTGACATTTATGCATAGATGAAGTGAAACATGTGCCTTTTGGTCATAGGTATCTTTGATATTAGTTTTGCAACTATATAGTGATATTCCTACCAACCATAATTATATTAAAGTTATGGATAGGTATTTTGTACACACGTTGTCTGAAATTAGACTGAGACTCTAAGATCGAAATCTAATGTCATATAATCTAAATATATCCATATCTGTGATCTTTGTGTGGGTCTTTACATAATGGGTGAACAGCAGGTACTGCTATGATAAAATCATAGCTATTGCTAATATGTAGTCTCTAAGACACACTCTCGAAATGATCACAACCCAAGGTGAGGACACATAAAAATATTCTTATATTTCTGAGTTATTCTTTCCTGCTCCCTGAGTAAAGATGGAATCCTTCTTACTCCCCCTCCCCCCCCCACAGACACACTTGGAATTTTTATTCTATTATACACTTCAAAGATACTTGTTTTCAGGGAATAACAGTCAGTTATCCTCCCCAGTCATCTTTTTGATAAATCTGGGGAAAGAAGGAAAATCCAACAAGAGGAAAAAATGGTCTTTTCTCTAAGTACTTGTGAAAATGTCTATTTACCAAAGAAAACTGGATCAAATATTTAATTTAGGTATGAAATAGTTACTCAGTCAATGTTTTCAAGTTTAATTTTCCAGTACTAATGTAAGGGAGATTACCTAAGTGATAATGTCCATGAATGTTGTATATGACAAGACAATTTTGTAATTCATTTTAACAATTGCTTCTCTACATTATTCCTAGAAATGAGAGCTGAGAGTCATTGAATGTAAACAATATCAACTGATTTGTTGTTCTATTCTAAATTATAATAAAGAAAACATAAAGAAGTATAACAAAGATAACAAATTAATCTTGTCTAATTTAGTTCAGTCTAATCATGTCTGCATCCTCATTGCATCCAACAAGTACCTTTCCTTAGCCTTGTGATTGTTAGAAATGCTTTGGCCTACTATCAATTAAATGCTCAATTGAAACCCTGCTTCTAGTATGATTTAATCATAACACTTGATTAAATAGACTACAGGAAACTCCATCTAGCTGGGCAATTAGGAAAAAAAAGGTTTGCATTTTTTCACAAATCCAAGAAAATGTGCCCTCGTACATACTGAGAAAGACTACATGTGATACTTGGATTCTTAGTCTATGTACCTGAGCTTTTATAATTCCATGTGAGAGGAAGTATTTGATTCTAGCCCAGTAACTTTTAATCATTCTAAGTATTCCTTTATATTCCAAAGGGATATGATGATACATTCAGTAAAATTTGGCGTAAGGAAAGTGAGAGATTATTTTTTCCTGGGGAAAGAATTATTTTTAAATATCAAATCCTCAACCCTGGTGTGGTTTAGTGACATGTCTCAGTCCGGCCTTTCTAAGTGTGTGACACAATAAATCAGGTAATTACTCTGAACCTCAGTTTCCATATGCATAAAGTTGTCAGGTAAAATCTCTTCTGTTCATCCAATAGATTTGTCTACTATGAAATGGCACCATGTTTTGGGATTTTTTTATAATTATATCCATTTTTTCACCAATTTTAATGAACAACCAAGGAATCCATCAATTCACTTTGTTAAAGACCTACCATGCTTCAGGCATTATGGCACCATGGTAAGTGGTATGGATAAAAATGAAATATAAATCTGCATGTATATGCACATATAGATGGAGAGATGGATGTGTGTGCAAAGCACATGTATGTATAACTGCCACAAATTTTTGATGGCCTGACCTATTAGAAGAATTTTCATTTTTCTAGTGTACAATCCATAGTATAAAGAAAAAAGGTGGCCCAAGGCATATCCACATATAAGAAGTGGAACATACTGTTACAGTAATCAATTTTCCAGATAATTAACACTTAGTAACTTAGGGCTAATTAGCACCTAGTAACTTAGGGCTAAGTATGGAAGATGTGAACTCTGTCCATTGTTGAGAAGGAACGCACTCCCCTGTTGACTTGGTGTTAGGTCTCTGATACCTCACGTGGGGAGGAGACCCCTAAAGAGGGTCGTTGATACTCCACATGAGATGGACGGGTTGAACCAGTCCTCAGCTAACAGGAGTGCATGTGGTCAATCACCTGGAGGCAGAATGAAAAGGTTCCACCTGCTTACAATAAGCAGGATAATCTCTCCATCTTTGGGGTGAG